>CM038680.1:4854696-5349962 GCA_021605205.1 Aegilops longissima | reverse complement strand
TATGATGACTACTTGATAGTTTAGTGCACCATGCTTAACGGCTTAGAATCGGGACTTCAAAGACGTTTTGAACGTCACGGACCATATGAGATGTTCCAGAATTGAAGTTAATATTTCAAGAAAATACCGAGTTGAGAGATATGAAGTCTCCAACAAGTTCTATACCTAAAAGATGGAGGAGAATCGCTCAACTAGTGAGCATGTGCTCAGATTGTCTGGGTACTTCAATCGCTTGAATCAAGTGGGAGTTAATCTTCCAGATAAGATAGTGATTGACAGAATTCTCTAGTCACCATCACCAAGTTAGTAGAACTTCGTGATGAACTATAATATGCAAGGGATGACAAAAGTAATTCCCAAGCTCTTCGTGATGCTAAAATCGAGGAGGTAGAAATCAAGAAAAACATCAAATGTTGATGGTAGACAAGACCACTAGTTTCAAGAAAAGGGCAAAAGGAAGAAGGGGAACTTCAAGAAGAACGGCAAGCAAGTTGTTGTTCAAGTGAAGAAACCCAAGTCTGGTCCTAAGCCTGATACTAAGTGCTTCTACTGCTAAGGGATTGGTCACTGGAAGCGGAACTACCCCAAGTATTTGGTGGATAAGAAAGGATGGCAAAGTAAACAAAGGTATATTTGATATACATGTTATTGATGTGTACTTTACTAGTGTTCATAGCAACCCCTCAGTATTTGGTACTAGTTCAGTTGCTAAGATTAGTAACTCGAAACGGGAGTTGCAGAATGAACAGAGACTAGTTAAGGGTGAAGTGACGATGAGAGTTGGAAGTAGTTCCAAGATTGATATGATCATCATCGCACACTCCCTATACTTTCGGGATTAGTGTGGAACCTAAATAAGTGTTATTTGGTGTTGAGCATGAATATGATTTGATCATGTTTATTGCAATACGGTTATTCATTTAAGTAAGAGAATAAATTGTTGTTCTATTTACATGAATAAAACCTTATATGGTTACACACCCAATGAAAATGGTTCATTGGATCTCGATCATAGTGATACACATATTCATAATATTGAAACCAAAAGATGCAAAGTTAATAATGATAGTGCAACTTATTTGTGGCACTGCCGTTTAGGTCATATTGGTGTAAAGCGCATGAAGAAACTCCATGCTGATGGACTTTTGGAATCACTTGATTATGAATCATTTGATGCTTGCGAACCGTGCCTTTTGGGCAAGATGACTATAACTCCGTTCTCCGGAACAATGGAACAAGCTACTGACTTATTGGAAATAATACATACCGATGTATGCGATCCGATGAGTATTGATGCTCGTGGCAAGTATCGTTATTTTCTGACCTTCACAAGATGATTTTAGCAGATATGGGTATATCTACTTGATGAAACATAAGTCTGAAATAATTGAAAAGTTCAAAGAATTTCAGAGTGAAGTGGAAAATCATCGTAACAAGAAAATAAAGTTTCTGCGATCTGATCGTGGAGATGAATATTTGAGTTACGAGTTTGGTCTTCATTTGAAACAATGTGAGATAGTTTCGCAACTCACGCCATATGGAACACCACAGCATAATGGTGTGTCCGAACGTCGTAATCGTACTTTACTAGATATGGTGCGATCTATGATGTCTCTTATTGATTTACCATTATCGTTTTGGGGTTATGCATTAGATACAGCTGCATTCACGTTAAAAGGGCACCATCTAAATCCGTTGAGACGACACTATATGAACTGTGGTTTAGCAAGAAACCCAAGTTGTCGTTTCTTAAAGTTTGGGGCTACAATGCTTATGTGAAAAAGTTTCATCGTGATAAGCTCGAACCCAAATCGGAGAAGTGCGTCTTCATAGAATACCCAAAGGTAACTATTGGGTACACCTTCTATCACAGATCCGAAGGCAAGTTATTCGTTGCTAAGATGGATCCTTTCTAGAGAAGAAGTTTCTCTCGAAAGAAGTGAGTGGGAGGAAAGTAGAACTTGATGAGGTAATTGTACCTTCTCCCTTATTGAAAGTAGTTCATCACAGAAATCAGTTCCGGTGATTCCTACACCAATTAGTGAGGAAGTTAATGATGATGATCATGAAACTTCAGATCAAGTTGCTACCAAACCTCGAGGTCTTCCAGAGTAAGATCCGCACTGAGTGGTACGGTAATCATGTTCGGAAGTCATGTTACTAGACCATGATGAACCTACGAACTATGAGGAGCGATGATGAGCCCAGATTCCGCGAAATGGCTTGAGGCCATGAAATCTGAGATAGGATCCATGTATGAGAACAAAGTGTGGACTTTGATGGAGTTGCCCGATGATCGGCAAGCCATATTATATAAATGGATCTTCAAGAGGAAGAGATGCTGATAGTAGTATTACTATCTACAAAGCTCGACTTGTCGCAAAAGGTTTTCGACAAGTTCAAGGTGTTGACTACAATGAGATTTTCTCAATCAGTAGCGATGCTTAAGTCTGTCCGAATCATGTTAGCAATTGCCACATTTTATGAAATCTGGCAAATGGATGTCAAAACTACATTCTTTAATGGATTTATTAAAGAAGAGTTGTATATGATGCAACCAGAAGGTTTTGTCAATCCTAAAGGAGCTAACAAAATGTGCAAGCTTCAGCGATCCATCTATGGACTGGTGCAAGCATCTCAGATTTGGAATAAACGCTTTGATAGTGTGATCAAAGCATATGGTTTTATACAGACTTTTGGAGAAGCCTGTATTTACAAGAAAGTGAGTGGGAGCACTACAGCATTTCTGGTAAGTATATGTGAATGACATATTGTTGATCAGAAATGATGTAGAATTTTTCTGGAAAGCATAAAGGAGTATTTGAAAGGAGTTCTTTAAAAGAAAGACCTCAGTAAAGCTACTTACATATTGAGCATCAAGATCTATTGAGATAGATCAAGACGCTTGATAAGTTTTTCAATAAGTACATACCTTGTCAAGATTTTGAAGTAGTTCAAAATGGAATAGTCAAAGAAAAGTTCTTGCCTGTGTTGCAAACGTGTGAAATTGAGTAAGACTCAAAACCCGACCACGGCAGAAAATAGAAAAGAGAATGAAAGTCATTCCCTATGCCTCAGTCATAGGTTCTATAAAGTATGCTATGTACCAGACCTATTGTATACCTTGCTCTGAATTTGGGAAGGGAGTACAATAGTGATCTAGGAGTAGATCACTGGACATTGGTCAAGAACATCCTTAGTGAGGACTAAGGAAATATTTCTCGATTATGGAGGTGATAAAAGAGCCCGTCGTAAAGAGTTATATCGATGCAAGCTTTTTACACTGATCCAGATGACTCTAAGTCTCAATCTGGATACATATTGGAAGTGGGAGCAATTAGCTAGAGTAGCTCCGTGCAGAGCATTGTAGACATAGAATATTTGCAAAATACATACGGCTCTGAATGTGACAGACCCGTTAACTAAGCTTCTCTCACGAGCAAAACATGATCATACCTTAGTACTCTTTGGGTGTTAATCACATAGCGATGTGAACTAGATTAATGACTCTAGTAAACCTTTTGGGTGTTGGTCACATGACGATGTGAACTATGGGTGTTAATCACATACGATGTGAATATTGGTGTTAAATCACATGATGATGTGAACTAGATTATTGACTCTAGTGCAAGTGGGAGACTGAAGGAAATATGCCCTAGAGGCAATAATAAAGTTATTATTATTTCCTTATTTCATGATAAATGTTTATTATTCATGCTAGAATTGTATTAACCGGAAACATAATACATGTGTGAATACATAGACAAACATATAGTCACTAGTATGCCTCTACTTGACTAGCTCATTAATCAAAGATGGTTATGTTTCCTAACCATAGACATGTGTTGTTATTTGATTAATGGGATCACATCATTACGAGAATGATGTGATTGACATGACCCATTCCGTTAGCCTAGCACTTGATCGCTTAGTATATTGCTATTGCTTTCTTCATGACTTATACATGTTCCTGTAACTATGAGATTATGCAACTCCTGTTTACGGAGGAACACTTTGGTGCTACCAAACGTCACAACGAATCGGGTGATTATAAAGGAGTACTACAGGTGTCTCCAAAGGTACATGTTGGGTTGGCGATTTCGAGATTAGGTTTTGTCACTCCGATTGTCGGAGAGGTATCTCTGGGCCCTCTGGGTAATGCACATCACTATAAGACTTGCAAGCAATGTAGCTAATGAGTTAGTTACGCAATGATGCATTACGTAACGAGTAAAGAGACTTGCCGGTAACGAGATTGAACTAGGTATTGGATACCGACGATCGAATCTCGGGCAAGTAACATACCGATGACAAAGGGAACAAAGTATGTTGTTATGCGGTTTGACCGATAAAGATCTTCGTAGAATATGTAGGAGCCAATATGGGCATCCAGGTTTCGCTATTGGTTATTGACCAAGAATAGTTCTAGGTCATGTCTACATAGTTCTCGAACCCGTAGGGTCCGCACGCTTAAGGTTTCGATGACAGTTATATTATGAGTTTATGATTTTTGATGTACCGAAGGAGTTCGGAGTCCCGTATGAGATCGGGGACATGACGAGGAGTCTCGAAATGGTCAAGACGTAAAGATCTATATATTGGACGACTATATTCGGAGTTCGGAAAGGTTCCGAGTGATTCGGTATTTTTCGAGTACCGGAGAGTTACGGAATTCGCCGGGAGTATATGGGCCTTATTGGGCCATACGGGAATAGAGGAGAGAGGCCAAAGGGAGGAGGCCTGCGCCCCCTCTGGTCCGACTGGACAAGGGCACAGCCCCTTTCCTTCTCCCTCTCCCCTCTTTCCCTTCTCCTACTCCAACAAGGGAGGTGGAATCCTACTAGGACTAGGGAGTCCTAGTAGGACTCCACACTTGGCGCCGCCTCCTAGGGCCGGCCTCCTCCCCTTGCTCCTTTATATACGGGGCAGGGGCACCCCATGAAACACAAGTTGATCTACGGATCGTTCCTTAGCCGCAGCGGTGCCCCCTCCACCATATTCCACCTCGGTCATATCGTCATGAGTTTAGGCGAAGCCTGCGCGCCGTAGAGCATCATCATCGCCACCACGCCGTCGTCGACGGAACTCATCCCGACACTTTGCTGGATCGAGTCCGGGATCGCCATCGAGCTGAACGTGTGCTGAACTCGGAGGTGCCGTGACGCTCGGTACTTGGATCGGTCGGATCGTGAAGACGACGACTACATCAACCGCGTTGTCATAACGCCCGCTTACGGTCTACAAGGGTACGTGGACAATACTCTCCCCTCTCGTTGCTATGCCATCACCATGATCTTGCGTGTGCGTAGGAAATTTTTGAAATTACTACGTTCCCCATCAAAAAGATCCCTAAAAACAACAACATAAAGAAAAACTATCACTGCACGCGGAAAGAGACGACCTCGTCGTCTTTGGCTGCCGGCGCGAACCAGCCGTCGCTGCCGACGTGTGTCTCCGCACCGTGGTTGTCCTCGGCCTCCAGCTACTCGTTCAAGCGGAGCGTGCGGGCGCTCTGCACGGACGAGACCACAACCCGGTTCAAGTCGAGGACGCCCGGTTCCGCCTGCAGGAGGGCCTCGATGGCAGTGGCATCCGTGCGCTCCGCGTCGAGTCGAGCCTCCGCCGCCCGGTTCAAGTCCAGGACTTCCGGTTCCACCTGCAGGAGGGCGTCGATGAGAGCGGGATCCGCGCGCTCTGCGTCGAGTCGAGCCTCTGCCGCCCGGTTCATGTCCAGGACGTCCGGTTCCGCCTTCAGGTGGGCCTCGATGGCAGCGGCATCCGCGCGCTCCGCCTCAAGTTGAGCCTCCGCCGCCCGGTTCACATCCACGATATCCGGTTCCGCCTGCAGGAGAGCCTCGATGGCAGCGGCATGCGCAAGGCCGCGCCGAGTTGAGCCTCTCGCCCCCGGTCCTCCTGCACCATGGGGACTCGGGACGCCGCACGAAGTCGACGCCCATCGCCTCATACCCATCGGGGGCCTTCTGCGCCGCGACCTCCGCAGTGAACATTGGATCGGCTTCCTCCTCCTTGTAGCTTGGCTCCAGAGAACTCGGGGATTGGCCCGCCGCAAAGCGAGCTTGGGAACGGAGGTCTGTGGCGCCGACCGCCGCCGCTATTTCTGCGCGGCGCTCCGGCGTCAGCATCTTGTAGTAAGTGATCTTGCGGTGCACCATGGCTTTCCGGTGAACTAGGGGACGCTCGATGCGGGCTAGGGGATCGAAATGTGGGGGAATGGGCTGGAGATTTGGTGTGGTTTTAGGGCAGTGGCTGGCGTAGGCCGAGCAGCGAAGGTTCTGGTGTGAATAGTGGTTCCTTTGACAACCGGTCAATCACTTTTGACTGTACATCGCTCTTGTCGCGTTCGCATTGCAGCCCGGCACGCTGGACCCTCCACGTCGCTCACCGAATGGAACACGCTTCGTCTTGCGTTTTCTCGCCAGGGACCGCAGATTGAGAGCAAACCGACGCCCCTCCCTCCCCGCCTGTGTCATTTATAATACCACCACTCCCTCCATTTTATGCGGAGTAAATAAAAACATAGGGAGTATACTACGGATGAGGATCCCCTGACGTGGCTGAACCCATTGAGTAACTGACATGCGGGTCCTAGGAAGCATGGGGTCCGCCAGTAAATGACCGAAAGGGAGGGTAAGGCAGGGATACCTATGTCAGAGGATCCACTTCCACTATACTACTTTGACCAAATGTTAGAGTAATAATATATGACATGCAACTTACACAAATGTTAGAGTAATAATATATGACATGCAACTTACACAAAGCATACAGGGTCTAATGCATTTTTCGAGGCTAACTTTGACCAAATGTTAGAGTAATAATATATGACATGCAACTTACACAAAGCATATGGTCAATTTCGTATGTGAAAGGAGTTTCCAATGATATAATTTTCACATTATATATCTCATGTACTCCCTACTTCTAGGTGTGTAAGTCATCTTACGAAAACCAAATAATCCCAAAACACGTAGGCGCGGTGCATTAACTTCTACCTCGTTTCTTGTTTCTTGACATATGAACCAATAAGAGATGAGGGTGTGCATGCTTTTAATGACCTGAGACTATCAAACATGACATGTAGTGGTTAGTTCATTGCATGCAATACTATTAATTAGCAAATAAACATTAATGTCCCTCGTTTTACCCTCCTCCTTGGTCACGGTGCACAGCCTAAGATGATTTACTCACCTATGTAAAAGGAGTACTATTAATCTTGTCAATAGTCAAATTGGAAACCATCTCGAGTACAAATCTAGGAGTACGTACGAATCTAACAATATTGATTGGGCGTTGTTGAATGTTGATACCTTTTTTTATCATAGTAGAGATACTTTGACTACACATAGAACTTATATGTAAAGTAGAAAGGATAGGAGGGAGTATATTGTACGTTCAAAAACGAAACAAACATTGAATACCCTTTATATATGATTTGCGGATGCTATGATCACCGGTTCAAAATTTTGAATCCGCCTTAGGTATCACGTGCCCCCACTCGTTCCCTCTCGATTTCATCTCAGGGTCCAGAGATCTATTGAAAGAGGACTAGGGTGGGTACATGCGAATGATACTCGGCGGAATGTTCAAATGAGGCATGCAGGAGGATGGACTCGACCGGAGGGCGACAAGATCGATGGAGAAGAGGGTTGGAGAGGAATGAGAAATAAGCAAATGCCACATGATTACACTTGAACGGCTCAAATAAACAATAAGTTGTCTCGCTTGGCCTACATAGTGAAAGGCCTAATGCGCAACGCGGAGCACTGACGCTCGAATATGGCTGGGAAAACAGGGAAACCGACATAGCGCAGACTAGTCCAATGGAGGAGCTGGTCCACGACCTCCTCGCCACCGACAACCTTTCATGTGGGTCGTTGGGGCCAACAACGGGGCGCAGCTCCAGCACCGCCTCTGGACATGGCGACCACGGTGAGCGACACGCTCATATCGTCGACAAACACGGTCGGTTTCAGTGTGCCGAGGATGGCGTTAGTGCTGTGGCACGACCAACGGTATGTTTGGTTTGTGCACAAGGTTGCCCCATCAAAGCATTGGGTAGCCAAAATTTTGGTTGAGGTATTGATTGCCCATGATTTGGCTGACATTGGCAAGAAAAATGAACTAGAGTTGGCTAGAGTTCATTGGCATGCCAAAGAAATGGCAACCATCCAAACAAAGACCAATCTTTGGGTCATGACCAAAATTTTGGTAAGGTGCACTTTGGCCACAATCCAAACACACCCCAACACCCGGCTCGTCGAGGATGCACGGGGTGCCGCGACGCGTCCGCGGAGTGGTGTAGCGCGGGCAACTGCATCCTCTAGACCTGAGACCATGCCGGGTCGTCTTGCTTTTTCAATGACATGCGAGGATCGCATTTGAGCAAAGGGCATCTCCAACGTTGCCACGACCGCAGCTGACTACCCTGGCACACCAAAGCCCTCATTCCTCGTGCCGTCACGCGGTGCATTCCCAGCCGGCGCCAGCTGCCCGCATTCATGCCGCCCGTTCGTATGTCGTTGTTAAGAGGCTCGGTGCCCGAGGAACCAACTCCGGCGTCTTAATGACGCACCCGGACGCCTGGCCTCACCGGAATGCGCTACTTAAAGCGGCAACACCCAGCTAACCTCCACACCATAGCGCATCGTCCTCCTACCTGGCACCACATCCGCCATGACCGCAAGTGCGAACGCTCCGCGGGAGAGCTTGTCTTCGGGGATGAAGCTCGAGGTCGCCGCCCTCGCTCAAGTGGCCTCTCGTGACGCAATAGCGGCGTAGCCGGACGCGGACGCGACCGCACAAGCGGTGGCCACGCTGGTGGCCGACGACGGGAGCACCGTCAGCCACGCGTCCTACTTGCCGCCGTCCAACGTCCGGCACCGCCGAGGTCGGGGACTCCTCCGAGGATGAGTAGGGCATGGGAGGCGGCAGGGCATGGTGTGTCAACTGGCCAGTCCATATCCCGTGTTCTACTCTTCCTCGCCGGAGAACGCACCTTCACTTCACGGGTCTTGAACCCCGCCCCCGTACATAGAGATCGCAGATGGAGGACGTCGGTCGCCGCCGTAGAATAGGTTTAGGGTCGGGTTTCTTTTATTTTTCTTTCCTATAAAAGTTCGAAATGTAATGAAAATATGTTGTGTTTGCATTAATCTCGGCCGGTGTATATGAACTTTCACAATAATATACATATTGTAGGAGTACTAGCAAGATGCTCGTGCGTTGCACGGAAGATCAAGATCTTGTGGGAGAAAAGGATGAACGAGGGAAAGCCTTATCTGCAAATGTCGAGAGGAGTGCGGGTAAATTGTCATAGCTTCCTTCCTATCCGTTAGATATAGATCGGACGGCCTATATTGTAGGATGACAGGCACACCATCATCACCAACTCTGCTTTTTATTGAACCAAGACAAATCTAAAAAACCCAACTAAGCCAACCTCCCAGCATATCACGCGGGAAAAGAGCCGGCCGCGCCGTTTTAGTCGGGATTACCGGATTACTAGTAGTAGTATCGATGGATCGCGCGAAGCAACATTTTTTTTGAGGGGGCGAAGCACCTAGTTTAAAAGGAAAAAAGGCGGTACACTCACAGCACTCCTGTCGCGGTCGCATTGGACCCCACACACGTTCGGTCCTGCACACGGCTCACGCAAACGGAATGCGCTTCGGCTTGCCTATTCACTGACACGTGGGACTGCACTTGGAGAAACCGACCATGCGCCAAACTCCCCCCGCCCACCGCGCGAAAATCCTCCCCCCCCCCACACATACACACACAAAAATTCCCCCCAAATTCGATTCAACCGCCCTTCGGCAAAATATTCCCCAAACCCCCTCCCTCCGTCCCCCCCTCCACTCCATTCGCTCCGCCAAAGCCGCCCTCCCCGCTGCGCCGATACGTCGGCGCCGTGGTTCATCAAGGGGACGCACGGCGATCCTCTCGCTCCCAAAGTACGCTCTCCTAGACTTTCGTCCTCTAGCCGCGCCACCACCTCTGGCTACGTTCTTGTGGAGGCGCACGGTGGTCAGCGCCGCCACCGCTGGCGACTTTCGTGTGGAGACGCACGGCGGTCAGCTTCTCCCACGGTACACGCATTCTAGACTAAGGCCCCGTTCATGTCGGTGTAGTGCTGGATGTTAGCTGATAGATGCTGTTAATCTCACTGTTTGCCGAAGTAGTTTACTGTCAATATGCTCCGCTTAAGAAGCTTCCTTGCCCTATTCTGCACTCAATCTGCTTAGCTGAGATGGCATGCCAAGGCCGATTAGTTGCTAAAATATCCTGCCATATATTTATTGTGATGTAGATTGCCATGGTCTAGTAGCCAATCTGTTAGGTGAAATAGCTCTACACCGTTTTATACTCGATCTTTGTTGCTGCGATGGACTTCGATAGTTTGATGGCTGTGTGCTCGGCCTCATTGACTGCTGAAACAGCCTGCCATAATTTAGCACTCAAATCTGTCTGCTGAATTAGCTTTACATATATTTCGTTACCTAGATCTGCTCGTCCAAATATCTTGCCATAGCTTTAGACATCGACCTAGGTATTTTTTTTTCTGGACTTCATAAAAAGCATATATGTTTTTCCTGTAATATCTAGTAGAAGAACTAATTTGTATGTCTAACATATGGACAGGACTTGGATAACTTCTGCTCGAAGATTCTCCGCTGCATATGTCGAGGGGGTTGAAAACTTCATGAACTTTATCAGAGCTGAGTACGGTGATCCGAAATCAGATGTGCTCTGCCCGTGTAGCAGTTGTATGAATTCAGTTACAAGACCCCAGTCAACTATGCAAAATCATCTACACTTGTATGGGATGTCGGTCACATATACTAGGTGGGTTCATCATGGTGAAGCTGTGAACGCCAATGTTATTGACTACGTGGAAGCAAAAGATCGCCATCTTGATCTGCCTGATGCTCAGGTGGAAGAGGAGAAGGTGGTGGTGGTGGCGGAGCCAGTGAGTTTGACCAACATTGAAGCAATGCTACGAAATGCTCGTGCATTCCATGAACTTTCACCTGCAGAAGAAAAACGGTGGGCCTGCATGTTGGAACAATGCAACGTTGCTGTCACCCCAGGAAATAAGCTGTCAGTATTCTCAGCTATGGTCACCTTTCTTCAGGTGAAGACATCTGAGCGGATGACCAAAAAATCATTCGATGCGATGTTGGCTGCTTTCCGCAAATCTTTCCCGAGATCGTCGAGCTGCCACACACCTACATAGAAATGAAGAATTTCCTTCATGCAGTTGGAATTGGATATGATATGATCCATGTTTGTAAGAATAATTGTGTTCTGTTAGGAAGGATTATGCCAACTTAAGTGAATGCCGAAATGCAAATCATCAAGATGGAAAGATGGCGATGCTGTGAAGAGGGTTCCTCATAATGTTCTCGAGACATTTTCCAATTACACCAAGATTGCAGAGGTTGTTTCATGATGTGAAACAAGAGAGGATGTCTTGTGGCATTCTAGGAACCAGGAGTACAGAGATCTGAATGTAATGAGCCATCCATCTCATGGTAGTGAGTGGAAAAGCTTCAATGATAAACACAAAGAGTTTGCCTGCTGACCCGAGAAACATTAGACTTGGCTTAGCTTCAGATGGATTTAACCCATTTGGCCACAGAGCGCCACATATAGCATGTGGCAAGTGCTTGTTATCCCTTACAACATGCCTCCAAATGTCTGCACCAAAGAATCAAACTACATGATGGCCTTGCTCATCCCAGGTCCAAAAAGTCTTGGAAAGGATTTTGATTTGTTCATGGAGCCTCTTGTGGAGGAATTTCAACAGCTATGGAAGGTGTTCTCACTCGAGACCTATACAGCAGCCTACCAGCTGATTTCTTTCTGCGTGCTGTTGTAATTTGGTGCATCCATGATTATCCGGCTTTGGGCACTATGTCAGGGTGAACGACACATGGTTACAATGCATGTGTTCGCTCTGACAGGAATTCGCTGTCATACGCAATACTTAGCAAGATCTGTTACATTGGACACCGCCGTTTCCTTGCCAAGGACAAGCCGCATCCTAGAAAATATCGAAGACATGTGTTCAATGCAAAGCATGAAAACCGTGATGCGCCAAAGAGGCTCACCGCCAATGAGTTGCAAGTGGAATTAGAGAAGGTCAGGCATATTACACCAGGAAACCATCCTGGTAATGGTAGCGGGAAAAGGAAGCGTGGCACGGTAGAAGAGAGATTATTGTTTACCCGCAGGTCCACTTTGTGGGACTTGGAGTATTGGAAAGATTTGGATCTGCGGTATAATCTTGATGTGATGCACATCGAGAAAAATATATGTGACAGCATTATCGGCACACTTCTTAACATTAAAGGCAAGAAGAAAGATACCTTAAAATCTAGGATTGATTTGACACACCTGGGTATCAGAAAGGATTTGCAGGTGCAAGATGAAGGTAAAACACGGGATATGGCACCAGCTGTGTGCGTCTTGGACAAGGTAAAAAGAAAAGAATTCTGCGAGGTCCTATCACGTGTAAGATTCCCACATGGATTTGCTTCCAACCCTGAAAGGAGAGTCAGTGCAGATGGAAACAAGGTACAAGGGTTGAAAACTCATGACTGCCACGCCCTACTTCAAAGGGTTTTACTGTTATCCTTAGAGGATTGGGCATACGACTTATCTGAGCAGTTGCAGAGTTGGGACAATTCTTCAGGGAACTCTGCAGTAGAAATATCAGGATAGATGCTTTGGAGCGTCTTAGAGACAAGATACCAACTATCCTATGCGACCTTGAGAAGATATATCCTCCAGCCTTCTTTGATGTGATGGTGCATTTGGCTGTTCATCTACCTGATGAGGCACTACTTAGAGGTCCAGTACAGTATGGTTGGATGTACCCTATTGAAAGGCGGCTAGGCACTTTCAAGGGCTATGTTAGGAACAGAGCTAGACCCGAGGGTTCCATTGCAGAGGCCTACATTGCTACAGAAGCGTTGACATTCTGCTCAAAATACATTGAAACAAAGGATCCATCTTAGCAAAGAGGTGGGTGAAGACAATCCGGGCTCAATGTTTTCGATTATTCATTCGAGTTACGAGGAAGAGTCGACAAGAGGACAAACCTAAAGATTTGGACAAAATGGTTTGGTATGTGTTGAATAACTGTCCTAAGATACTACCTTATATCAAGTAAGTGCGATCTCGCAGCTTATACATCGTAATCTACTAAACTTGCAGCACATTCTTATATATTTAGATGTTTGACGCGATCACTATGTTGTGCAACATCTACAAAGAGGAGTTACTGTCGCAAAATCCAAGAAACATTGACAAACTGGTTATGGCAGGATTTGCGAAATGGTTCAAGAACCATGTAAGCTTTTGAAGTGCACTGTCAGTTTTTTAATATATTGAGTACATAAGATGATCAGCTTGTCTATTTTCTAACCATAGGTTAAGAAGATGCGGGAGGATGGGCAGGCAGTTGATGATGCCCTTTACTCACTAGCAATGGGTCCTGATACTCGGGTAAGACATTATGGATCTTGCGTTGTTGGAGATGTGCGCTACAACACCCTTGCACGAGACGAAGGCAGGAAGACACAAAACAGTGCCATCATGAGCACGGATACGTATGACAAAGAGACAACTAAAATGTATGCTAACGTAACAGACATTGTTCAGTTGCAGTATATCTCCAATTTCGAAGATCATCGGTGTGTGGTTCAGTTGTGCTGTCGTTGGTATAACCTGTTTTCCAGGATCGCAAAAGGCAGAGCTGATGATTATTTCAAATCCATCAATGTCAAGGCGGCGTACCAGACCAACGAGCCTTTTATTTTGGCAAATCAAGCAACATCGATATTTTTCTTGGAAGACACATTTGCACGTAGCGATGACTGGAGAGTATTGCAAAGGTTTGAGCAGAGGAATTCGTTTAATGAAGTTGCACAACAAGATGATGCTTACACTGCTCCTGATGTACAAGATAACACATATGTTCCTAATATCTTTGAGAACCATCACGTCAATGACGCCGGCGAAAAGATTGCTTGTCGTGCTGTGGACATACAAGAGTTGATCAAGAAGAAGCCAATGTTCGAGGACGTTGAGGACGAAGAAGAAGATGACTCCGTGGGGAATTTTTGATTCAGACTGATACACATGACGAAGATGTTGACGCTGCTGCTGCGGATGATGATTACATTGCTTTTGTCGTATTTTCCTGTCAGAAGACGTTTTTTTATCTACTATGTGAAATTGTGTTTTCTATGACAACTGAAACCTGATGAACATGTTGTTTAGTATTTTGCTGTGAGAACATCACTTGTTATGTATGCTGATTTGTGTTTGGTGATTGTATGACAACTAAAACATGATGACATTGTTGTTTAGTTGTACTCATATTTGGCTGTGAAACTTGAATTTGATGACATAGTTTGCTATTGGACTGCAATTTGCTCGACGTCTTCGAATGAGAACAAAGCTGACCCGACAGGGCCTCTGCTATTTATTTATTTATATGAGCAAAAGGGGATACCCCCTGATTTCCGTTAATAGAAATCATTAGATGTTCACAACACTACGCCCAGCCTGCTACACATGTTTCATTCATTACTAGTTTCAGCAAAGTGCTCATGTCGTATCCACTGAATACATCACGAGTGCTACATACACTTTAAATAAACAGACAATCATCCTACAGAGCACATCGATTTTGCCCATTATCTTCACAAGCTCTTTCATCTCCTCATTGCTATCAAGGCTGTTCAGCAGCTGTTGCTTGGCCATGATCAGAGGAACTGCATCTTTAACCTTCTGCTCTGCATCTTCCTCTTCTGCCGTTCCTTCAGTTACTTGTCCAACACCCGAACCTGCTGGTATTGGGATTCCTCGGCTAACCAAATAATCAGTGTAGTTGCATTCCCCCACATCAGCAACTTCCCAGAAATACAAATCACACGAATCTTCCCTTTTCTGCACGAATCAAATTGGAAGATCATCAACCAAACTATTAAAAAATCAGCAACTGAAAGCAGCAGAACAACACTTAAACATATTATTACCCCATGATTCGGGCATTTGTAGAAGACTCGGCCAGGGTTGCGGATTGTGGTTGAGACGCGACGGATGACTCTACGTGATTTGCAGCAGTGGCACCACACCAACGGTAGCGGGTTGTGATGAGCAATCGGCCGCGGTCTTGGCGTGTCGGCGGGGTGTGATGAGACCCACAAAGCGATGGTGCGGGTGGCGACTTGGCGATATCTGTTGTTACTGCTTGAAGAGCAGGTGGAACAGCAGCCAGCAGACATGGTTGCTGCGGCCAGACCTTCTGCTGCTAGGCGGAGTAAGTAGAGAAGAGGAGAAGCGAATGTTGGATATGTCAGTTTCATTACTTGTAGAGTAGCATAGCACCATATATAGTCATAGTCTAGGTTTGGATTCAACCAGCTACGAGAGCACGTCTTTCTTTTTCTAAAACTCGCAACGCCTCTTTTCTTGGTACACTAGCTAGTTCATGACGCCTTCCCAAGTCTTTGATTTTCTTTCCTTTTTTGCGAGGAAGGAAGGAGGAAAAATTGAGAGATCCTCGGACTCGAACCCAAGACCTCTCGGTTGAAAACCAAGGGTGCTAGTCACTTATGTGGCGAGCGTTCCTGTGAGGAGGACGCAGCATTTAACGCATTTTCCTCGTAGTTTTCTTCCTATATATAAAAAGTATGCTACTTGGTGTCCGCTTAGTCAAAAAACGATTGTGCCAACCTTGACCGTTCGGTTGACATTAAACGTCTGTCGCGTTTCTTCAGTCTCTTCTTCCTCGAGCCGCCAAAGCCAAACCAGCGCCCGGCGGGACCGCTTCTCCGCCTCCCACGGCTGGCTGTGTTCTTCCCGGCTCCTGTTCATTCCGTCCGAGGCCTCACCATCGCCCTCCGCCTTGGTTACGCGCGCTGCTGGCATCGCCCTCGGTGTTGTCAACATGGTCAACAACCGAGAGGAATAAGGAGATGACTGTACATGGTGAGGATGACAGTAGGGACCCAGCAGCGTGTGCAATAATTTTGTTTTTTCGGGACGGAGAAGGGTATCAAATGGGTTGTGCGGGACCCGTGGCCCGTCTAGCCCAGGCTTTTATTTCATATGTTTAGCACATGACCAGCCCAGTTTGTTTTTTTCCTATCTGAAAATTGGCTAGCCAGCTATTTTATTTTTTTGAAGAATAACCAACATAGGCCTACTTGCTTTTCTACGCCCTGCTGGGCTGGAAATCTTTCAAGATGAGGAGGGATGCATTTTGCCCAGAAAATGGGCTATAAGTAATAAGAAATGGGCTATAAGTAATAATAAATGCGCTATAAGTAATAAGAAATGGGCTATAAGTAATAATAAATGGGCTGTAAAATGAAAAAATACAGCAAAGCAGCAATTAGTTCCCAAATACTGTTTTCTTTGGATTTTGATATTTTAAATTTCATTGTTTTTGTTGGGTAAAATTTCATTGAATTTAAATTAAGGTATATTTAGATTTAAAATTAATTTGAATCTGGCTAGAAATTTCGGGTTGTATGCTGTTTGGGACAGATTTGGAGGCTGACTTGTGGGTCTACTAGGTTGGCGTGTACTTTGGCTTTGTCAACTTAGTCCCAAGCGATTCTAGCAGCGTGACCGTTGGATGTTAATCCAACGGCCGTGCTGCTTCTTCAATATCGATCTTCTTGCTCCGGCCGCCCAAACCAGCTCGGTGGGACTGCTCGCCTCGCCTCCGTGGCGGTTGTCTTGCCGCCACAGCCGCACCGCCCCACCCTACTTCATTGCTGGCCAGGCCATTCCTCTACTCACCCACACCTCCTGTTATTTTCCGCGACGGCAGCGGACCAAGAACCTCGTACTCCCCACGCGTGGGCAACCATTGCCGAGTCTTCCCGACTCCATGTCGTTCCCTTCCTAGCCCTCGCCGTCGTCCACCGCCATGGTGCTCTCGGCGCGCCTGGTCAACATGGTCAACGAACGACATCCATCGGCCGTGGACTGTGACGCGCAAAATAATGATTCCTCCACCTGACAGCTGGGACCCACCGGAAGGGCCTCTGTATTTCACGAAAAAAACGTTCCCCCCACTGACATGTCGGACCCACCAGCTATATCTTCGCACGCAAGGAAGTGCCTCCTTATTACACACAAAAAAATGAATACCCACCCTACTAGATGGGACCCACCATAGTGGGAGGATGACTTGTGGGCCAACTAAGTTGACGGGGACGGAGGGCTTTGTCAACTTAGTCAATATGAACGATTCTAGCTCCAGTGACCATACGATGTCCATCCAACGGCTATAGTGCTTCTTCAACCTCTGGTCTTCTTGCTCCAGCCGCCCAAAGCAGCGCCGGTCATGCCGCGTGCTCCTGCTTCTCGTTGCTGGTTGTGATGCCGCGGAGGCCTCACCGCCCCCTACTACTCCCATAGCTGGCCCAGGGTATCCCTCTACTCACCCACACCCCCTGTTATTCTGCGGCAACGGCAGCCTCATGCCGCAGCCGAACCAGTGAACCCTCGTACTCCTCTCCGCGCGGGCTACCACTTCTGCGTCTTCCCCGGCTCTGCGTCGTCCCCTTCCTAGGCCTCGCCGTCGTCCAGACCACCGCCCTGGTGCTCTCGGCGCAGCGTGGTCAACGTAGTCAACGACCGACTTCCATCGGAAGAGTACTGTACGTGGAGAGGCTGACAGCTGGGTCCAGGCGACCGCAAGGAAGTGCCTCCTTATTAAGCGCAAAATAATTATTCCTCCACCTGACAGCAGGGATCCACCGGACGGGCCACCTTATTTCGCGAAAAAAATGTTTCCCCATGACTGCTGGGACCCACCGGACGGGCCAGCGTATTTCGTGAAAAAAATGTTCCCCGCGCTGTCAGCTCGGACCCACCGGAAGTGCCTCCTTATTACGCACAAAAAATGAATACTCCCCTTGCTAGCTGGGACCCACCATGGTGGGAGGCTGACTTGTGGGCCTACTAAGTTGACTGGGACAGGGGCCTTTTCAACTTTAGTCAATATGAACGATTCTAGCTCCAGTGACCGTCCGATGTCCATCCAACGACCGTAGTGCTTCTTCAACCTCTGGTCTTCTTGCTCCAGCCGCCCAAAGTAGCGCCGGTCGTGCCGCATGCTCCTGCCTCTCGTGGCCGGTTGTGCTGCCGCGGAGGCCTCACTGCCCCATACTATTCCCACCGCTGGCCAGGCCCTGTGGCGATGGCAGCCTCACACCGCAGCCGAACTAGTGAACCCTCGTACTCCTCTCCGCGCGGGCTTCCACTGCCGCGTCTTCCCCGGCTCCACGTCGTCCCCTTCCTAGGCCTCGCCGTCGTCCACCGCCCTGGTGCTCTCGGCGTGGCATGGTCAACGTGGTCAAGGAACGACTTCCATTGGACGTGGACTGTATGTGGAGAGGCTGACAGCTGGGTCCACGGCCGCAGCAAGGAAGTGCCTCCTTATTACGCGGAAAATAATGATTCCTCCACCTGACAGCTGGGACACACCGGACAGGCCACTGTATTTCACGAAAAAAACGTTTCCACCTGACTGCTGGGACCCACCAGCTACATCTTCGCAGACAAGGAAGTGCGTCCGAAAAAAAAACAAAACGATTCGCCCCCTGACCGCTGGGACCCACCAGCGACACCTTCGCACGCAAGGAAGTGCGTCCGGGCAAAAAAACGATTCGCCCCCCTGACTGCTGGGACCCACCAAGTACATCTTCACACGCAAGGAAGTGCGTCCGGGCAAAAAAAGAAACGATTCGCCCCCCCTGACTGCTGGGACCCACCAGCTACATCTTCGCAGGCAAGGAAGTGCCTGACAGTCGGGACCCACCTGGTCGAAGCGTACGTAGTGTTGTCATTCTGGTCGCGAACGTGTACGTACATACTGGTCATTGTAGAGGCGTGCACGTGTCGTAGTAGAGGCGCGCACATAGCATGTATATGTACGTACAACGGCGAGGGTGCAAGAAAGAAAATACGGCCACATACGTACATACGGGCAGGGTCTCGAACGCCTACTCGCGCATACGTACATGGATGGGTCGGAACAGAGAAACAGCATCGTCGGCGTGTTCATGGGGAGGCAACAGAATGCGTCGTGTTCATGGGGAGGCAACGGAATGCGTCGTGTTCATCGGGAGGCAACGGAACACGTGGGAGCCAACCGGCTGGGTCGGAACGGAATGTGTGGTCGTGTTCATCAGGAGGGCTTGGATGGAACAGGCGATGGAAACTAGGCCTGGCGTACCGCACAACGGAGGAAACGACCTTGTGTTCGACCGGCCACGTTCGAAACGGGATCCTGTTCGCCGGGAGAAGTGCGGCGTGCCGCAAAAGCGGAGAAGCGGACCTCCTACGGTCGAAGCGGGGTCATGTTGATCGGGAGGGTGTGGCGTGCCGCAAAACGGAGAAGCGGACCTCCCACGATCGAAAGCGGGGTCCTGTTGATCGGGAGGGTGTGGCGTACCGCAAAACGGATTTAAACGGACCTCCTACGGTCAAACAGGGTCTTGTTGATTGGGAGGGTGTGGCGTATCGCAAAATGCATTTAAACAGACTTGTGTTGGGCGCTTCTGATCAAAGCGGGGTCCTGTTCATCGGGAGGGGTGTGGCGTACAGCAAAACGGGACTCCACGAGATACTGTTCATCTCCACCGTCGACCTCCTCCAGCCTCCATGGGCTCCTGTTCATCCAGCCTCCACCGTGCGCTACTCCACCGGCTACTGTTCAACCACCCCTCCACGGGCACCCCTCCACCGTCTACTGTTCATACAGCCCTCCACACCACGGGGTCCTGTTCAACCACCCCTCCACGGCCACCCCTCCACCGTCTACAGTTCATCCAGCCCTCCACACCACGGGGTCCTGTTCATCCGGAGGCAACGCCGCCGCCGCTCGCTCATTCATCAACCCCCGCCCATAGCGCCACTGTTCATCAATCGATCGGCTCCGATTAGTAGCGAGAGCGAAGAATCACTCCATCGGGTTCGATTAACAGCCATCGATCGGTCGCTCGGGTTCGATGAACGCGTAGCCTGCGAGGCAATTGCTCGGGTTCGATTAGAGCCCAATGCCTCGCTTCGGGTTCGATTAGAGCCAACGCCTACACACACACGCAGACGCGTACGAGAGAAGCACACATCGCTCGGCCCCCGACCTCCCACCGTAACCGGCAACTCCTCGAAATTTTCCTCCCCCTCGCTTCTACCACGGTTTTTTCCGTCATGGACGGCCCAAAGAATGTCATGCAACTGCGTCTCCGGCCCGCCGATGACCCACAAGTATAGGGGATCTATCGTAGTCCTTTCGATAAGTAAGACTGTCGAACCCAACGAGGAGCAGAAGGAAATGATAAGCGGTTTCCAGCAAGGTATTCTCTACAAGTACTGAAATAAGTGGTAATAGATAGTTTTGTGATAAGATAAATTGTAACGAGCAACAAGTAACAAAAGTAAATAAGGTGCAGCAAGGTGGCCCAATCCTTTTTGTAGCAAAGGACAAGCCTAGACAAACTCTTATAATAGGAAAAGCGCTCCCGAGGACACATGGGAATATCGTCAAGCTAATTTTCATCACGCTCATATGATTCGCGTTCGGTACTTTGATAATTTGATATGTGGGTGGACCGGTGCTTGGGTGCTGTTCTTACTTGAACAAGCATCCCACTTATGATTAACCTCTATTGCAAGCATCCACAACTACAACAAAAGTATTAAGGTAAACCTAACCATAGCATGAAACATATGGATCCAAATCAGCCCTTACGAAACAGCGCATAAACTAGGGTTCAAGCTTACATCACTCTAGCAACCCATCATCTACTTATTACTTCCCAATGCCTTCCTCTAGGCCCAAATAATGGTGAAGTGTTATGTAGTCGACGTTCACATAACACCACTAGAGGGACAACATACATCTCATCAAAATATCGAACGAATACCAAATTCACATGACTACTAATAGCAAGACTTCTCCTGTGTCCTCAGGAACAAACGTAACTACTCACAAAGCATATTCATGTTCATAATCAGAGGGGTAATAATGTGCATAAAGGATCTGAACATATAATCTTCCACCAAATAAACCAACTAGCATCAACTACAAGGAGTAATCAACACTACTAGCAACCTACTAGCACCAATCCTGGACTTGGAGACAAGAATTGGATACAAGAGATGAACTAGGGTTTGGAGATGAGATGGTGCTGGTGAAGATGTTGATGGAGATTGCCCTCTCCCGATGAGAGGAGCGTTGGTGATAATGATGGCGATGATTTCCCCCTCCTGGAGGGAAGTTTCCCCGGCAGAACAGCTCTGCCGGAGCCCTAGATTGGTTCCGCCAAGGTTCCGCCTCGTGGCGGCGGAGTTTCGTCCCGAAAGGTTGCTTATGACATTTTTCTCATTGAAAGAGCTCATATAGGAGAAGATGGGCGTCGGAGAGCCACCACGGGGCCCACGAGGTAGGGGGCGCGCCTAGGGGGGAGGGGCACGCCCCCACCCTCGTGAGCAGGGTGTGGGCCCTCTGGCCTTCATCTTTGGCGATGATTTTTCTTTATTTATTTTAAGATATTCCGTGGAGTTTCAGGACTTTTGGAGTTGCGCAGAATAGGTCTCCAATATTTGCTCCTTTTCCAGCTAGAATTCTAGCTGCCGGCATTCCCCCTCTTCATGGTAAACCTTGTAAAATAAGAGAGAATAGCCATAAGTATTGTGACATAACGTGAAATAACATCCCATAATGCGATAAATATCAATATAAAAGCATGATGCAAAATGGACGTATCAACTCCCCCAAGCTTAGACCTCGCTTGTCCTCAAGCGGAAAGCCGATAACAATAAATATGTCCTCATGTTTAGAGGTAGAGGCGTCGATAAAAATAAAATACGGACATGAAGGCATCATGATTATTCTCATAACAGCAACACATATTGATTTTGTCATATGATTACTTATGTTCAAGTGATACTCTTTTCACAAAGCCAAAGTATGAATCATAAACCTTATTGAGCACCAGCAAATTATACCCTTAGTCATTGAAACAATTGCAATTTATCATAACATCGGAAAGAGTCTATGTCAGAGCTTAAAAGCAAGTCCACATACTCAACTATCACTTAGTCCTTCATAATTGCTAGCACTCACGCAATACTTGTGGTTACGGAGTTTTAACCGGACACAGAGAAAGATAGGGGCTTGTAGTTTTGCCCCACAACCTTTTACCTCAAGGGTAATGTCAACAATAATAATTCATGCTCCCCTACATCCAATTAGATATATATATATATCATGTTCTTTCCAACATGCTAGGCTTGCCAAAGGATAAAATGAAAAAGGAAAGGTGAAGATCATCGTGACTCTTGCATAAGGTAGAGGATAATAATAAAAGATAGGCCCTTCGCAGAGGGAAACAGAGGTTGCCATGCGCTTTTATGGTTTGATGCACAAAATCTTAATGCAAAAGAACGTCACTTTATATTGCCCCTTGTATGTGAACCTTTATTATGCAGTCCGTCGCTTTTATTGCGTCCACAACAAGTTCGTACAAAGCTTATTTCTCTGCACTAATAAGTCATGCATATTTAAAGAGCAATTTTTATTGCTTGCACCGATGACAACTTACTTGAAGGATCTTACTCAATCCTTAGGTAGATATGGTAGACTCTCATGGTTAAACTGGTTTAAGGGTGTTTGGAAGCACAAGTAGTATCTCTACTTGGCGCTGAGAATTTGGCTAGCATGAGGGGGAAAGGCAAGCTCAACATGTTAGAGGAACCATGACAACATACTTTATCTCAGATGTAAGAAAACATAACTCATTATGTGTTGTCTTCCTTGTCCAACATCAACTCTTTAGCATGTCATATTTTAATGAGTGCTCCCAATCATAAAAGATGTCAATGATAATATATCTATATGTGAAACCTCTCTCTCCTTATTACTTCCTATTAATTGCAACGATGACCAAAGCTATATTTGCCAACTCCCAACAACTTTTAATCATCATACTCTTTTTATGTGAAGTCATTACTCTCAATAAGATCAATATGAACTCTTTGTTTCTTTTTATTCTTTTCTTTATTCACCCAAGATCATGGCAAAGTAATCAAGCCCTTGACTCAACACTAATCTTTATTATATAAATATAGCTCACAGACTCGATTGCATAGAGGGATCATAAAGCAAAACTTCAAAACTAGATCATGCCATGACTTTATTCTACTAAATCAAGATACTACTAATAGGATCGAACTAAGAAAAACGGTAAAGATAGGAGTTGTGATGGTGATACGATACCGGGGCACCTCCCCCAAGCTTGGCAGTTGCCAAGGGGAGTGCCCATACCCATGTGATTATGTCTCCTCTGTTCTTGGTGAAGAAGGTGGAGTTGCTGTCGATGATGCAGGCTTGCCCTTCTCTTTCTCCAACTTGCGTCTGACGGTGACTTGAGACGACATGTTGATCTAACCTGCAGTAGGACAGCTTGAAACAAAAACAGAGGATATTTGCGTGATACGGGAGTCAAAACCTTCGGGAGAATATATAATGAATTTTTACCGACCAAAATACGTATCGTGAAAGAAAACGGAGTCCGTAGGGCACACGAGGTGCTCACGAGGTAGGGGGCGTGCCCAGGGGGGTAGGGCCCGCCCTCCACCCTCGTGGAGGCCTGGTGTCTTCCCCGGACTGCTACTTATTTTTCTACTTTTCTAAATATTCCAAAACGGAGAAATATTGCCTTAGAATTTGTTTTGGAGTCGGTTTAGTTACCGTAACACATACCTATTCCTTTTCGGAGTCTGGAACGTTCTGGAAAGTGTCCCTTATGTATTCCTATGGGGTTACGGTTTTGATAATATTGGTTTCAACATTTATGGGATTACCTGATATATAATGTTTGATTCTTTGACCGTTTACCACCTCCGGATTTGTGCCTTCGAAGTTGTTGATTTTTATGGCACCGGAATGATAGACCTCCTCGATAACGTAGGGACCTTCCCATTTAGAGAAAAGTTTTTCTGCAAAAAATCTTAAATGAGAGTTGTATAGCAATACATAATCACCTACATTAAACTCACGCTTTTGTATCCTTTTGTCATGCCATCTTTTAACTTTTTCTTTAAATAACTTGGCATTTTCATAAGCCTGGTGTCGGTGTCAAAACCGGCGGATCTCGGGTAGGGGGTCCCGAACTGTGCGTCTAGGCGGATGGTAACAGGAGACAAGGGACACGATGTTTACCCAGGTTCGGGCCCTCTTGATGGAGGTAAAACCCTACGTCCTGCTTGATTGATATTGATATTGTGGATGTTTACAAGAGTGGATCTACCACGAGATCAAGGAGGCTAAACCCTAGAAGCTAGCCTATGGTATGATTGTAAGGGTTGTTGTGATTGTAGTCCTATGGACTAAAGCCATCCGGTTTATATAGACATCGGAGAGGGCTAGGGTTACATAGAGTCAGTTACAATGGTAGGAGATCTACATATCCAGATCGCCAAGCTTGCCTTCCACGCCAAGGAAAGTCCCATCCGGACACGGGTGAAGTCTTCAATCTTGTATCTTCATAGTCTTGGAGTCCGGTTGATGATGATAGTCCGGCCGATGATAGTCCGGCCGATGATGGTAGTCCGGCAATCCGGACACCCCCTAATCCGGGACTCCCTCAGTAGCCCCTGAACCAGGCTTCAATGGCGATAAGTCCGGCGTGTATATTGCTTGGCATTGCAAGGCGGGTTCCTCCTCCAAATGATAGAAGATTGTGAACACCAGGATAGTGTCCGCTCGCAAAATAAATTCCACATTCCATCGAGAGAATAATAATATATACGAGTTCAATCTGCTGACGTTTTCCGTGGCATGACGTCACACCACTACCAAGCCATTACTCAAATTGTTTTTTACTTTACCACCTTAGCGCATTTAGAGAAGCGGTTTCCTTGGCACGTCTTGTCGAAGCAGAGACCGTGTTTCCCCTTAATCCGGGATTCTCATCAATACGGGCGTGGGTAACCCAACCGCGCCCGTTCACCATGCCCCCTCTATCGAAGACGAGTCCCAAACGGCCACGGAGACGGCTCTTGGTATCCTCCCTCTTTATAACGGGACCAAGGCTCATTTCTTTCTCTTCAATCTTCCATCGAATCCTCTCCACGCTCCAAGTTCCAGCACCTAGAGCTCTAGATTCGAGCGCTTTGGACCTTCAACGATGTCCTGTTCCGACCTCCAGGGCCGGTGGATGCCCTCCTCCGTTACGGAGGAGGACGTGCTGAAGCTGCGGGAGGCCAAGTACCTGTCTTATGAGATTTCACACAGGTTGCCTGCCGAAGGGCAGGCCATCCCCACCCCTGAGCCCGGCGAGTATGTCGTCTTTGTTTCCCACCTCCGTCGGGGTTTAGGCTTCCCGATGGATCCTTTTGTGAGAGGGCTCATGTTTTACTATGGGTTGGAATTCCACTATTTGGCTCCGGAGTCCATCCTCCATATATCCGCATTTATTGTCGTCTGCGAAGCCTTCCTCCGC
Source organism: Aegilops longissima (assembly GCA_021605205.1). NCBI lineage: Eukaryota > Viridiplantae > Streptophyta > Magnoliopsida > Poales > Poaceae > Aegilops > Aegilops longissima. The sequence goes on along the minus strand of CM038680.1, from coordinate 5,324,397 downwards.
GTCACCCCTCACTTCGGCCTGTGGCTGAAGACCTTCAATGTGGCGCTGAAGATGATCGAGGGGTGTCAAGCGGAGTGTGGCGGGGCGGCCATAAGTAGGAGGGACGATGCCCGGTGGCCCGCTGGCTCCTTCCAAGAGGAGCTCGGCCTGTGGCAGCAAGAGTGGTTCTATATTACCGTTCCGAGGGGCCGCAGACAAAAGCCGCCTCCCCTATTCCGCCCGGGACCTCCACGACGATTGATATCATGGGTCAACCAAGGGCTCAACTGGGGGCCATCAAAGGACGTGCCCCTACTGCAGGGCTGGATTCGAGATCTCCTAACGAGGGAGATCGATATGGTGGTGGTGATGCAGGTTATGCTAATTAGGCGTCTCCTGCCCTGCAAACGCCGTCCTCTCCGGCTATGGGAGTTCAATCCGGAGGGCCCACGGATTCTTCAACACTTCATGGGTATGACACCCCTGGAGATGTATAACTTATTCTTCGGATCGCAAGAGGTGCGTCCGGAATTGACCGAGGATGCTGGACTAAGCTGCAATCGCCCGGATACTCAAGTAAGTAGTTCCAAGTCCGGACATACCGTTTGTTTGCCTTCGATGATCCTCCTTATGACCGATCTCCTTCTACACAGGAGTGGATAGCGGAAGCAAAATTAATCTGATGTCCGCCCCTCCCCGAGACCGCGCGGATCCGTGGCTGGTCCGGATGCTTGAGGTTGCGCCGGAGGAAGGCGAAGGGAAAGCAGGAAAGCTACTGCCTCGCTGAGGAGGCTCTTGAGCGAGGGGATCGAGAATCCCTCCTACCAAGGGGAGAAGAGGACTGCCTCCGAGGACCGGGAAAAAAGCCCTAAGCGGGGAAGAAATCTTCGCGGAGGGTCCTGCGTCCGGGAGGCCCCGCCGCACAATCTCCCTTAATGAGCCAGCCCTCCAACGAGCCGTAAGTAGAAAGAAAGGAGTTTTATAATAAGGGACATCCCTATTTGTGCTTCGAGGATAACTAAAGTTTTTACCTTGTAGTTCGGATCTCCGTCCTTCGCAGATGAGCTCGTCTTGGGGACCTTCGTCCGGAGATGATAGAGAGCGAGACGGCCCGTCGGGCGCCGTTGGATAGGGCGGACGAGCCTGAAGTGTCGCCACGGAGGAGCCCCGGGTGTGGCAAAGCGGATAGTTCGGCGCCAAGCGGTGTCTGGTGAAGGATCTGCTTGAGAAGGCGTCTATCTCGGAAGATCAGCACGCATTGATGAGCATGGTGATTGAAAGGATTTCGCCCACCAAGGCGGGTTGCATGATGCCGTCAGGAGTTTACTGGCGGGGTTTGAGGTACGTAAAAATGACACACCTTTTAACAATTTTGCATATAGAATGCGCCCTGTATAGATAGTAGCCCCTGAGTCTCGGTAGGTTGTCGATATCGACAGCGTGCCGAGGATCAAAATCGCAGGTTTAAATTCCCGTCGTGCCGATGCAGGTGGCGGGTCGTCCGGGTGCCAGCCGGACAGATGGAGTTGCTAAACTAAAGCGGCAACTCTATGTGGAGGATGAAGACATTGCGCTGATCAACAGGCGACTTGATGAGTCGCAAGGTAAGTGTTACTGCGCGGTCACGTGGTAAGGGAGCCGAAGCCAACTCCTTACAATATGTGCGTGAAATGCAGATAGTGCCGCTGCCGTGGAGAGTCTTCGAGCCGAACTTGCTCAAGCCAAGGAGCAGGACAGAAGGAGTAATGCGGTAGCCTTGAAGGCGGCCGAGGAGTTAGCGGCCGAAAGGGCCGCACACTGCCGGAGCAAGGAAGAGATAGCGAAATGGCTGTGAAGTTAAAGAGGCTACCGACCGCAATGAGGCTCTTGGGAAGGGCGCCTAAGCGGGCAAGAAGACCTGCGGAAGGCCACCGCCGAAGCCAAGAATGCCCGCCTGCAATGCGGGCTATGAAGGAAGAGCTGCGCGGGCCGGGAGATTGTAGCTGGCAAGCCTTTTCGCTGCGCCAAGGTTCACGGATCAAAATATGATCAGCTGGGCTAACTGTGGTGTCCGGAGGACCTTATATGGACTTAGCAGCGAGTGCGGCGGATGCCGTTGTGCATTCGAAGCGGAAGGATCACCAGACGGAAGAGCTGTTTTGGTCTCAATTCCATAGTCCGAGCGTTCACTTCCGCTGACCGATCGCTTGGCTGAGTGGGCTGAGCTAAATAGGTTGTCGGGCTTGCTATGGCGGATATAGTGACCCATATCCGGCGGATAGGCCTCGGCCAAGAGTTACTTTGGCTTATTGCAGCAATTTCTTGGGGCGGTGCCGCATATCAAAGCGATGAAGCGGTCGGCCTACATAGAGGGTGCGCGGATGGCGCTTGCACGTGTGAAGACACATTGGACGAGATGGATGCCACCGCTGTTGCGACCCGGGTTCGGATAATAACCGGCTACCGCCGAGCACTATTTTGGCGAAGTGCTGCCTGGTGCTCGTGTAATAGAGTCGCGGTGCTCAAAAATGTTACGTTGAATGAGCGTTTATATGATGTAAAATGATATTTATGATGTAAGCGCCTTTTATACTTGTGCGTTCAAGTAATAGAATATCTCCTTTGCGGCCGTTCATGTATACGTATGTATAACCTTTGAAAGATGGCGATCGTCGGCTTCAGCCCCCACGCACAAGGTGCGGGGTGTTCATAAAAAATAGCGTTTTCACACTTAATCCGGCGCCTCGGTCCTGTAAAGGAGGTGGTAGCGTAGCAAGCGAGGCAACCGGACTATAATGCTTTATCACTTTCACTTAGCCATGGAGTTCGAGGGTGGGGCTACGACATAGCCCCCGGGGCACCGTGCTTTCGAATTCGAGTAGCGTATGTGCCTGGCCGAAGCGACCCTTCAAAGCAGGAGGAATCCTAAACATTCCCAAGGTCGATCGAGTGGTTGACCAGTCTCTCATTGTATCATGACGGTCAGTTTTGGCTTTCTCTCTTGAGATGCTCGCCCAGCTGAACTGGGGCACAATCGCAGATAGTTCTCCTGGAGCGCGTTAGCCGATGATCGGAGCGTAAGGCAGCAAAACATAGGAGCGGGCAAACCCAACATTTGACCCAAGACATGATTGGAGCTGATGCATATAAGGCCTAACTCGAGACGCGAACACTCCCGAAGGTGTTCGGTCTTTATAATAGCGGGCAAAACAAAGCCCTAAGCCCCTTGTGTCCAGTGCAGGCAGGTTCTTACGGGCGCGGCCGATGCCAAAACGCCAGATCTCCACTCTGGTTATAATGATAAACCAGGGATTATAGCAACAAGAGACGAAGAAAGGTTTACGAGGGTCTTAGTCGAAAAGAGTCCTTGCAACGGGTCCCTCTTGCGTCTGCGCTGTGTCTCCGCGCAGCCGCATCACGGACGGGTGTGCACGCTTTTCATCTGTAAAAGAGAAGAACTTGGTTGGAAAAGAAATCGTGCGAGAAAGTGCATAAAAATTGAAATATAGATTAAGAAAGCTGAGCCTATGCTAGCTCATTATGGCTTATATCGCAAACCCTTGTGAAGGGTGTGCGGCTAGGTAACCCTAGCTTATTTATTCCGGACTCGCCCAGCGTGTCCGAGTCTCCGACGACCCTATGATGAAAGCGATGCCACGTGGACCGGGCATTTTAAGCGTAAGAGACGCGGAATGTGGTATTGTATTGAAGCGGACGAGCTTCCGCCCGGTGGTGCTTGATAGCTGGCTTAAGGGCCTGGCGCCACTCCTTTGAAGGAAGTGCGGCTATGCAATTGTAATAGGGTCTATCCCCACTTGCGGATTGTGTCCGGATATAGTAGGTTTAAGTCACTTGCCGCCGTCCATCAACACCTGCGTTAATTGCAGTCCGTCTATTATGGGATCCGATATCGGGCAGTCTATCCTGCGCCCGGATACTACGGACTAATCCGGATGGTCGAAAGTGATTGGTTTTGACATCCAACCTTGGTCCTTTGGGGTGGATCGTCCGACACTTGTCTTGGCGAGTGCCGTGTTGGCTTTCCGTGTTATCACGTGAAGCAAGTTTACTGTTTTGACTTCTCGAGGAAAGTCCTTTGACTTCGGTGCTCTGCTGGTGGGGCTCGTTATTGTCGCCGCTTGGCGATCGAGGCCTTGTGTCCAGCATTAAGTCTGCCGGACTGTTTAAAACCCAACAATTTCGGTTGGTATGGTTTGCGTGCCTTCCGGGTACTGTGGATTTGACATATCCGATCTAAAATTTTGTTTAAATTTGATAGCTCGTCTCTGTTGTCCTTAAGAGGCCGTGTTTTATTGTCTCGCCACGAGCTTTTGAATCCGGCGTTGACCGCCGTGCCTGTGGGGGCTTTTTCTTTATTCCGCGCTGATCTTACTGCGCCGTGACTTTCCGTTCCATCTCGATCTCGGATGTACTCGGGTCGCTGGTGCTGCATCTTGCTAGCCAGCTGTCTTCTCCTGCGCAAAAGCGCATCATGAGGCTTGTTAGCGTGGCCATTGTTCTTGGCTTCTCTTGGCCGAGGTGTCTGGCGAGCCATTCGTCTCGGACGTTGTGTTTAAAAGCTGCTAAGGCTTCCGCGTCCGGACAGTCGACTATTTGGTTCTTTTTGGTGAGGAACCTGTTCCAGAATTTGCGCGCTGACTCTCCGGGCTGTTGGGTTATATGACTCAGATCGTCGGCATCCGGAGGGCGGACATAAGTCCCTTGAAAATTTGCTCTAAACGCGTCCTCAAGCTCTTCCCAACTTCCAACAGTGTTTTTTGGGAGGCTTTTGAGCCAATGCCGAGCTGGCCCTTTGAGCTTGAGGGGTAGGTATTTTATGGCATGGAGATCATCTCCTCTAGCCATGTGTATGTGTAGTATGTAGTCTTCTATCCAGACTCCGAGGTCTGTTGTGCCGTCGTATGCCTCTATGTTTATGGGTTTAAACCCTGCTGGAAATTCATGATCCAGCACCTCATCGGTGAAACATAGCGGGTGTGTGGCGCCCCTGTATTTGGGTGTGCCGCTGTCTTGAACACTTGTAGTGGTGTGTTACTTCTGGGTCCTCTTTTTGGCCCGTAGATGGACCTAGTTGGGCCGACGTTTTACCAGGATTATAATTGCTTGTGTGCAGCCCCGCTTGTCGCTTTGGGCTGTCATCGGCGTCTATCCGCCAAAGCGGCCTCTTTATTTTTGTTGTGAAGGCTCGATGGCTTCCTCGTCAAATTCTCGCAGCAACTTGCGCTTGGGTAGCTCTTAGTTTGATGGCCATTGCCATATTTGTCTGCGGTCTTGAATACTTTGCTCCACTTCATTACGGCGTGTAAATACGCTGTTTTGAGCTTCCGTTTCGCCTTCTTCAAAGTTCTTGCGGTGGGGACTAGTTTTTTGCATATGTTCTTATGCTCTGGTGTTGTGGTCGGACTATTGATTGCTCCGTGAAGGGGTTGATTATACGGCTCGTCCTGTTTGTCGTCCGCTGGCTTACCCTGCTCTATCGCTGGGTCGTTAGGAAGGCTGCTTTGATCGAGGCGGGGCTTAGGGCGGAGTTTGCTTCGCCGTTTTGGTTCTTTATCGGCGAGATTATCCTCTGTCGCGTCCCGTTGTTCCTCGTTATCGCTTCCCTTCGGGGTGTCCACCATGTATATGTCGTATGACGAGGTGGTCTTCGGTGTCTGTAGGCTTTGGTTCTTGGGAGTCTCCGGCATCGTCGTCCATACCGTCGATGTCTTGAGTCGTAGTCGAGTATGTCGGTTAAATCGTCGACGGTGGCTAAGAAGTGGGTGGTGGGTGGGATCTGAATTTCTTCGTCATCCGCGTCCCAACCGTCCTGGCCGTAGATCGGCCAGGGCTCTCCGGATAGCGAGAGATGCTTCAATGAATTTATGATATCGCCAAGGGCGAGTGCTGAAAGATGTCCGCAGCGGTGAATTCCATGATCGGCGCCAATCGGATTCGATGGCGGGGCGCAGGAGGTTGAGTCCGCAGGAGTCCGCACCTCGGAGTCATGGGCTTTATGTGGGACAAGGTAAGTGTTGGCTCCATCGCCGAGAAATTGCGGCTCCCGAGGCGGTGTCCAGCCATCCGTCCTCGATTGAGCGATCGGCTCCGGACTATGAGTCGGGCGGATCCGGTGCGACCTCAAGGTGCTGTCCAGCGGCGAGTTAGGTCATGCCCATCGTGACAGCGCGGCACGCTTCGGCTGTGGCTCAGATCCATCGAGGATCAAGTCCCGCGGATATTGGCCGTGAAGTTTAAGCTTCAAACCTGTCACGACGGCTAGGGGCGTAGCTTCGATCTGCTCCGGATGGCCAGCGAGTTGGCCCTGATCTGAAGCCGCCGAATACGAAGATCTGTCCGGGGAGAAAGGTCTCACCCAGGATTGCGTCGTTATCGATTGAAGAGGCCATCACGCCTATCGGTGACGACACAGAGGAACTCTCAATGAAAGCACCAATGTCGGTGTCAAAACCGGCGGATCTCGGGTAGGGGGTCCCGAACTGTGCGTCTAGGCGGATGGTAACAGGAGACAAGGGACACGATGTTTACCCAGGTTCGGGCCCTCTTGATGGAGGTAAAACCCTACGTCCTGCTTGATTGATATTGATATTGTGGATGTTTACAAGAGTGGATCTACCACGAGATCAAGGAGGCTAAACCCTAGAAGCTAGCCTATGGTATGATTGTAAGGGTTGTTGTGATTGTAGTCCTACGGACTAAAGCCATCCGATTTATATAGACACCGGAGAGGGCTAGGGTTACATAGAGTCGGTTACAATGGTAGGAGATCTACATATCCGTATCGCCAAGCTTGCCTTCCACGCCAAGGAAAGTCCCATCCAGACACGGGGTGAAGTATCCAATCTTGTATCTTCATAGTCTTGGAGTCCGGTTGATGATGATAGTCCGGCCGATGATAGTCCGGCCGATGATGGTAGTCCGGCAATCCGGACACCCCCTAATCCGGGACTCCCTCACCTGGGTTCTCCATTCATCAAGTGAGCTAATATCAAATAACCTCTTCTCACCGGCAAGTTTGAAATCATAGTTGAGCTCTTTAATATCCCAATATGCCTTATGTTCTAGTTCGAGAGGTAAGTGACATGATTTTCCATAAACTATTTTATACGGAGACATACCCATAGGATTCTTATATGCAGTTCTATAGGCCCATAATGCATCATCAAGTTTCTTGGACCAATTCTTTCTAGACCTATTAACAGTGTTTTGCAAAATTAATTTGAGCTCTCTATTACTCAATTCTACTTGACCACTAGACTGCGGGTGATAAGGAGATGCAATTCTATGATTAACATCATATTTAGCAAGCATTTTACGGAAAGCACCATGAATAAAGTGTGAACCACCATCAGTCATTAAATATCTAGGGACTCCAAACCTCGGAAAAATAACTTCTTTAAGCATTTTAATAGAAGTGTTATGATCAGCACTACTAGTTGGAATAGCTTCTACCCACTTAGTAACGTAATCAACAACAACTAAAATATGAGTGTATCCATTAGAAGCAGGAAAAGGTCCCATATAATCAAAGCCCCAAACATCAAATGGTTCAATAACAAGTGAATAATTCATAGGCATTTCTTGACGTCTACTAATATTACCAATTCTTTGACATTCATCACAAGACAAAAAAAACTTACGGGCATCCTTGAAGAAAGTAGGCCAATAAAAACCAGATTGCAATACCTTATGTGCAGTTCTATCTCCAGCGTGATGTCCTCCATAAGCTTCGGAGTGACACTTGCATAGGATCTGTTCCTGTTCATGCTCAGGTACACAACGTCTAATAACACCATCTACTCCTTCTTTATAAATATGTGGATCATTCCAAAAGTAATGTCTCAAATCATAAAATAACTTTTTCTTTTGTTGGTATGTGAAGCTAGGTGGTATAAATTTAGCAACAATATAATTAGCATAATCAGCATACCATGGGGTGCTACGAGAAGTGCTTATGATATTTAATTGTTCATCAGGAAAGCTATCATCAATAGGTAGTGGGTCATCAAGAACATTCTCTAACCTAGATAAGTTGTCTGTGACGGGGTTCTCAGCTCCTTTTCTATCAACAATATGCAAATCAAATTCTTGCAGCAAGAGAACCCATCTAATAAGTCTAGGTTTAGCATCTTTCTTTTCCATAAGATATTTAATAGCAGCATGATCGGTGTGAATCAGTTACTTTAGAATCAACAATATAGGGTCTGAATTTATCACAAGCAAACACAACTGCTAAAAGTTCCTTTTCGGTGGTAGCATAATTTCTTTGAGCATTGTCTAGAGTCTTACTAGCATAATGGATAACATTTAACTTCTTATCAACTCTTTGCCCTAGAACAGCACCTACATCATAATCACTAGCATCACACATAATTTCAAAGGGTAAATTCCAATCAGGTGGCTGACAATAGGTGCAGAGACTAATGCTTTCTTAAGTATTTCAAATGCTTCTACACAATCATTATCAAAGACAAATGGTACATCTTTTGTAATAAATTAGTCGAGGTCGAGAGATTTTGAGAAGTCCTTAATGAACCTCCTATAAAATCCAGCGTGACCAAGGAAACTTCTTATACCTTTGATGTCCTTGGGACATGGCATCTTTTCAATAGCATCAACCTTGGCTTTATCAACTTCAATACCTCTTTCAGAAACATTGTGCCCCAAGACAATACCTTCATTAACCATAAAGTGGCACTTTTCCCAATTTAAGACAAGATTAGTTTCTTCACATCTCGCAAAACTCGATCAAGATTGCTCAAGCAATCATCAAAGAGGAACCATAGGCGGAAAAGTCGTCCATGAAAACCTCACAAATCTTTTCACAAAAATCAGAGAATATAGCCATCATGCATCTTTGAATGGTAGCAGGTGCATTACATAAACCAAAAGGTATACGTCTATAAGCAAAAGTACCAAAAGGGCATGTAAAAGTAGCCTTTGATTGATCTTTAGCCGACACAGGTATTTGAGAGAAACCAGAATAACCATCTAAAAAGCAATAATGTGTATGTTTGCATAATCTTTCTAGCATTTGATCAATAAAAGGTAAGGGGTAATGATCTTTCTTAGTAGCTTTATTTAATTTGCGAAAATCAATTACCATCCTATAACCTGTGATAATTATTCGCGGAATCAATTCATCTTTATCATTAGGGACAACAGTAATACCTCCCTTCTTAGGGACACAATGGACAGGACTTACCCACTGACTATCAGCAACGGGATAAATTATACCTGCCTCCAGAAGCTTGAGTATTTCTTTTCTTACCACCTCTTTCATTTTAGGATCCAAACGTCGTTGCTCTGAAAGGTTAGCACTAATAATAACAGGATATATTTTGTTTTCATCAAGATAAGCATATTTAAGATTATCACGCAACGGTTTAAGCTCAAACACGGGATCACCCTTGGGTGGAGGATGATCCCCTAGGATTTCAACAGGCAAATTGTGTTGCAGAATAGGTTCCTGTTTAAATAATACTTCATCTATTTCCCTACTTTCATTCATGAACATATCATTTTCATGGTCTAGCAAATAGTGTTCCAAAGGATCACTAGGAGGTACGGCAATAGAAGCAAGACCAATAATTTCATCCTTACTAGGCAATTCTTCCTCATGATGTTGTTTACTAAATTTATAGAAATTAAACTCATGAACCATATCATCCAAGCCAATAGTAACAACATTCTTTTCGCAATCTATCATAGCATTAACAGTATTCAAGAAGGGTCTACAAATATAATGGGACAAAAGCTATCTTGTGGAGAACCAAGAACAAGAAAATCAGCGGGATATTTAGTTTTCCCACACAAGACTTCAACATCTCTAACAATTCCCACTGGAGATATGGTACCTCTATTGGCAAGTTTAATTGTAACATCAATATCTTCTATCTTAGCGGGTGCAATTTCATGCTTAATTTCTTCATACAAGGTAATAGGTATAACACTAGCACTAGCACCCATATCACATAAGCCATGATAACAATGATCTCCTATTTTAACAGAAATAACATGCACGCCTACCACAGGTCTATGTTTATCTCTATCACAGGGTTTAGCAATTCTAGCAGTTTCACGAGAGAATTGAATGACATGCCCATCAATATTATTAGACAAGAGATCTTTAACAATAGCAATATTAGGTTCTACTTTGACTTGCTCAGGAGGTGTATAAGTTCTAATATTGCTTTTACGAACAACAGTTGAAGCTTTAGCATGATCCTTTACTCTAACAGGGAAAGGTGGTTTCTCAACATAAGAGGTAGGAACAATAGGATCATTATAAGTGATAGTCTTTTCTTCAACTTTAAGAGGTGCAGCTACTTTTACTTCTATGGGAGGATGATATTTAAACCACTTCTCCTTAGGGAGATCAACATAAGTAGCAAAAGATTCACAGAAAGAAGCTACTATCTCAGAGTCAAGTCCATATTTAGTGCTAAACTTACGGAAAATATCGGTATCCATAAAAGATTTAACACAATCAAACTTAGGTGTCATACCTGACTCCTTACCTTTGTCGAGGTCCCAATCTTCAGAGTTGCATTTAATTCTATCCAATAAATTTCATCTAAATTCAATAGTCTTCATCATAAAAGAGCCAACACAAGAAGTATCGAGCATGGTTTGATTATTATGAGAAAGCCGAGCATAAAAACTTTGCATAATTATTTCTCTTGAGAGCTCATGATTGGGGCATGAATATAACATTGATTTAAGCCTCCCCCAAGCTTGAGGGATGGTTTCTCCTTCGCGAGGCCAAAAATTATATATATAATTGCGATCACGATGAACAAGATGCATAGGGTAATACTTTTGATGAAATTCCAATTTCACTCTTTTATAGTTCCATGATCTCGTATCATCACATAGCCTATACCATGTCAATGCGTCTCCCTACAAAGAAAAAGGGAAAGCCTTCTTCTTAACAACATCATCGGGTATACCTGCAAGCTTAAATAGTCCACAAATATCATCCACATAGCGTAGATGCTCGTCAGGATGCTTTGTTCCATCTCCTGCAAAAGTGTTAGCTAGCAGTTTTTCCATCATACCCGAAGGAAATTCAAAAGGATTTTCATTTTCAATAGGTTCAGTAGGTTGAGTAGGTTGAGGAGCAACTCTTTGCTCTACTGGACGGGATGAAGATACCCCGAACAAGCCCCTCAGAGAATCACTTGCCATAGTAACAAGTGGCAGAAAATTTCAGCACACTATATAAATTTTTCCTTACCAAATTCCACCTTCCAAAGGCGCTACACTCCCCGGCAACGGTGCTAGAAAATAGTCTTGATGACCCACAAGTATAGGGGATCTATCGTAGTCCTTTCGATAAGTAAGACTGTCGAACCCAACGAGGAGCAGAAGGAAATGATAAGCGGTTTCCAGCAAGGTATTCTCTGCAAGTACTGAAATAAGTGGTAACAGATAGTTTTGTGATAAGGTAAATTGTAACGAGCAACAAGTAACAAAAGTAAATAAGGTGCAGCAAGGTGGCCCAATCCTTTTTGTAGCAAAGGACAAGCCTGGACAAACTCTTATAATAGGAAAAGCGCTCCCGAGGACACATGTGAATATCGTCAAGCTAGTTTTCATCACGGTCATATGATTCACGTTCGGTACTTTGATAATTTGATATGTGGGTGGACCGGTGCTTGGGTGTTGTTCTTACTTGAACAAGCATCCCACTTATGATTAACCTCTATTGCAAGCATCCGCAACTACAACAAAAGTATTAAGGTAAAACTAACCATAGCATGAAACATATGGATCCAAATCAGCCCGATACGAAGCAACACATAAACTAGGGTTCAAGCTTCTGTCACTCTAGCAACCCATCATCTACTTATTACTTCCCAATGCCTTCCTCTAGGCCCAAATAATGGTGAAGTGTTATGTAGTTGACATTCACATAACACCACTAGAGGTTAGATAACATACATCTCATCAAAATATCGATCGAATACCAAATTCACATGACTACTAATAGCAAGACTTCTCCCGTGTCCTCAGGAACAAACGTAACTACTCACAAAGCATATTCATGTTCATAATCGGAGGGGTAATAATGTGCATAAAGGGTCTGAACATATAATCTTCCACCAAATAAACCAACTAGCATCAACTACAAGGAGTAATCAACACTACTAGCAACCTACTAGCACCAATCCCGGACTTGGAGACAAGAATTGGATACAAGAGATGAACTAGGGTTTGGAGATGAGATGGTGCTGGTGAAGATGTTGATGGAGATTGCCCTCTCCCGATGAGAGGAGCGTTGGTGATGATGATGGCGATGATTTCCCCCTCCCGGAGGGAAGTGTCCCCGGCAGAACAGCTCTACCGGAGCCCTAGATTGGTTCCGCCAAGGTTCCGCCTCGTGGCGGTGGAGTTTCGTCCCGAAAGGTTGCTTATGATTTTTTTCTCATCGGAAGAGCTCATATAGGAGAAGATGGGCGTCGGAGAGCCACCAGGGGGCCCACGAGGTAGGGGGCACGCCCAGGGGGGAGGGGCGCGCCCCCCACCCTCGTGAGCAGGGTGTGGGCCCCCTGGCCTTCATCTTTGGCGACGATTTTTCTTTATTTATTTTAAGATATTCCGTGGAGTTTCAGGACTTACGGAGTTCTTGAGAATAGGTCTCCAATATTTGCTCCGTTTCGGCCGAATTCCGGCCAAAGCATTCCCCCTCTTCATGGTAAACCTTGTAAAATAAGAGAGAATAGCCATAAGTATTGTGACATAATGTGAAATAACAGCCCATAATGCGATAAATATCGATATAAAAGCATGATGCAAAATGGACGTATCATCCGCCCAGGACGAAAAGCCCCTTTTCTGTCATGATTTTTTGTCATAGAAGTAGGAGCCCACCACATCTATGATGATACCGGGTTTTGTCACAATTATCGTCATAGAAGTGTCATATGTATGACAGAAAAAAAATTCGTTCAGCCCAAAATGTCACGGATGTGTCTTTTTTTGTAGTGCAGGGATGACACTGATGCACAGAGATCAGACTGTTTGAGGTCTGGTCACTACAGGGGCCCCCGTCCTTCTCCGACGAGTATACTATTGTTGGAAATATGCCCTAAAGGCAATAATAAAATGGTTATTATTATATTTCCTTGTTCATGATAATTGTCTATTGTTCATGCTATAATTGTATTGACCGGAAACCATAATACATGTGTGAATACATAGACCAAAACATGTCCCTAGTGAGCCTCTAGTTGACTAGCTCGTTGATCAACAGATGGTCATGGTTTCCTAACTATGGACATTGGATGTCATTGATAACGGGATCACATCATTAGGAGAATGATGTGAAGGACAAGGCCCAATCCTAAGCATAGCACAAGATCGTGTAGTTCATTTGCTAAAGCTTTTCTAATGTCAAGTATCATTTCCTTAGACCATGCGATTGTGTAACTCCCAGATACCGTAGGAATGCTTTGGGTGTACCAAACATCACAACGTAACTGGGTGGCTATAAAGGTGCACTACAGGTATCTCTGAAAGTGTCTATTGGGTTGGCACAAATCGAGACTGGGATTTGTCACTCCGTATGACGGAGAGGTATCTCTGGGCCCACTCGGTAATGCATCATCATAATGAGCTCAATGTGACTAAGTAGTTGGTCACGAGATCATGCATTACGGAATGAGTAAATTGACTTGCCAGTAACGAGATTGAACGAGGTATTGGGATATCGACGATCGAATCTCGGGCAAGTAACGTACCGATTGACAAACGGAATTGTATACGGGATTGCTTGAATCCTCGACATCGTGGTTCATCCGATGAGATCATCGTGGAACATGTGGGAGCCAACATGGATATCTAGATCCCGCTGTTGGTTATTGGCCGGAGAGCTATCTCGGTCATGTCTGCATGATTCCCGAACCTGTAGGGTCTACACACTTAAGGTTCGGTGATGCTAGAGTTGTTATGGGAAATAGTATGTGGTTACCGAATGTTGTTCGGAGTCTCGGATGAGATCCCGGACGTCACAAGGAGTTCCGGAATGGTCCGGAGGTGAAGATTTATATATGGGAAGTCATCATACGGTCACCGGAAGTATTCGGGGTTTGCCGGTATTGTACCGGGACCACTGAAGGGGTTCCGGGGGTCCACCGGGAGGGTCCACCTGCCCCGGTGGGTCCTATGGGTTGTATGTGGAAGGGAACCAGCCCCTAAGTGGGCTGGGCGCCATCCCCCCGAGGGCCCATGCGCCTAGGGTTTGGGGGAAACCCTAAAGGGCCCCCCCTTGGCTTGGGGGGCAAGCCCCCTCCCCTTGGCCGCCGCCCTCCCTCTAGATCTCATCTAGAGGGGCCGGCCCCCTTTCCCCTTCACCCTATAAATAGAGAGGAGGAGGGAGGGCAGCAGCACTTCATCCAAGGCGCAGCCCTCCCCCTCTCCAACACCCCCTCCTCCTCCGTTGAGCTTGGCGAAGCCCTGCCGGAGAACCGCTGCTCCTCCACCACCACGTCGTCGTGCTGCCGGAGTCCTTCCCCAACTTCTCCTTCCCCCTTGCTGGATCAAGAAGGAGGAGACGTCCCTATGCTGCGCGTGTCTTGAACGCGGAGGCGCTGTTGTTCGGCGCTTAAATTGGAATCAACCGTGATCTGAATCACTGCGAGTACGACTCCTTCATCCGCGTTCTTGCAACGCTCCCGTTTCACGATCTTCAAGGGTATGAAGATGCACTCCCCTCTCTCTCGTTGCTAGTCTCTCCATAGATTGATCTTGGTGATGCGTAGAATTTTTTTTAATTTCTGCAACGATCCCCAATAGTGGCATCATGAGCTAGGTCTATGTGTAATTTCTATGCACGAGTAGAACAAAAGTTGTTGTGGGCGTCGATTTTGTCAATTTACTTGCCGTTACTAGTCTTATCTTGATTCGGCGGCATCGTGGGATGAAGCGGCCCGGACCGACCTTACACGTACGCTTACGTGAGACAGGTTCCACCGATTAACATGCACTAGTTGCGTAAGGTGGCTAGAGGGTGTCTATCTCTCCCACTTTAGTCAGATCGGATTCGATGAAAAGGGTCCTTATAAAGGGTAAATAGCAATTGGCATATCACGTTGTGGTTTTGGCGTAGGTAAGAAACGTTCTTGCTAGAAACCTATAGCAACCACGTAAAAACTTGCAACAACAATTAGAGGACGTCTAACTTGTTTTTGCAGCATATGCCGTGTGATGTGATATGGCCAAAAGGATGTGATGAATGATATATGTGATGTATGAGATTGATCATGTTCTTGTAATAGGAATCACGACTTGCATGTCGATGAGTATGACAACCGGCAGGAGCCATAGGAGTTGTCTTAATTTATTGTATGACCTGCGTGTCACTGAAAACGCCATGTAATTACTTCACTTTATTGCTAACCGTTAGCTATAGTAGTAGAAGTAACAGTTGGCGAGACAACTTCATGAAGACACGATGATGGAGATCATGGTGTCATGCTGGTGACGATGATGATCATGGCGCCCTGAAGATGGAGATCAAAAGGAGCAAAATGATATTGGCCATATCATGTCACTATTTGATTGCATGAGATGTTTATCATGTTTTTTGCATCTTATTTGCTTAGAACTACGGTAGCATAAATAAGATGATCCCTCATAAAATTTCAAGAAAGTGTTCCCCCTAACTGTGCACCGTTGTGAAAGTTCGTTGTTTCGAAGCACCATGTGATGATCGGGTGTGATAGATTCTAACGTTCGCATACAACGGGTGTAAGCCAGATTTACACATGCAAAACACTTAGGTTGACTTGACGAGCCTAGCATGTACAAACATGGCCTCGGAACACAAGAGACCGAAAGGTCGAACATGAGTCGTATAGTAGATACGATCAGCATGAAGATGTTCACCGATGATGACTAGTCCGTCTCACGTGATGATCGGACACGGCCTAGTTGACTCGGATCATGTATCACTTAGATGACTAGAGGGATGTCTATCTGAGTGGGAGTTCATTAAATAATTTGATTAGATGAACTTAATTATCATGAACTTAGTCTAAAATCTTTGCAATATGTCTTGTAGATCAAATGGCCCATGCTAATGTTTCCCTCAACTTCAACGCGTTCCTAGAGAAAACCAAGCTGAAAGACGATGGTAGCAACTATACAGACTGGGTCTGTAACTTGAGGATCATCCTCGTAGCTGCCAAGAAAGCATGTGTCCTTGATGCACTGCTAGGTGAAGCACCTGTTTTCCCAGCAACTCAAGACGTTATGAATGCTTGGCAGTCGCGTAGTTATGATTACCCCCTAGTTCAGTGTGGCATGCTTTAGCTTAGAATCGGGGCTCCAAAAGAGTTTTGAGCAGCACGGAGCATATGAGATGTTCCAAGAGCTGAAAATGGTTTTCCAAGCTCATGCCCGAGTCGAGAGATATGAAGTCTCCAACAAGTTCTACAGGTGTAAGATGGAGGAGAATAATTCTGTCAGCGAGCACATACTCAAAATGTCTGGGTTGCACAACCGCTTGTCTTAGTTGGGAGTTAATCTCCCGGATGACGCGGTCATTGATAGAATCCTTCAGTCACTTCCACCTAGCTACAAGAGCTTTGTGATGAATTTCCATATGCAGGGGATGGTGAAAACCATTCCTGAGGATTTTCAATGCTGAAATCAGCGGAGGTGGAGATCAAAAAGGAACATCAAGTGTTGATGGTCAATAAAACCACTAGTTTCAAGAAAGGCAAGGGTAAGAAGAACTTCAAGAAGGACGGCAAGGTTGTTGCCGCGCCCGATAAGCCGATTGCGGGAAGAAGCCAAAGCATGGACCCAAACACGAGGCCGAGTGCTTTTATTGCAAGGGAAGCAGTCCCGAAGCGGAACTGCCCCAAGTACTTAGCGGACAAGAAGGCCGGCAACACCAAAGGTATATGTGATATACATGTTATTGATGTGTACCTTGCCAGTACTCGTAGTAGCTCCTGGGTATTTGATACTGGTGCGGTTGCTCATATTTGTAACTCAAAACAGGAGCTGCAGAATAAGCGGAGACTGGCAAAGGACGAGGTGACAATGCGCGTCGGGAATGGTTCCAAGGTCGATGTGATCGCCGTCGGCACGCTACCTCTACATTTACCTATGGGATTAGTTTTAAACCTCAATAATTGTTATTTTGTGCCAGCTTTGAGCATGAACATTGTATCTGGATCTCGTTTAATGCGAGAGGCTACTCATTTAAATCCGAGAATAATGGTTTTTCTATTTATATGAGAGATATGTTTTATGGTCATGCCCCGCTGGTCAATGGTTTATTCTTATTGAATCTCGAACATGATGTTACACATATTCATAGTGTGAATACCAAAAGATGTAAGGTTAATAATGATAGTCCCACATAATTGTGGCACTGCCGCCTTGGTCACATTGGTGTCAAATGCACGAAGAAGCTCCATGCAGATGGACTTTTGGAGTCTCTTGATTATGAATCATTTGACACATGCGAACTATGCCTCATGGGCAAGATGACCAAGACTCCGTTCTCCGAAACAATGGAGTGAGCAACCAACTTGTTGGAAATCATACATACTGATGTGTGCGGTCCAATGAGCGTTGAGGCTTGCGGTGGCTATCGTTATGTTCTCACCCTCACTGATGACTTAAGTAGATATGGGTATTTCTACTTAATGAAACACAAGTCTGAGACCTTTGAAAAGTTCAAGGAATTTCATAGTGAGGTAGAGAATCAATGTGACAGAAAAATAAATTTCTTATGATCAGATCGTGGGGGAGAATATTTGAGTCACGAATTTGGTACTCACTTAAGGAAATGTGGAATTGTTTCACAACTCACGCCGCCTGGAACACCTCAGCGTAATGGTGTGTCCGAACGTCATAATTGCACTCTATTGGATATGGTGCGATCTATGATGTCTCTTACCGATTTGCCGCTATCATTTTGGGGATATGCTTTAGAGACAGCCACATTCACCTTAAATAGGGCACCGTATAAATCCGTTGAGATGACACTGTATGAATTATGGTTTGGGAAGAAACCTAAGCTGTCGTTTCTAAAAGTTTGGGGATGCGATGCTTATGTCAAGAAACTTCAACATGAAAAGCTTGAACCCAAGTCAGAAAAATGCATCTTCATAGGATACCCTAAGGAAACCATTGGGTATACCTTCTACCTTAGATCCGAAGGCAAGATCTTTGTTGCCATGAACGGGTCCTTTCTGGAGAAAGAGTTTCTCTCGAAAGAAGTAAGTGGGAGGAAAGTAGAACTTGATGAAGTACTACCTCTTGAACTGGAAAGTAGCGCAGCTCAGGAAGATGTTTCTGTGGTGCCTGCACCGACTAGAGAGGAAGTTAATGATGATGATCAAGGTACTTCAGATCAAGTTTCTACTGAACTTCGTAGATCCACAAGGACACGTTCCACACCAGAATGGTATGGCAACCCTGTCCTGGAAATCATGTTGGTAGACAACGGTGAACCTTCAAACTATGAAGATGCGATGGTGGGCCCAGATTCCAACAAATGGCTTGAAGCCATGCAATCCGAGATAGGATCCATGTATGAAAACAAAGTATGGACTTTGAGAGACTTGCCGATGATCGGCGGCGATAGAAAATAAATGGATCTTTAAGAAGAAGCAGGGACGGATGGTAATGTTACCATCTATAAAGCTCGGCTTGTCGCTAAGGGTTATCGACAAGTTCAAGGGGTTGACTATGATGAGACCTTCTCACCTGTAGCAAAGCTGAAGTCCGTCCGAATCATGTTAGCAATTGCCGCATTCTATGATTATGAGATATGGCAAATGGACCTCAAAACGGCATTCCTTAACGGCTTCCTTAAGGAAGAATTGTATATGATGCAGCCGGAAGGTTTTGTCGATCCTAAGAATGCTAACAAGGTATGCAAGCTCCAGCGCTCCATCTATGGGCTGGTGCAAGTATCTCGGAGTTGGAACATTCGCTTTGATGAAATGATCTAAGCGTTTGGGTTTATGCAGACTTACGGAGAAGCCTGCGTTTACAAGAAAGTGAGTGGAAGCTCTGTAGCATTTCTCATATTATATGTGGATGACATACTATCACTACAAAAAAAGACACATCCATGACATTTTGGGCCGAACGAAAATCTTTTCTGTCATACATATGACACTTCTATGACGATAATTGTGACAAAACCCGGTATCATCATAGATGTGTTGGGATCCTACTTCTATGACAAAAAATCATGACAGAAAATGGGCTTTTCGTCCTGGGCGGGCCGGAGACGCAGCTGCATGACATTATTTGGGCCGTCCATGAGTGAAAAAACCGTGGTAGAAGCGAGGGCGAGGAAAATTTTGGAGAGTTCCCTGTTACGGTGGGAGGTCGGGGGCCGAGCGATGCGTGTTTCTCTTGTACATGTACGCGCGTGTGTGCGAGGCATTGGGTCTAACTAAACCCGAGCGAGGCATTGGGCTCTAACTGAACCCGAGCGATTGCACTGTAGGCTACGCGTTACTGAACCCGAGCGACCGATCGATGGCTGTTAACTGAACCCGATCGAGCGATTCCTTCGCTGCTGCTGCTAATCGAAGCCGGCGATTGGATGAGCGATGGCGTTGCGGGGGGTTGGATGAGCGGTGGCGGTGGCATTGCCTGCGGATGAACATGACCCGTGGTGTGGAGGGCTGGATGAGCGGTAGATGGTGGAGGGTGCCCGTGGAGGCTGGTTGAGCGATGGCGGTGGAGTAAAGGCTGTGGAGGCTGGATGAACAGGAGCCCGTGGAGACTGGAGGAGGTCGACGGTAGCCCGTGGAGGCTGGAGGAGGTCGACGGTGGAGATGAACAGTATCCCATGGAGCCCCGTTTTGCGGTACGCCACACCCCTCCCGATGAACAGGACCCCCGTTTCGACCGTAGCGCTCCAACACAAGTCCGTTTCGTCCGTTTTGCGGAATGCCACACCCCTCCCGATCAACAGGACCCCCGTTTCGACTGTAGGAGGTCTGTTTCGCCCGTTTTGCGGTACGCCACACCCCTCCCGATCAACAAGACCTTTCGACCGTAGGAGGTCCGTTTCCTCCGTTTTGCGGTACGCCAGACCCCTCTCGATCAACAGGACCCCGTTCCGAACGTGGCCGGTCGAACACAAGGCCGTTTCCTCCGTTGTGCGATACGCCAGGCCTCGTTTCCATCGCCTGTTCCGTCCAAGCCCTCCCGATGAACACGACCACGCATTCCGTTCCGACCTAGCCAGTTGGCTCCCACACGTTTCGTTTCCTCCCGATGAACACAACGCATTCCGTTGCCTCCCCATGAACACGACGCATTCCGTTGCCTCCCCATGAACATGACGACGACGCTGTTTCTCCGTTCCGACCCAGCCATGTACACGAGCCATGGCCGTACGTATGCGCGAGTAGGCGTTCGAGACCCCGCCCGTATGTACACATACGTGGCCGTATTTTCTTTCTTGCACCCTGGTCGTTATACGTACATGTACATGCTACGTGCGCGCCTCTACTATGACACGTGCGCGCCTCTACATCGACCAGTATATATGTACGTACACGTTCGCGACCAGAATGAAAACGCTACATACGCTTCGACTAGGTGGGTCCCGACTGTCAGGCACTTCCTTGTGTGCGAAGATGTAGCTGGTGGGTCCCAGCAGTCTGGGGCGAATCTTTTTTTTTGCCCGGACGCACTTCCTTGCGTGCGAAGGTGTAGCTGGTGGGTCCCAGCAGTCAGGGGGGAAACGTTTTTTTCATGAAATACGGTGGCCTGTCCGGTGGGTCCCCCCTGTCAGGTGGAGGAATAGTTATTTCGCACATAATAAGGTGGCACTTCCTTTCTGCGGCCGTGGACCCAGCTGTCAGCCTCTCCACGTACAGTCCACTACTACGTCTCGAGCTTGCGTTGGTTTTCCCCGAAGAGGAGGGGGTGATGCAGCACAGTAGCGTAAGTATTTCCCTCAGTTTTTGAGAACCAAGGTATCAATCCAGTAGGAGGTCACGCGCAAGTCCCTCGTACCTGCACAAAACGATAGCTACTCGCAACCAACGCGATTAGGGCATGTCAATCCCTTCAGGTCACTTACGAGAGTGAGATCTGATAGAGATAATATTTTTGGTATTTTTGGTATAAAGATGCAAATTAAAAAGTAAAAGCAAAGCAAGTAAATAAAGTGATGGAGATTGATATGATAAGAATAGACCCGGGGGCCATAGGTTTCACTAGTGGCTTCTCTCAAGAGCATAAGTATTCTACGGTGGGTGAACAAATTACTGTTGAGAAATTGATAGAATTGAGCATAGTTATGAGGTTATCTAGGTATGATCATGTATATAGGCATCACGTCCGTGACAAGTAGCTCGAAACGATTCTGCATCTACTACTATTACTCCACTCATCGACCGCTATCCAGCATGCATCTAGAGTATTAAGTGAAAAACAGAGTAACACCTTAAGCAAGATGACATGATGTAGAGGAATAAATTCATGCAATATGATAAATACCCCATCTTGTTATCCTCGATGGCAACAATACAATACGTGCCTTGCAACCCTTTACATCCTTTGGGTAAGGACACGCAAGATTGAACCCGAGCCATGCACTTCTCCCATTGCAAGAACTACCAATCTAGTTGGCCAAACCAAATGGATAATTCAAGAGACTTGCAAAGATAACTCAATCATACATAAAAGAATTCAGAGAAGATTCAAATATTATTCATAGATAAGCTGGATCATAAACCCACAATTCATCGGTCTCAACAAACACACCGCAAAAAGAAGATTACATCGAATAGATCTCCACTAGAGAGGGGGAGAACATTGTATTGAGATCCAAAAAGAGAGAAGATGCCATCTAGCTACTAGCTATGGACCCGAAGGTCTGAAGTAAACTACTCACACTTCATCGGAGGGGCTATGGTGTTGATGTAGAAACCCTCCGTGGTGGATGCCCTCTCCGACGGAGCTCGGGAACTGGCCCCAAGATGGGATATCGTGGATACAGGAAGTTGCGGCGGTGGAATTAGGTTTTTGGCTCCGTATCTGGTCTATTGGGGGTAGGTAGGTATATATAGGAGGAAGGAGTACGTTGGTGGAGCGTCAGGGGGCCCACGAGGTAGGGGGGCGCGCCCAGGGGGGTTGGCGCCCTCCACCCTCGTGACCTCCTCTGGTGCTTCTTGGAGTAGGGTCCAAGTCTCCTGGATCACGTTCGGTGAGAAGATCACGTTCCCGAAGGTTTCATTCCGTTTGGACTCCGTTTGATATTCTGTTTATTCGAAATACTGAAATAGGCAAAAAACAGCAATTCTGGGCTGGGCCTCCGGTTAATAGGTTAGTCCCAAAAATAATATAAAAGTGGAAAATAAAGCCCATTATAGTCCAAAACATTAGATAAAGTAGCATGGAGCAATAAAAAATTATAGATACGTTGGAGACATATCATCCACGTCCGATGGAAGCCGTTCCTTGACCACGTTGACCACGCCGCGCCGAGAGCACCAGGGCGGTGGACGACGGCGAGGCCTAGGAAGGGGACGACGTAGAGCCGGGGAAGATGCGGCTGTGGATGCCCACGCGTAGAGGAGTATGAGGGTTCACTGGTTCGCTGCGGTGTGAGGCTGCCGTCGCCGCAGAATAACAGGGGGTGTGGGTGATTAGAGGTATGGCCTGGCCAGCGGTGGGAGTAGTAGGGGCGGTGAGGCCTCCGCCGCATCGCAGCCGGCCACGGGAGGCAGGAGCACGAGGCACGACCAGAGGTTAAAGAAGCACTAGGGCTGTTGGATGGACATCGTATGGTCACTGGAGCTAGAATCGTGCATATTGACTAAGTTGACAAAGCCCTCCGTCCCCGTCAACTTAGTAGGCCCACAAGTCAGCCTGCCACTATACTGGATCCCAGCTAACAGGGGGAGTATTCTTTTTTTTGTGCGTAATAAGGCGGCACTTCCTTCCGTGCGAAGATATAGCTAGTGGGTCCGAGCTGTCAGCGGTGGTAACATTTTCTTCGCGAAATACAGAGGCCCTTTCGGTGGGTCCCTGATGTCAGGTGGAGGAATCATTATTTTGCGCGTAATAAGGAGGCAGTTCTTTGCGTGCGGCCGTGGACCCAGCTGTCGGCCTCTCCACGTACAGTCCACTTCAGATGCATGTCGGTCACTGACCACGTTGACGAGGTCGCGCCGAGAGCACCAGGGCGGTGGACGACGGCGAGGCCTAGGAAGGGAACGACATGAAGGCAGGGAAGACTCGGCAGTTGTTTCCCCGCGGAGGAGTACTGTTGCACGAGGGTTTACTGGTTCGTCTGCCGTCGCCGGAGAATAACAGCAGGTGTGGGTGAGTAGAGGGATGGCTAGGCTAGCGATGGGAGTACGGTGGGGCGGTGAGGCCTGTGTGGCAGCACAGCCGGCCGCGGGGTGGAGGGAGCAGGCAGTCCCGCCAGCGCTTGTTTGAGCGGCTGGAGCAGGAAGAGCAGAGATTGAAGAAGCACGACGGCCATTGGATGGACATCCAACAATCACTCCTTGTGCGTCAACTTTTTTTTAGGAAAGCCTCAAATCTGTGGAAAACAGCATACAACCCATCTGCCATTATTTCTAATAATTTACAGCCCATTTGCTAATTCTTAAGGTTTTTTTTAAGCCCATATTCTTTTTGTTAGCATTACAGCCCATATTGTGGCCACGGTTAAAAAATTATACGAAATTTGGCATATTTTGGTGCAATCTGAACTGTTTTTAATCCCGAAATTTCGACTCATATTTAAAATGATTTTAAAAATAAATGTATATCAATATAAAATCCAACAAATTCTCCATGCATAAAAGTTTATGTAATTTAAAATCTCGAAATGAAAAAAAAGATATTTGAAACTAATTGCCGGTTTGATGTGTTTCAAAAATGTACAACCCATTTCTCATTACTGATGGGCCATTATCTCGGCCAGCCGAATGAAAGCTCTCCTCGTCTTGAAAGATTTGCAGCCCAACAGGCCTGACAAAGCGACTTACTTGGCAAATCACAAAAAAACTGGGCTGTGGCCGTGGACCCAGCAGTCAACCTCTCAATGTACAGTACTCTTCCGATGGAATGTCGCTGACCACATTGACCACGCCACGCCGAGAGCACCAAGGCGGTGGACGACGACGAGGCCTAGGAAGGGGACGACGCGGAGCCGGGGAAGACGCGGCAGTGGATGCCCACGCAGAGAGGAGTACAAGGGTTCACTGGTTCGGCTGCGGTGTGAGGCTGTCGTTGCCGCAGGGCCTGGCTAGCGGTGGGAGTAGTAGGGGGCGATGAGGCCTCAATGGCAGCACAGCCGGCCAGTGGAGGCAGGAGCAGGCGGTCTCCCCGGCGCTGGTTTGGGCGGCCGGTGCAAGACACTACTAGGAAAAGGCCTGCTAGGGGCGCACATGTTTTGCCTACTAATGGCGCACTACAGGTGCGCCACTAGCACCACGCCATTAGAATTTAATACTAATGGCGCACCCCTGGTGCGCCATTAGTATCTGGTATACTAATGGCGCACCATGCAGTGCGCCATTAGTATAGCCCACGGTGCACCATTAGTATGCCTCCCAGGGGGGCATATTTACCCATGTGCTTTGGCATACTAATGGCGCACTAGTGGATGATGCACCATTAGAGTCCTTTTTGCAGTGCGCCATTAGTGTGCTGAGTGGTGCGCCACTAGTATGAATATTAGGGATTTTTTTATTTTCTAATATTTGCACAGGTTATAAAACATATTACTGCACATAATATAGAGAGCACAACATATAAACAGCAGATTTATCGAATACAATAGAAAATTAGTCTCCCAAAACAATTCATCATATTAGTCTTCGAATTTAAAATACCGAACAAAGTTAGAACATTACAAGTCTCGAAACCGCGAGTAGCGAGTTTGTCTTCATATTACAAGTCGATATCGATCATCTAAACTACCATCACATAGAAGAGAGCTGCGGTCATCACGATGAGCATAATCGCGATGAAATTGGTCTTCATCCGGTTCCTCCAACGCTCCCTCCTCTCTCCCTAGTGCGCGTATCTAACTTCCGCCTCCGCCCTAGTGGTGTACCCTTTGTAACTGTTACCGCTGAAATGGTGAACCTGTCTCCAACACTCCTCCCAGTCGTTGTAGACTCCGAGAACCTTACCCTTGTACACGATATATGACGGCATCTCTATGCACTAGCCAAACAAAACGTTAGTAATAATTCACAGACAATACATAAGCAATATATAAGTATGCAACAAAAGGATCGGAAGAGAAAAGCAACACATTAATAGCACGATTCATGGTCCTACAAATAAATAGCATCGATTACATATAAGTTGAACGACTATCCAAACCAAAGAGACATAAATGTTCATTAAAGTTTAATATTGCAACATGAGCCAATCGACATTTCAAAACTACATAGCATCACTACTTTCGACTCAACTCAGGGGACCGGAGCGTGGATGAAGCCGTTGTCTTTCGTGATGGTCATGAAATCGCGGGCGTTGTCAGCCTGCATTTGTAGCGTTGTTTCTATCTCACTGTTGGACGATTAAGATATGAGGTAGAACTGCCCCGAGGTAATGAAGGACATCTTGATGGATGATTTCCGCAAACTCCTACTCGATGCGAAAGAATTCTTGTCTGATGTCCGCGTCCTGGATTGCCGACAAGCGTGTGGCCCAATCTTTGAGATTATTTGGTAGCAGAAGGTGATTATGGTCCCGTACGATCGCCCGCATGTGATGGAGGGCGTAGTAGGCATCCTTCTGACTGCAAGGCGGCTGCTTGACGCAGGGGAACATCGTATTGTGGGTGAACACGTGCTTGCAGTACCTACGAACTGGCCTCTTGAAGGTGCCTCCAGATCTGGCGTAGCCGGGGAGAGCATCATCAAGAACTTTCTTGATATTTGTGTAGTCTATCTTCGCCTCATGGTCCGTGTCGAAATATGTGGCCATGGAATATTTCGGGCTTAAGAGGATGAGTGTGCAATGTGTGTCACTGCACAAAATACGGAATGTTAGAAAAAAAAGAACGATCGAAATCTAAGAAATCATATGTTACAGGGCGGTGAGGGAATGACTTACTCGGGAAAGTAAGGCACGAGGAAGTTATCCTTACCTGGGTTTGCCAGAATGTTGCCTTTGAGGTGTGAACTCGCGACTCGCCGGTCCCCAACGCTGCCCAAGATCCTGGCACGCATGTAGAAGGGGTCGACTATCAGGATGTCCGGGGTCTTGTATCTAATGATCCGCATCTCCATACTCAGTGAAAACAGCCGAACGAATGTGTAGTGCAGCGGATGAAGGTTAAACATAGCGAAGATGTCATCAAAACGCAGGACGATCGTACCCCTGATGGCGCTATCGACAAAGCCCTTGCCCTCTGGCACCTTGGCCACGAAAACCAGGTATGCCATATCATTCTGGGAGAGATGCCGCTTCTCCAAAGAAAGAACACTGTCATGTAGACTCCGCATAGCACCAGTTGCAGCATTGAGCAGATTAGTCGGTAGCATCTCCCTACCCGCCACATGCACCCTCCTCGAGATATCCTTAGGTGAAGCTGGCCCGTCCTGAGCACGGAGCGTACTCGGTGCCGGCTGGCTCGCACCACCCTTGTTATTCTTTCGTTTCCGTCCCTTCTTCTTCATCTGCTGTAATGGGATCGAGTTCTGCTCAGAGACCGCCTTCTTGAGTGTGTTGGGGCTGATAATATTTCGCACCTCGGCTATCTGAGGCTCGGTGAAGGCGGCAGCTGAGGCGTCTCCGAGAACTGAACGCCGACGGCGCTGTTGCAATTGGGTTTCTCTACGGTACCAGCTAGATCGCGGTCGTCTTTTTCAGGGTTGGGTTCTTGAGAAGGAGGCCCGCAGAATTCGTCACCGTACCCATGTTCGGCAAAGTACTTATCGACATTGGTAAATGTACCGTCGTCGTTGTCGTCGTTGTCCAGATCCTGTGCCATATGCATGTCCGGATCCTGTGCCATAGGGATGTCCGGCATGTCCAGTAGCGTTGCGGCGGTCTTGCCATGGCTTTGTGCCGGCACGACTGGCGGTGTTGTTTGTGGGGTGGTGTCCCCCGCCCCCAAACGAATCTGGCACTTCGTCCAAAGCAGGGGCCAGCTTACGCAGGCGCTGAGGGTTATCACATCATCTTCATCGGCCCCAGCAGGTCGAATCGGAGGTAACAACTCGTCGCAGCTGATACGTCTCCAATGTATCTATAAATTTTGATTGCTCCATGCTATATTGTCTATTGTTTTGGACTTTATTGGGCTTTATTTTCCACTTTTATATTACTTTTGGGACTAACCTATTAACCGGAGGCCCAACCCAGAATTGTTGTTTTTTGCCTATTTCAGTGTTTCGAAGAAACGGAATATCAAACGAAGTCCAAACGGAATGAAATCTTCAGGAACGTGATTTTCTAATCAGATAAGACCCGAGAGACTTGGACCCTCCGTCAAGAAAGCCACGAGGCGGCCACGAGGGTGGAGGGCGCCCCCCGAGGGCGCGCCCCCTGCCTCGTGGGCCCCTCGAAGCTCCACCCACGTACTCCTTCCTCCTATATATACCTACGTACCCCCAACAGATCAGATACGGAGCCAAAAACCTAATTCCACCGCCGCAACTTTCTGTATCCACGAGATCCCATCTTGGGGCCTATTTTGGAGCTCCGCCGGAAGGGGATTCCACCACGGAGGGCTTCTACATCATCATCATAGCCTCTCCGATGAAGTGTGAGTAGTTTACCTCAGACCTTCGGGTCCATAGTTAGTAGCTAGATGGCTTCTTCTCTCTTTTTGGATCTCAATACAATGTTCTCCCCCTCTCTCGTGGAGATCTATTCGATGTAATCTTCTTTTTGCGGTGTGTTTGTTGAGACCGATGAATTGTGGGTTTATGGTCAAGATTATCTATGAGCAATATTTGAATCTTCTCTGAATTCTTTTATGTATGATTGAGTTATCTTTGCAAGTCTCTTCGAATTATCCGTTTGGTTTGGCCAGCTAGATTGGTAGTTCTTGCAATGGGAGAAGTGCTTAGCTTTGGGTCCAATCTTGTGGTGTCCTTACCCAGTGACAGAAAGGGTTGCAAGGCACGTATTGTATTGTTGCCATCGAGGATAACAAGATGGGGTATTTATCATATTGCATGAATTTATTCCTCCACATCATGTCATCTTGCTTAAGGCGTTACTCTGTTTTCATTAGCTTAATACTCTAGATGCATGCTGGATAGCGGTCGATGAGTGGAGTAATAGTAGTAGATGCAGGCAGGAGTCCGTCTACTTGTCTCGGACGTGATGCCTATATACATGATCATACCTAGATACTCTCATAACTATGCTCAATTCATCAATTGCTCAACAGATAATTGTTCACCCACCGTAAAATACTTATGCTCTTGAGAGAAGCCACTAGTGAAATCTATGGCCCCCGGGTCTATTTTCATCATATTAATCTTCCATCGCTTTATTATTGCTTTGCTCTTTACTTTGATTTTATTTTACTTTGCATCTTTATACCAAAAAATACCAAAAATATTAGCAATCATCTCTATCAGATCTCACTCTCGTAAGTGACTGTGAAGGGATTGACAACCCCTATTCGCGTTGGTTGCGAGGAGTTATTTGCTTTGTGTAGGTATGAGGGACTTGTGCGTGGCCTCCTACTGGATTGATACCTTGGTTCTCGAAAACTGAGGGAAATACTTACGCTACTCTGCTGCATCATCCTCTCCTCTTCGGGGAAAACCAACGCAAGCTCAAGACGTGGCAAGAAGGATTTTTGGCGCCTTTGCAGGGGAGTCTACGCAAAAGTCAACATACCAAGTACCCATCACAATCCCTTATCTCTCGCATTACATTATTTGCCATTTGCCTCTCGTTTTCCTCTCCCCCAATTCACCCTTGCCGTTTTATTCACCCTCTCTTTTCCGTTTGCCTTCCCGTTGCCATGGCCGAGTCAAAAAGAACTAAGGGTCCTTTCCAGGGCTCTAGTACCTTGGATAACCCTTCTATCCTCTCTAAGCTCATAAATAATGATGCTATGGAAAGACCCACCGGGGTTACCAACTAGAGCTTAAATAATTTTGATGAAGATGACTCTGGAATTTTTTTTATTTACTTGATGAGTCTTTAAAAGATGCTTGGGATAGGTTATTAAGGATTCGGGCTAGCTATGTACCACAATATCAAATTGAGGTTTACCTAAAAAGTTTCTATATTGGATTGCTCGTTCCTTTTAAACAAGTTTTAGACTCTATTTTTGATGAAGGTTTTCTTGAAGGGGAGGCTATAGATACCTATGAAAGAATGAAAACTATATTTGGGCACCCCATGAATGATAAGGTTGAATAAAATACTCTCTTGTGCTTTTATCAAAATGAAATTATTAAAGAGATGAAGTCTAGTTTAGAGGCAAACTTCCGTAACGTGCTTAATCTTACTTCTTCCATTAATGGCCATGTGCTTACCCTAAATAGAAGAATGAATGCTATAGAGAGGAGACCCTCCTCTCCTAGTGCCAAAGATGGCACTCGCTAGATCTATCTTTGCTTTTATGCCTAGATAGGGGCGTCAAACAATAGCGCTTGTTGGGAGGCAACCCAATTTTCTTTTTTTCTTTTTTTTTGTTTAGGAATAAATAATCCATCTACCTTCTGTTTAGATGTGGTTTTATGTTTTAATTAGTGTTTTTGCCAAGTTAAACCTATAGGATCTTCTTGGATAATAGTTATTTGATCTTGCTGTAATTTCCAGAAACTTTCGGTTCACGAAAACAATTGTTAAAAATCACCAGAACGTGATAAATAGTGATTCCAGTTGCTGCTGATCAATAAACAAATTGCCTAGGTCTTCCTATTTTTGCTGAATTTTTGGAGTTCCAGAAGTTTGCGTTAGTTACAGATTACTATAGACTGTTCTGTTTTTGACAGATTCTGTTTTTCGTGTGTTGTTTGCTTATTTTGATGAATCTATGACTAGTAAAATAGTTTATGATCCATAGAGAAGTTGGAATACAGTAGGTTTAACACCAATATAAATAAAGAATGAGTTCATTACAGTACCTTGAAGTGGTCTTTTGTTTTCTTTCGCTAACGGAACTCACGAGATTTCTGTTGAGTTTTGTGTTGTGAAGTTTTCAAGTTTTGGGTGAAATTTTTTGATGGATTATGGAACAAGGAGTGGCAAGAGCCTAAGCTTGGGGATGCCCATGTAACCCCCAAGATAATCCAAGGACACCAAAAAGTCAAAGCTTGGGGATGCCCCGGAAGGCATCCCCTCTTTCGTCCACTTCCATCGGTAACTTTACTTGGAGCTATATTTTATTCACTACATGATATGTGTTTTGCTTGGAGCGCCTTGTATTATTTGCGTCTTTGCTTGTTAGTTTACCACAATCATCATTTCTGTACACACCTTTTGAGAGAGCCATACATGAATTGGAATTTGTTAGAATACTCTATGTGCTTCACTTATATCTTTTGAGCATGATAGTTTTGCTCCATGTGCTTCACTTATATATTTTGAGCTTGATAGTTTTGTTCTATGTGCTTCACTTATATATTTTGAGCTTTATAGTTTTGCTCTAGTACTTCACTTATATCTGTTAGAGCACAATGGTGGATTTGTTTTAAAGAAACTATTGATCTCTCATGCTTCACTTAGATTATTTTGAGAGTCTTAAATAGCATGGTAATTTGCTTAATAATAATATGCTTGGTATTATAGATTTGTAAAACTTTATTTTGAGTGCGTTGAATACTAAGAAAAGTTTGATGCTTGATAATTGTTTTGAGATATGGAGGTGATAATATTAGAGTCATGCTAGTTGAGTAATTCTGAATTTGAGAAACACTTGTGTTAAAGTTTGTGATTCCCGTAGCATGCACGTATGGTGAACCGTTATGTGATGAAGTCAGAGCATGATTTATTTATTGATTGTCTTCCTTATGAGTGGCGGTCGGGGACGAGCGATGGTCTTTTCCTACCAATCTATCCCCCTAGGAGCATGCGCGTAATACTTTGTTTTGATAACTTGTAGATTTTTGCAATAAGTATATGAGTTCTTTATGACTAATGTTGAGTCCATGAATTATACGCACTTTTCTCACCCTTCCACCATTGTTAGCCTCTCTAATACCGGGCACTTTTCGCCGGTTTCATACACCCACCATATACCTTCCTCAACACAGCCACCATACCAACTTATCATGGCATTTCCATAGCCATTCCGAGATATATTGCCATGCAACTTTCCACCATTCCATTTATTATGACACGCTCCATCATTGTCATATTGCTTAGCATGGTCATTTAGTTGACATCGTATTTGTGGCAAAGCCACCATTCATAATTCTTTCATACATGTCACTTATGAATCATTGCATATCCCGGTACACCGCCGGAGGCATACACATACAGTCATATTTTGTTCTAAGTATCGAGTTGTAAGAAAAATAAAAGTGTGATGATCATGAGTTTTAGAGCATTGTCCCAAGTGAGGAAAGGATGATGGAGACTATGATTCCCCCATAAGTCGGGATGTGACTCCGGACGAAAAATAAAAAAAAGAAAAAAAAGAGGCCATAAAAAAAGTGAAAAGGCCCAATAAGAAAAATGAGAGAAAAATGAGAGAAAAAGAGAGAAGGGACAATGTTACTATCCTTTTACCACACTTGTGCTTCAAAGTAGCACCATGATCTTCATAATATTGAGTCTCTCGTTTTGTCACTTTCATATACTAGTGGGAATTTTTCATTATAGAACTTGGCTTGTATATTCCAATGATGGGCTTCCTCAAATTGCCCTAGGTCTTCGTGAGCAAGCGAGTTGGATGCACACCCACTTAGTTTCATTTGTTGAGCTTTCATATACTACCATCACATAGAAGAGAGTTGCGGTCATCACGATGAGCATAATCGCGATGAAACTGGTCTTCATCCGGTTCCTCCAATGCTCCCTCCTCTCTCCCGCTAGATAGCGCGCGTATCTAACTTCCGCCTCCGCCCTAGTGGTGTACCCTTTGTAAATGTTACCGCTGAAACGGTGAACCTGTCTCCGACACTCCTCCCAGTCGTTGTAGACTCCGGGAACCTTACCCTTGTACACGACATATGACGACATCTCTATGCACTAGCCAAACAAAACGTTAGTAACAATTCACAGACAATACATAAGTAATATATAAATATGCAACAAAAGGATCGGAAGAGAAAAGCAACACATTAATAGCACGATTCATGGTCCTACAAATAAATAGCATTGATTACATATAAGTTGAACGACTGTCCAAACCAAAGAGACATACAAGTTCATTAAAGTTTAATATTACAACATGAGCCAATCGACATTTCAGAACTACATAGCATCACTACTTTCGACTCAACTCAGGGGACCGGAGCGTGGATGAAGCCGCCGTCTTT
Source organism: Aegilops longissima (assembly GCA_021605205.1). Taxonomy (NCBI): domain Eukaryota; kingdom Viridiplantae; phylum Streptophyta; class Magnoliopsida; order Poales; family Poaceae; genus Aegilops; species Aegilops longissima. The sequence continues at coordinate 5,291,983 of CM038680.1, read as the reverse complement.
CGTGATGGTCATGAAATCGCGGGCGTTGTCAGCCTGCATTTGTAGCGTTGTTTCTATCTCACTGTTGGACGATTAAGATATGAGGTAGAACTGCCCCGAGGTACGAAGGACATCTTGATGGATGATTTCCGCAAACTCCGACTGGATGCGAAAGAATTCTTGTCTGATGTCCGCGTCCTGGATTGCCGACAAGCGTGTGGCCAGATCTTTGAGATTATTTGGTAGCAGAAGGTGATTATGGTCCCGTACGATCGCCCGCATGTGATGGAGGGCGTAGGAGGCATCCTTCTGACTGCCAGGCGGCTGCTTGACGCAGGGGAACGTCGTATTGTGGGTGAACACGTGCTTGCAGTACCTACGAACTGGCCTCTTGAAGGTGCCTCCAGATCTGGCGTAGCCGGGGAGAGCATCATCAAGAACTTTCTTGATATTTGTGTAGTCTATCTTCGCCTCACGGTCCGAGTCGAAATATGTGGCCATGGAATATTTCGGGCCTAAGAGGATGAGTGTGCAATGTGTGTCACTGCAAAAAATACGGAATGTTAGAAAAAAAAGAACAATCAAAATCTAAGAAATCATATGTTACGGGGCGGTGAGGGGATGACTTACTCGGGAAAGTAAGGCACGAGGAAGTTATCCTTATCTGGGTTTGCCAGAATGTTGCCTTCGAGGTGTGAACTCGCGACTTGCCCGTCCCCAGCGCTGCCCAAGATCTTGGCACGCATGTAGATGGGGTCGACTATCAGGATGTCCGGGGTCTTGTCTCTAATGATCCGCATCTCCATACACAGCGAAAACAGCCGAACGAAGGTGTAGTGCAGCGGATGAAGGTTAAACATAGCGAAGATGTCATCAAAACGCAGGACGATCGTACCCCCGATGGCGCTATGCACAAAGCCCTTGCCCTCTGGCACCTTGGTCACGAAAACCGGGTATGCCACATCATTCTGGGAGAGACGCCGCTTCTCCAAAGAAAGAACACTGTCATGCAGACTCCGCATAGCACCGGTTGTAGCATTGAGCAGATTAGTCGGTAGCATCGCCCTACCCGCCACATGCACCCTCCTCGAGATATCCTTAGGTGAAGCTGGCCCGTCCTGAGCATGGATCCTACTCGGTGACGGCTGGCTCGCACCGCCCTTGTTATTCTTTCGTTTCCGTCCCTTCTTCTTCATTTGTTGTAATGGGACCGAGTTCTGCTCAGAGACCGCCTTCTTGAGTGTGTTGGGGCTGATAATATTTCACACCTCGGCTATCTGAGACTCGGTGAAGGCGGCAGCTGGAGGCGTCTCCTGAGAACTAAACGCCAAACGACGCCTGTTGCAATTGGGTTTCTCCACGGTACCAGCTAGATCGCGGTCGTCTTTTCCAGGGTTGGGTTCTTGAGAAGGAGGCCCGCAGAATTCGTCACCGTACCCATGTTCGGCAAAGTACTTATCGACGTTGGTAAATGTACCGTCGTCGTTGTCGTCGTCGTCCGGATCTTGTGCCATATGCATGTCCAGATCCTGTGCCATAGGGATGTCCGGCATGTCCGGTAGCGTTGCGGCGGTCTTGCCATGGCTTGGCGCCGGCACGACTGGCGGTGTTGTTTGTGGGGTGGTGTCCCCCGCCCCCAAACGAATCTGGCACTTCGGCCAAAGCAGGGGCCAGCTTACGCAGGTGCTGAGGGTCATCACATCATCTTCGTCGGCCCCAGCGGGTCGAATCGGAGGTAACAACTCGTCGTAGCTGATACGTCTCCAATGTATCTATAATTTTTGATTGCTCCATGCTATATTATCTATTGTTTTGGACTATATTGGGCTTTATTTTCCAATTTTATATTACTTTTGGGACTAACCTATTAACCGGAGGCCCAGCCCAGAATTGCTGTTTTTTTTGCCTATTTCAGTGTTTCGAAGAAACGGAATATCAAACGGAGTCCAAACGGAATGAAATCTTCAGGAACATGATTTTCTCATCGATAAGACCCGGAGACTTGGACCTCACTCAAAGAAAGCCACGAGGCGGCCACGAGGTGGAGGGCGCCCCTAAGGCGCGCCCCCGCCTCGTGGCCCTCAAGCTCCACCCATGTACCCCTTCCTCCTATATATACCTCACGCACTTCAACAGATCAGATACGGAGCCAAAATCTAATTCCACCGCCGCAACTTTCTGTATCCACGAGATCCCATCTTGGGGCCTGTTCCGGAGCTCCAGCGGAAGGGGATTCCACCATGGAGGGCTTCTACATCATCATCATAGGCTCTCCGATGAAGTGTGAGTAGTTTACCTCAGATCTTCGGGTCCATAGTTAGTTGCTAGATGGCTTCTTCTCTCTTTTTGGATCAATACAATGTTCTCCCCCTCTCTCGTGGAGATCTATTCGATGTAATCTTCTTTTTGCGGTGTGTGTGTTGAGACTGGTGAATTGTGGGTTTATGATCAAGATTATCTATGAGCAATATTTGAATCTTCTCTGAATTCTTTTATGTATGATTGAGTTATCTTTGCAAGTCTCTTCGAATTATCCGTTTGGTTTGGCCAACTAGATTGGTAGTTCTTGCAATGGGAGAAGTGCTTAGCTTTGGGTTCAATCTTGTGGTGTCCTTACCCAGTGACAGAAAGGGTTGCAAGGCACGTATTGTATTGTTGCCATCGAGGATAACAAGATTGGGTATTTATCATATTGCATGAATTTATTCCTCCACATCATGTCATCTTGCTTAAGGCGTTACTCTGTTTTCATTAGCTTAATACTCTAGATGCATGCTGGATAGCGGTCGATGAGTGGAGTAATAGTAGTAGATGCAGGCAGGAGTCCGTCTACTTGTCTCGGACGTGATGCCTATATACATGATCATACCTAGATACTCTCATAACTATGCTCAATTCTGTCAATTGCTCAACAGTAATTCGTTCACCCACCGTAAAATACTTATGCTCTTGAGAGAAGCCATTAGTGAAATCTATGGCCCCCGGGTCTATTTTCATCATATTAATCTTCCATCGCTTTATTATTGCTTTGCTCGTTACTTTGATTTTATTTTACTTTGCATCTTTTATACCAAAAAAATACCAAAAATATTAGCTATCATCTCTATCATATCTCACTCTCGTAAGTGAGTGTGAAGGGATTGACAACCCCTATTCGCGTTGGTTGCGAGGAGTTATTTGCTTTGTGTAGGTACGAGGGACTTGTGCGTGGCCTCCTAGTGGATTGATACCTTGGTTCTCAAAAACTGAGGGAAATACTTACGCTACTCTGCTGCATCATCCTCTCCTCTTCGGGGAAAACCAACGCAAGCTCAAGACGTAGCAAGAAGGATTTCTGGCTGTTGTTGTGGGAGTCTACGCAAAAGTGAACATACCAAGTACCCATCACAATCCCTTATCTCTCGCATTACATTATTTGCCATTTGCCTCTAGTTTTCCTCTCCCCCACTTCACCCTTGCCGTTTTATTCGCCCTCTCTTTTCCGTTTGCCTTCCCGTTGCCATGGCCAAGTCAAAAAGAACTAAGGGTCCTTTCCAGGGCTCTAGTACCTTGGATAACCCTTCTATCCTCTCTAAGCTCATAAATAATGATGCTACGGAAAGACCCACCGGGGTTACCAATGAGAGCTTAAATAATTTTGATGAAGATGAATCTGGAATTTTCCGTTATTTACTTGATGAGTCTTTAAAAGATGCTTGGGATAGGTTATTAAGGATTCGGGCTAGCTATGTACCACAATATCAAATTGAGGTTTACCTAAAAAGTTTCTATATTGGATTGCCCGTTCCTTTTAAACAAGTTTTAGACTCTATTTTTTATGAAGGTTTTCTTGAAGGGGATGCTATAGATACCTATGAAAGAATGAAAACTATATTTGGGCACCCCATGAATGATAAGGTTGAATCAACTACTCTCTTGTGCTTTTATCAAAATGACATTATTAAAGAGATGAAGTCTAGTTTCGAGGCAAACTTCCGTAACGTGCTTAATCTTACTTCTTCCATTAATTGCCATGTGCTTACCTTAAATAGAAGAATGAATGCTATAGATAGGAGACCCAATTTTATTTTTTTTATTTTTTTGTTTTTGTTTTTGTTTAGGAATAAATAATCCATCTAACTTCTGTTTAGATGTGGTTTTATGGTTTAATTAGTGTTTGTGCCAAGTTAAACCCATAGGATCTTCTTGGATAATAGTTATTTGATCTTGCTGTAATTTCCAGAAACTTTCGGTTCACGAAAACAATTGTTAAAAATAACCAGAACGCGATAAAATAGTGATTCCAATTGGCGCTGATAAATAAACAAATTTCCTAGGTCTTCCTATTTTGGCTGAATTTTTGTAGTTCCAGAAGTTTGCGTTAGTTACAGATTACTACAGACTGTTCTATTTTTGACAGATTCTGTTTTTCGTGTGTTGTTTGCTTATTTTGATGAATCTATGACTAGTAAAATAGTTTATGATCCATAGAGAAGTTGGAATACAGTAGGTTTAACACAAATATAAATAAAGAATGAGTTCATCATAGTACCGTGAAGTGGTCTTTTGTTTTGTTTCGCTAACGGAACTCATGAGATTTCTGTTGAGTTTTGTGTTGTGAAGTTTTCAAGTTTTGGGTGAATTTTTTTTTATGGATTATGGAACAAGGAGTGGCAAGAGCCTAAGCTTGGGGATGCCCATGGCACCCCCAAGATAATCCAAGGACACCTGAGGGAGTCCCGGATTAGGGGGTGTCCGGATAGCCGAACTATAACCATTGGCCGGACTCCTGGACTATGAAGATACAAGATTGAAGACTTCGTCCCGTGTCCGGATGGGACTTTCCTTAGCGTGGAAGGAAAGCTTGGCGATACGGATATGTAGCTCTCCTACCATTGTAACCGACTCTGTATAACCCTAACCCTCTTCGATGTCTATATAAACCGGAGGGTTTTTGTGACGCCCGGATAATCAAGCTACAGTAACCTCTACTAATGATGCCACATCACCTCGATTACTGTTGCTAATCTCGCGTTAGTTCGAAATCGATTCGAATTCAAATTCAAAATCAAGCAAACAATAAAAGATTTCAAATATAAAAACTAAAATGTTCGAGAGGTGGCAAACAATGCATAGGTAATTATGGTGGAGAATCCACATTTTTATAAAATATTTAATGCACTAAATAAACTAAAACAGCGATAAAACAATTATCTAAAATGCTTTTAAAATAATAAGAACATGCAAAACACTTTATTTAAAGTGCCAGATTATTTGGGGCTGTGACCTATTTAATAACAACAAATTAGTTGTCGCTTTTAAATTTTATAAAACTAAAATAAAAGAAAACAGAAAGAAAACAGAAAAGAAAAGAAAAGAAAGAAAGAACCCCCCCCCCCACTGGGCCACAGCCCAGCTGGCCTCTGGGCCAACCAGGCCGGCCCAACCGGCGCCTATAGCCCCCCTGGGGCGACCGAAAACCCTAAACCGACACCCCACACCCCCCACGAAAATATCTCTCCCTCTCCCTCCGATCCAATCGGGATCGGGGCGCACCACACCGTCGCCCCTCGCCACTACCTCGCCGATGCCGCTTCACCGCCGAACAGCCCCTGTCTCCCCCGCCTCTACTTCGCCCGACCTCGGCACCGATCCCCGTCGCCTCTACGTCGTCCGGCACCGCCCCACCTCGCCCGCGTGACCGCGCCCGAGGAAACGTCGACCACCGCCGCCGCACGAGGACCCGAAGCCGTCGACGCTGCCCCGTCGTCGCCGCGTCCGCGTCCTCCTCCCCGCCATCGCCGACCGCCTCCCCGGCCCCTCCCCGCCGGACCACCGACGCCTCCTCATCTCCTCCCCACGGGTCGCTGCCCCCGACGCCACTAGTCGTCTCTGGCGTGACCACGCCATCGCCGTGGTCCTCTCCGTCGTCGGCGCTCCCCGTTCCCGTCGCCGATGCCGCCTCACCGGACTGCCTCACCTCCGTCGACGTTGTCCTCATCCTCTCCCTCGTCGGACCTCCCCGGACCTCCGCCGAGCCCGCTGCCCCGAACCCTACTCCGCGCCGTGAGCACCCCCCCCCCCCCGCGCCCTTCCTCTCTCTCCCTCGTTCCCTGCTCGCCGCTCGGGGCCGCGCCCCGCGCCCGCCCGCGCCGGCCACCGCTCACCTAGCCTCGCCCGCCTCGCCGTGCCTCGCCGACGCCCGGTGGTCGGGCGCCAGAGGCCCATTCAGTAGCGCCCGTGCCACAAGACGCTTCAGTGCGCCCGCACCCGGTAGCCCGCCCCGCGAAGGCCCCATGGCCCTATGACACTTGGGGCCCACGGCCCCAGAACGTTTTTATATAAAAGACAACAAAATTTAAATATAATAATAATAATAAATAATAATAATAAATAATAAATAATAATTAAATTATTTAATTAATTAATTAATTAATCTTGATTAGACTAATAAATCATTTAATTAACCTGACTAATCTACTAATTAAACTAATTAAACCTGCTTAGTTAGTCTAAGACAATGACGAACGGGTCCCACATGTCTGTTGACCAGTCAACACCTCTGTTGACTGCTGACGTCATGCTGACGTCAGCATACACTGTTCTGGATAACGTTGCATTAAAATCATTAAATAAATCCTGAAAATGATTTAAATGTTTTAAAATTAATAGAAAATAAACCGTAGCTCAGATGAAAATACTTTCTACATGAAAGTTGCTCAGAACGACGAGACGATTTCGGATACGCAGCCTGTTCGTCCGCCACACATCCCTAGCATAGCAAACTCGCAACTTTTCCCCTCTGATTCATCTGTCCGAAAACGCGAAACTCCCGGGATACTTTTCCGGATGTTTTCCCCCTTCACCGGTATCACCTCATACCGCGTTAGGGTACGCCTAACATCACACATTGCTTTGTCATGCATCGTTATGCATCTGTTTGCATTGTATTCATTGTTTCTTCCCCCTCTTCTCTCCGGTAGACTACGAGACCGACGCTGCTGCCGCCCCGTTCGACTACGGAGTTGACGACCCCTCCTTCTTGCCAGAGCAATCAGGCAAGCCCCCCCTTGATCACCAGATGTCGCCTACTCTCCTCTATAGTGCTTGCATTAGAGTAGTGTAGCATGTTACTGCTTTCCGTTATTCCTATCCTGATGCATAGCCTATCTTTGCTACTTCTGTTGATACCTTTACCTGCAATCCTACTTGCCTAGTATAGGATGCCAGTATTTCCATCTGTGGCCCTACATTCTTGTCCATCTGCTGTGCTATACTATTGGGCCGTGATCACTCGGGAGGTGATCATGGGTATATACTATATACTTTATACATGATACATGTGGTGACTAAAGTCGGGTCGGCTTGTGGAGCACCCACGAGTGGATCTTTGTGGCGGAGCGACAGGGCAGGTTGAGGCCACCTAGGAGAGAGGTGGGCCTGGCCCTGTGCGGCGTTCGCGGATACTTAACACGCTTAACGAGATCTTGGTATTTGATCTGAGTCTGGCTACTGGCCTATACGCACTAACCAACTACGCGGGAACAGTTATGGGCACTCGACGTCGTGGTATCAGCCGAAGCATTTCGTGACATCAGCGACTGAGCGGCGCGCGCCGGATTGGACTGGAACACCACTAGGCTAGGTTTGCTTTCGGCCGCGTTCGCAACGTGCAGGTGTGCTAAGGGCGATGGGCCCAGACCCCTGGGCGCTTAGGTTTAGACCGGCGTGCTGATCTCTCTATTATGCCTAGGTGGGGCTGCGACGTGTTGATCTTCCGCAGCCGGGCATGACCCAGAAAAGTGTGTCCGGCCAAATGGGATCAAGCGTGTTGGGCTATGTGGTGCACCCCTGCAGGGAAGTTAATCTATTCGAATAGCCGTGATCTTTGGTAATAGGACGACTTGGAGTTGTACCTTGACCTTATGACAACTAGAACCGGATACTTAATAAAACACACCCTTCCAAGTGCCAGATACAACCCGGTGATCGCTCTCTAACAGGGCAACGAGGAGGGGATCGCCGGGTAGGATTATGCTATGCGATGCTACTTGGAGGACTTCAGTCTACTCTCTTCTACATGCTGCAAGACGGAGGCTGCCGGAAGCGTAGTCTTCGACATGATTAGCTATCCCCCTCTTATTCTGGCATTCTGGAGTTCAGTCCACCGATATGGCCCTTTACACATATATCCATGCATATGTAGTGTAGCTCCTTGCTTGCGAGTACTTTGGATGAGTACTCGCGGTTGCCTTGTTCCCTCTTTTCCCCCGTTTTCCTCTTCTTCTCGGATGCCGCAACCAGACGATGGAGCCCAGGAGCCAGACGCCACCGTCGATAACGACTACTACACCGGAGGTGCCTACTACTACGTGCAGCCCCGGGACGCCGACCAGGAGTAGTTAGGAGGATCCCTGCAGGAGGCCTGCGCCTCTTTCGATCTGTATCCCGGTTTGTGCTAGCCTTCTTAAGGCAAACTTGTTTAACTTATGTGCGTACTCAGATATTGTTGCTTCCTCGACTCGTCTATGATCGAGCACTTGTATTCGAGCCCTCGAGGCCCCTGGCTTGTATTATGATGCTTGTATGACTTATTTATGTTTTAGAGTTGTGTTGTGATATCTTCCCGTGAGTCCCTGATCTTGATCGTACACATTTGCGTGCATGATTAGTGTATGATTGAATCGGGGGCGTCACAAGTTGGTATCAGAGCCGACTGCCTATAGGAATCCCCCTTTCCAACTCCATGGCCGAAATCGAGTCTAGACATTGCAAAACTTTTGCTAACATGGCTGTGCGGCCCATGGGCCCACGTCGCCATTGGGTGGTATTAGGATCTTTTACTCCTTGATCTTTACTCCGGGATTCTGAGCTCTCTTCTATTCGGGTTAAACGATTTTTACTAAAATCTAACTTTAGTTTCTCGAAAATATTTTCTCCTGGAGAGCCCCTTCAGTCCAGATGATTGTCGGCTGCACCAGAAGGTTTCGAAGATACTCTCTGATTTTCTCTCGAGACCTTGTGCCTGTTGCTTTTGCAATTCCCTTCCACCGAAATATCCCTATGGATAAATACTTACACCTGTCGTGCTTACTTTTATTCCCAGTCGATCTTGTTATTACAAGATACCATGAGAATATTTTGTGCCTACTGCCTTGCAGTTCTTTGCCACCTGAATACCCCTAAGAATAATTTCTCGCACTTTTCGAGTATCCGCTCATCCCCAGTTGTTCAGGTGTTTCACAAAAGTCTTTGAAATACTATTCAATCCTCCGAAAATCCTTAGCAGCTTTATTGTTCTGCAAAATATTTGTCTACTTGCATTATGGATGCTTCCCATATATCTGGCAATATTCACTAGTATCTTTTGACACCGTCATTTTGATCCTATTTGATTCAACACGTGTGTGAATGCACACAATCATCTATCAACCCTTCTAAATTATCTTTCCGGCTCAGACATCATTTTTGAACACGAGCTGGTTCTCGACCAAACTATTGGTCGTCAATTGTGACTCTGGTCTATCCAACTTATCCATCCTTGATCAGAGCGACTGCTTCTGATCCTTTGTTTTGGAAATCATAATTCCTTTGTTATCTAAGCATCGAATTATTCAGATGTTCTATAATATGATGCCCGTGCATTCTTCTTCCTCTGGTTGAGTATCGATGCTCACATCAGATCCCTTGTGGACCATCGGTTCCTTTGTTGGATTTTATCCAAAAGTGTCCTTCATATTGAATAACCTTGAGAGCCTTTCCATGGGTATATAATGCCTTTGGTAAATTGTATCATCTGCTTTTGAACAATGCTCTACTTTCGAGCTTGTATTATTTACCCCGAAGTTTGTGGTATATGTTCCAAAATTCCCTGATGGGTTGAACCTATGCCTTCCTTAATATGTGTGAACTCGGAAGTTTTCACGGGTCATACTCATCTGGTATTTCACCAGGTAAAACTTTCAACACTAATGCCATTATCGAAATGAGAAGTGAATGTAAGGTTATGCTTTGGAGAAGTGGGAGTCGACCTTGAACTTTGTGTTCATGCCCATGGACCCGAGGTGGAACTTATCATGGAAGCTTCTCGTAGTAATAATAATCCCCTTGTTATAACTTCTTCTCTTATCTATGCTTGGTCTTTTGCAATCGTGGTTCCGACCATGTTCTCCTTTAAATACCATTTCTTGTACAAGTTTAAGCACTTCTCTTCTACAGAGAAATACCCCAGTCCAACCTCTACATTGGTTTGTCGTCCAGTATTACCCCCTGGTATCTCGAGATTATCACGGAACTGCATAACTTCTTATGAGTTCTCCATCAAGTACTACATTCTCAACGATTCCATTTTTTCACATGCTTCGAGTTATTAAACACTCACGGACATCGATAACTGAATCGAGTCCGCCTCGCGATTAAACAACTCTTAGTAATCTTCTTTGCTTACGAGTTTGTACTCGATCACGTCATCCCTAGCCTGATCGGCTATATCATTATCCTGCTAAATTTTAACTATGCTACCTGGTCCTTATTCCCGGAGCACGAATTTTGACGATGAGCTAAGCTTACGTCGATTTTCCTCGTCATGTCATTTCGCGTTGAATAAAAAACTTGATTTCGAGTTTGTGTCCTACTCGTGGTTCCAATAACTTTTTGCTTCATCATTCCTTTGACTTGATGTCATCGCCAATTGATTACATCTTCATAAATTCTCTCGACAAATTGTCGTGATCATCATCAACATTTTGACTCTCCTAGGTTTCCAATTGAATTCATGATGAGAAATACCATCCTTGCCCTCGATGAATTTTATTGTCGTCGACCACTTTATTGCCTTCCCACCAACACAAGCCAGTTCGTGTTTGGTGGTATACCTTGAGTTCCTTGCTATCCAACAATTGTTCTTCTTTACCTTGGAACATTACCATCTTTTATCTCAAGAAGGTTGTGAGAATTTCACCACCTCTTAAGAATTCTTGGTATAGTAATACTTCTCGCCATCGCCATTCTTGGTCCCCGTGTCGATTCTAATCGGAATACCGGCAATTGAACTTTGAGGTGTGAATTCAAAACTTCTAGCAACCCTATTGCTTGAAGTGAATGATCGTTAGTTTCATTCTAATTCTTTTGTTCATTAAGTCACCATTTTAACATTGTTCGTGCGACCCAGCCCATATTTCGGGTGCACCTTTCAACCAATGTTTAAATGGTGTATGTTTTCCTGGAGCATACATCATCATACCATTTGATCTGACAAATGTTATCTCCTTGTTCACATAATTGTGGAAATCCATCTTGTTGGAAATCTCGATGAATTGTCAATGATGCCATCAGCCACCTCCTCATCTTCTCCTTGGTTTAATTCCCGAGAATCTTGTTTCGGAACTCGCTTCCATGGTTTAATTCCCGAGAATCTTACAATGTCATCTCGACAATTTGTGTTGCACCTTCTCAGGCATCCTGAGTCTGAGGTATCCCGAAACCAATCAGATCTGAATCTCGGTCAAATATGATGATTGGAATATACTTTCAAGAGTTATAACATTGGTCCTCTTATGACTCGGTAAGGTGAGGTCATGCCTAGCACACCTGGCCGGAGGACCTAGTGTTATAGTTTCATTTTTAACAAGGTTAACCATTCTTCCATGAGGAAATTGAATGACTTGTTTAATAAGTTTTTCCTGATGGATCCTTTGTGTATCCAAGGTCTGATCTTTGCTTGAAGACCTTGTCAATGCTATCTCGAAGCATGTCTGTGATACTCCGATCTTTGATAAGAACATTTGAAACAAAATGTTATGTTTTCTTTATCAATTATCCAAAACACCGTTGTATGAGTTTTGTCATCAAATTCCTCTCCCCTTACCTAAATGGTTTCTACTTTCTATCTCATTGTGGATATCTTGCTCTGCTTGTCCTTGGGAAGGGTATACCCCTGAAATATGTGTTTAAACACATTTTTCCTTTCCATTGTTCTGTTTAACCTGATGATCACATTTTCCTTTCCATTGGTTTGTTTGACCTTTCTTGTGATCTATATAGCCTAAGCAGTAATAATTCACTTCTTATGTAAACACCTCGGGGTACAACTCTACCAGTGAGACCCTGTTACTTTTGTTGATGACATTTCGGTAACCACCGATGGACGAGAACTTTGCCTACTGGTCCGCCTCGTTCAACGAGCAGGAAAATGGTTCTCTTCGTCCCTCTCCCTTGGTACTGATGTTGTTGCCGACATAACTGATAGGCTATCCTCTGACATACCTTGCTTGCATGATCACGCAAGACGTCTCCGCCCTTCCTACTTTTAACCCACATGGTGGGCCCATAACCCACAGTTCCACAGGATCGAAACCTGACTCTCCTGTACACCCCCTGTTCACAACGTTGTTCCTCGTTCGTGGCCTCGTATGTAATTCACGGACCACCTGCCTAGTAATCTATTCTGGTATCAGACGCAATACTTATTCCCATTGCTCCGAACCCCTTTCACAGTTCGTATCAGGCAACGAACGATTGCCTATGCGCTTGAAACTTCTATTGTGCACCTTCTTACTTTGATCTCAATAATTTCTTAAGTTTCAATTCGAGAGTTACTTTTCGCCACCTTCCCTAATGTTATCTACCGGATAAGCAACCGTGCAGAGTTCCGTTCTTCCGAGTTACCCCCTTATCGTTTTACGTAAGTACGATGGAGTTCCCGAAGGAAGGACGAAAACTTCATCATGATGACCTGAAGCAGAGAAATGAAGAAATCAATGTAATGGATCAACCTCTTCGAGAAGAGCAACTATGTCGGAGAAGATCCGTTAGAATTTCGTAACTAGACCTTCCCCCTTCTCTACCTCTTAAATCTCGGGACGAGATTTCTTGTAGTGGAGGAGAATTGTGACGCCAGGATAATCAAGCTACAGTAACCTCTACTAATGATGCCACATCACCTCGATTACTGTTGCTAATCTCGCGTTAGTTCGAAATCGATTCGAATTCAAATTCAAAATCAAGCAAACAATAAAAGATTTCAAATATAAAAACTAAAATGTTCGAGAGGTGGCAAATAATGCATAGGTAATTATGGTGGAGAATCCAAATTTTTATAAAATATTTAATGCACTAAATAAACTAAAACAACGATAAAACAATTATCTAAAATGCTTTTAAAATAATAGGCACATGCAAAACACTTTATTTAAAGTGCCAGATTATTTGGGGCTGTGACCTATTTAATAACAACAAATTAGTTGTCGCTTTTAAATTTTATAAAACTAAAATAAAAGAAAACAGAAAGAAAACAGAAAAGAAAAGAAAAGAAAGAAAGAACCCCCCCCCACTGGGCCAACCAGGCCGGCCCAACCGACGCCTATAGCCCCCCTGGGGCGACCGAAAACCCTAAACCGACACCCCACATCCCCGCCACGAAAATATCTCTCCCTCTCCCTCCGATCCAATCGGGATCGGGGCGCACCAGACCGTCGCCCCTCGCCACTACCTCGCCGACGCAGCTTCGCCACCGGACAGCCCCTGTCTCCCCCGCCTCTACTTCGCCCGACCCCGGCACCGATCCCGTCGCTCTCGTCGTCGGCACCGCCCACTCGCCAAGTGATCGCGCCGAGGAAACGTCGACCACCGCCGCCCAAGACGAGGACTGAAGTTGCCGACGCTGCCCGCCGCCGCCGCGCCCCCTGTCCTCCTCCCCGCCATCGCCGACCGCCGCCCCGGCCCCTCCCCGCCGGACCACCGACGCCTCCTCATCTCCTCCCCACGGGTCGCTGCGCCCGACGCCACTAGTCGTCTCCGGCGCCACCACGCCATTGCCGTGGTCCTCTCCGTCGCCGGCGCCCCCGTTCCCGTCGCCGATGCCGCCTCACCGGACTGCCTCACCTCCGCCGACATCGTCCTCATCCTCTCCCTTGTCGGACCTTCCCGACCTCCGTCGAGCCCGCTGCCCCGAACCCTACTTCGCGCCGTGAGCATCCCCCCGCGCCCCTCCTCTCTCTCCCTCGTTCCCTGCTCACCGCTCGGGGCCGCGCCCCGCGCCCGCCCGCGCCGGGCACCGCTCGCCTAGCCTCGCCCGCCTCCGCCGTGCCCTCGCCGACGCCAGTGGTCGGGCGCCCGCAGTGCCCATTCGGGTGGCGCCCGCGCCCTGCGCCCGCTCGGGTGCGCCCGCACCCGGTAGCCCGCCCCGCTAAGGCCCCATGGCCCTATGACACTTGGGGCCCACGGCCCCAGAACGTTTTTATATAAAAACAACAAAATTTAAATAAATAAATAATAATAATTAGTAATTAATAATTAATAATTAAATTCGTTAATTAATTAATTAATCTTGATTAGACTAATAAATCATTTAATTAACCTGACTAATCTACTAATTAAACCTGCTTAGTTAGTCTAAGACAATGACGAACGGGTCTCACATGTCTGTTGACCAGTCAACACCTTTGTTGACTGCTGACGTCATGCTGACGTCAGCATACACTGTCCTGGATAATGTTGCATTAAAATAATTAGATAAATCCTGAAAATGATTTAAATCTTTTAAAATTAATAGAAAATAAACCGTAGCTCAGATGAAAATACTTTCTACATGAGAGTTGCTCAGAACGACGAGACGATTCCGGATACGCAACCTGTTCGTCCGCCACACATCTCTAGCATAGCAAACTCGCAACTTTTCCCCTCCGATTCATTTGTCCGAAAACGCAAAACTCCAGGGATACTTTTCCGGATGTTTCCCCCCTTCACCGGTATCACCTCATACCGCGTTAGGGCACGCCTAACATCACACATTGCTTTGTCATGCATCATTATGCATCTGTTTGCATTGTATTCATTGTTTCTTCCCCCTCTTCTCTCCGGTAGACTACAAGACCGACGCTGCTGCCGCCCCGTTCGACTACGGAGTTGACGACCCCTCCTTCTTGCCAGAGCAATCAGACAAGCCCCCCCCCCCCTTGATCACCAGATATCGCCTACTCTCCTCTATACTGCTTGCATTAGAGTAGTGTAGCATGTTACTGCTTTCCGTTATTCCTATTCTGATGCATAGCCTGTCTTTGCTACTTCTGTTGATACCTTTACATGCAATCCTACTTGCCTAGTATAGGATGCTAGTATGTCCATCTGTGGCCCTACATTCTTGTCCGTCTGCTGTGCTATAGTATTGGGCCGTGATCACTCGGGAGGTGATCACGGGTATATACTATATACTTTATACATGATACATGTGGTGACTAAAGTCGGGTCGGCTTGTGGAGCACACGCGAGTGGATCTTTGGGGCGGGGCGACAGGGCAGGTTGAGGCCACCTAGGAGAGAGGTTGGCCTGGCCCTGTGCGGCGTTCGCGGATACTTAACACGCTTAACGAGATCTTGGTATTTGATCTGAGTCTGGCTACTGGCCTATACGCACTAACCAACTACGCGGGAACAGTTATGGGCACTCGACGTCGTGGTATCAGCCGAAGCATTTCGTGACGTCGGCGAAGCGCGGCGCCGGATTGGATCGAACGCCACTAGGCTAGGTCTGCTTTCGCCGCGTTATAGAACGCAGGTGTGCTAAGGCGAAGGACCTGACACCAGGTGCTTAGGTTTAGACCGGTGTGCTGACCTCTCTGTTATGCCTAGGTGGGGCTGCGACGTGTTGATCTTCCGCGGCCGGGAATGACCCAGAAAAGTGTGTCCGGCCAAATGGGATCAAGCGTGTTGGGTGATACGTCTCCAACGTATCTATAATTTTTGATTGCTCCATGCTACTTTATCTACTGTTTTGGACTATATTGGGCTTTATTTTCCACTTTTATATTATTTTTGGGACTAACCTATTAACCGGAGGCCCAGCCCAGAATTGCTGTTTTTTGCCTATTTCAGTGTTTCGAGGAAACAGAATATCAAAGGAGTCCAAACGGAATGAAACCTTCGGGAATGTGATCTTCTCACCGAACGTGATCCAGGAGACTTGGACCCTACTCCAGGAAGTTTCCGGGGAGGTCACGAGGGTGGAGGGCACCCCCTCCCTGGGCGCGCCCCCTGCCTCATGGGCCCCTCGGAGCTCCACCGACGTACTCCTTCCTCCTATATATACCTACGTACCTAATTCCAGAGCCAAAAACCTAATTCCACCGCCGCAACCTTCTGTATCCACGAGATCCCATCTTGGGGCCTGTTCCGGAGCTCCGCCGGACAGGGCATCCACCACGGAGGGCTTCTACATCAACACCATAGCCCCTCCGATGATCTGTGAGTAGTTTACTTTAGACCTTCGGGTCCATAGCTAGTAGCAAGATGGCTTCTTCTCTCGTTTTGGATCTCAATACAATGTTCTCCCCCTCTCTCGTGGAGATCTATTCGATGTAATCTTCTTTTTGCGGTGTGTTTGTTGAGACCGATGAATTGTGGGTTTATGATCCAGCTTATCTATGAATAATATTTGAATCTTCTCTGAATTCTTTTATGTATGATTGAGTTATCTTTGCAAGTCTCTTCGAATTATCCGTTTGGTTTGGCCAACTAGATTGGTAGTTCTTGCAATGGGAGAAGTGCATGGCTTTGGGTTCAATCTTGCGGTGTCCTTACTCAGTGACAGAAAGAGTTGCAAGGCACGTATTGTATTATTGCCATCGAGGATAACAAGATGGGGTATTTATCATATTGCATGAATTTATTCCTCTACATCATGTCATCTTGCTTAAGGCGTTACTCTGTTTTTCACTTAATACTCTAGATGCATGCTGGATAGCGGTCGATGAGTGGAGTAATAGTAGTAGATGCAGGATCGTTTCGATCTACTTGTCACGGACGTGATGCCTATATACATGATCATACCTAGATAACCTCATAACTATGCTCAATTCTATCAATTGCTCAACAGTAATTTGTTCACCCACCGTAGAATATCAATGCTCTTGAGAGAAGCCACTAGTGAAACCTATGGCCCCCGGGTCTATTCTCATCATATCAATCTCCATTACTTTATTTTACTTGTTCTTCTTTTACCTTTTACTTTGCATCTTTATATCAAAAATACCAAAAATATTATCTCTATCAGATCTCACTCTCGTAAGTGACCGTGAAGGGATTGACAACCCCTAAGCGTTGGTTGCGAGTTGCTATCGTTTTGTGCAGGTACGAGGGACTTGCGCGTGACCTCCTACTGGATTGATACCTTGGTTCTCAAAAACTGAGGGAAATACTTACGCTACTGTGCTGCATCACCCCCTCCTCTTCGGGGAAAACCAACGCAAGCTCGAGACGTAGCATTGGGCTATGTGGTGCACCGCTGCAGGGAAGTTAATCTATTCGAATAGCCGTGATCTTCGGTAACAGGACGACTTGGAGTTGTACCTTGACCTTATGACAACTAGAACCGGATACTTAATAAAACACACCCTTCCAAGTGCCAGATACAACCCGGTGATCGCTCTCTAACAGGGCGACGAGGAGGGGATCGCCGGGTAGGATTATGCTATGCGATGCTACTTGGAGGACTTCAGTCTTCTCTCTTCTACATGCTGCAAGACGGAGGCTGCCAGAAGCGTGGTCTTCGACAGGATTAGCTATCCCCCTCTTATTCTGGCATTCTGCAGTTCAGTCCACCGATATGGCCCTTTACACATATATCCATGCATATGTAGTGTAGCTCCTTGCTTGCGAGTACTTTGGATGAGTACTCACGGTTGCCTTGTTCCCTCTTTTCCCCCGTATTCCTCTTCTTCTCGGATGCCGCAACCAGACGATGGAGCCCAGGAGCCAGATGCCACCGTCGATGACGACTACTACACCGGAGGTGCCTACTACTATGTGCAGCCCGCGGACGACGACCAGGAGTAGTTAGGAGGATCCCAGGCAGGAGGCCTGCGCCTCTTTCGATCTGTATCCCAGTTTGTGCTAGCCTTCTTAAGGCAAACTTGTTTAACTTATGTCTGTACTCAGATATTGTTGCTTCCGCTGACTCGTCTATGATCGAACACTTGTATTCGAGCCCTCGACGCCCCTGGCTTGTATTATGATGCTTGTATGACTTATTTATGTTTTAGAGTTGTGTTGTGATATCTTCCCGTGAGTCCCTGATCTTGATTGTACACATTTGCATGCATGATTAGTGTACGATTGAATCGAGGGCGTCACAGTTTTAGTCCATAGGACGAACAACAATCATACCATAGGCTAGCTTCTATGGTTTAGCCTCTCTGATCTCGTGGTAGATCTACTCTTGTACTACCCATATCATCAATATTAATCCAGCAGGAGTAGGGTTTTACCTCCATCGAGAGGGCCCAAACCTGGGTAAAAACATCGTGTCCCTTGTCTCCTGTTACCATCCGCCTAGACGCACAGTTCGGGACCCCCTACCCGAGATCCGCCGGTTTTGACACCGACATTGGTGCTTTCATTGAGAGTTCCTCTGTGCCGTCGCCATCAGGAAGGATGCCTCATCCCGTCTTTAAAGACAACACTGTTGCTAAAGGAGCTTTGGCCATCGGCCAAACTCTCCGGCTAGGTGGTTTTCTTGTGACCGCATGTTCGGCCGCCGCGCCGACGATGACTTCTCGGGTCATCGAAAGCAATCTTCACGTCAACTTGGAACTCGCCGAGCAGTTAGATCCGATGGAGCTCTCTTCCTTAAACGAGCTATTGGATCGCGCCGCATCTCGGGAGTCGCACATGACTACGATCGATTGGGCCTAAACCCGGTGCGAGAGATTAACTCTCCCGGTCACCCATCACGTTGCTGTGGTGGAGGAACAATCGGCGACCCTTCATCTACCTTAAGGACTAGCTATGTCCGGATTCCCGATCCCTCCAAGTCGGATACCCGCGGAGGGGAGGACGTCACTCAAGCCCTGAACCTAAAGTCAGGCAGCGGGCCAGATTCATTGGATAACATCCAAGAACCCAAGCTTCCATGTTCGGAAACCTCTTGGCCCCTGAGTCATAAACTGGACGGGGTTCCGGATTTAATTCCACCCGCCCACCCAAACATAAGCGATCTATCCCAAATTCGGCAAGAGCCAGCAGAAACAGTACACCATTACTGGGCCAGATTCCTCCTGGTCATGAACAGGATAAAGGACTGTCGAGAGGAAGACGCAATTTTGTTATTCTGCAATAATTGCACGGATAAGGGAATCCTCAATGCCGTAAGTCGCCGTGAAATCACACGCTTCACTGACCTGGCGTCCATAGTACAAAAGTACTGAGTGATGGAAAGCGCTTGGAAAACCGAAATCAAATTTTGGGACAGTCCGGCCCTGAATACAACCCCAGTCCAAAATAAAAGGGTGCATTATCGCCAGGCACCCGGGTTAAACATCAAAAAGCAAAAACCCTCTATAGGGCATAGAACCGTACTGGAGGGATGGCTCAATGGACCCTGTAAAATCCATAGTACATAGGGCGCCACTGGAACTCATAGCCTTAGAGCATGTTGGATACTACGGCAGGTGGCCAAAAGTGGCGAAGAGCTTCTAACTCCAGAGCACCAGCCCAGAGATACCAGTACAGTATTAACAGTCTTCGAGACTTCCGCATCAAACAATATGCGGAAACGAACACTCCGCAGCCTTGCCGAAGTCTACCAAGTAGCAACAATAAACACATGGAGTGACACGGCTATTACCTTTAATGCCAGTGACGAGCCTAAATTCCGAACAGCCCGAGCACCAGCCGCATTGGTCCTCAGTCCAATAGTGGACGGCTTTCGCCTTACCAAGGTACTCATGGACGATGGTAGAGGATTGAACCTCATTGACGAGGAAACCCTCCGAAAAATGGAAATAGACTGGAACTGCATTGAGCAAAGCAGCACAACCTTTAGAGGAATAATCCCCAGTCGGGAAGCATGCTGTATAGGAAAAATCACACTAGATGTGGTGTTCGGCACGCCAGATAATTACAGGTCCGAGGAGGTCACGTTCCAAGTGGCCCCGTTCAGCAGCGGATACCACGCTCTATTAGGGCGAGAGGCATTCACAATTTTTCAAGCTATACCCCATTACGGGTACATGAAGCTCAAAATGCCCGGGCCCAATGGAATCATCACTCTTGCTAGTGACCCGGACATAGCACTCCACGCCGAAATTAAGACAACCGCACTGGCCCTTGAGGCACTATCCGAAGCCCTAGCGGCCGAGGAACTCACTACGCTGCGCTCCATGGTGAATAGGGACGATGTGATACTTGATAAGAGATCCAAGTCCACCTCCTTTAAACCGGTGGAAAAAATAGTCAAATTCCAAGTCCATCCAACGGACCCCACAAAAACGGCCTCCATGGGGGCACAATTAAACCCTGATGTAGACGCCGCACTACGAGAATTCCTACGCGAAAATTGGGACATTTTTGCCTGGCACCCTTTAGACATGCCAGGAATCCCACGCCGGCTGGCCGAGCACAGCCTAAACATCCTAAAAGGATTCAAGTCAGTCAAACAGACTCTTCGGCGTTTCTCTGAACCCAAGAGATAGGCCATGGGGGAGGAGCTAGCCAAATTATTGGAGGCCGGATTCATCAGAGATATAAAACATCCGGACTGGCTAGCAAACCTGGTGATGGTACCAAAGAAGGACAAATCCTGGCGCCTATGCGTCGATTTCAAGGACCTCAACAAGGCTTGCCCTAAGGATCCTTCCCCTCCCCGCATCGATCAAATTATCGACGCTACCGCAGGACACGATTCATTGTGTTTCCTCGACGCATACTCCGGCTACCACCAAATTAAGATGGCAGAGCCCGACCAAGCCGCAACGGTGTTAATCACCCCATACGGCCCATTATGCTTCAACACAATGCCCTTCGGGCTCAAAAACGCCGGTGCAACATATCAGTGCATGATTCAGACATGTCTAGCAAACCAGATCGGCAAAACAGTGGAGGCATACGTAGATGATGTGGTCGTCAAAACCAAGCATGTCGAAACTCTAGTAGACGACTTGATAATCACATTCGATAATCTCCGAACATATGACATCAAGCTCAACCTGGAAAAATGCGTTTTCAGCGTACCAGCCGGAAAGCTCTTGGGCTTCATTGTATCCGGT
Organism: Aegilops longissima; assembly: GCA_021605205.1. Lineage (NCBI taxonomy): Eukaryota > Viridiplantae > Streptophyta > Magnoliopsida > Poales > Poaceae > Aegilops > Aegilops longissima. The sequence continues at coordinate 5,270,988 of CM038680.1, read as the reverse complement.
AGAGGAATTGAAGCAAACCCAGCCAAGATCCGAGCTCTGTCACAATTGGATATCCCAAAGGACCTCAAACACATACAAAAATTGACTGGATGCATGGCGGCTCTAAGCCGCTTTATCTCCCGTTTGGGAGAAAAGGCATTACCCCTTTATCGCCTCCTCCGGCGCATCGAACACTTCGAGTGGACGGATGCTGCCACGGCCGGACTCGAAGAAATAAAAGCCATATTGGCAACAAACCCGGTCCTGGCCGCGCCCAACATGAGCGAACCAATGCTATTATATATCACGGCAACTCATCAAGTCGTAAGAGCGGTGCTCGTTGTCGAACAAGAAACAGACGGACACAAGTTCCCCCTTCAAAAACCAGTTTACTACGTGTCCACTGTCCTCACTCCATGCAAGTCACGGTATCCGCATTATCAAAAGATAGCGTACGCGGTGTTTATGGCATCACGGAAGCTGCGACACTACTTTCAAGAGTGTTTGATAACAGTAGCCTCCGAAGTACCTCTTAACGACATTATAAACAACCGCGACGCGATGGGCCGGATTGCCAAATGGGCCATTGAGCTCCTCCCGTTCGACATAACCTATAAGCCGCGATGAGCTATTAAGTCGCAAGTTTTGGCCGACTTCGTCGCCGAATGGACTTCAGTCCATTCAGCTCGGTTTGAGGGGCTCGAATTTCACCATATAGCCTGGGAAAACAATCAGGCAGCAGAAGCGTTGGCACGCATTGGCGCAAAGCGCGATGCCGTCCCCCCCCCCCCCAACATCTTCCTAGAGAGGCTGTTCAAGCCATCCGTAGTATGGGAGGGGGAATCCGGAAATAACAGCCCGGACCCAACCGCACTGCCTGACACCGAACATTCTGACACAATTGGTGGTTCTACCAATGAAGTAACATCTTCAGCCCACGTAATAATGGCAGTCATTTCCCCGTGGACGGAACCATTCCTAGCCTACCTAACCAGGCAGGAACTCCCCGAGGACCAAAACAAGGAACGCTGCATAGTGCGACGATCTAACGCCTGTAAAGTCCATGAGGGAGAGCTTTATAAGAAAAGCACCACCGGAGTCCTTCAAAGGTGTATCTCCGAAGAGGAAGGGCGGAATCTTCTGGCTGAAATTCATGCCGGACTCGGCGGGCAGCACGCCGCAGCCCGGGCCCTTGTAGGCAAGGCCTTCCGTACATGATTTTATTGGCCGACGGCCCGGGCAGATGCTCAGGACTTAGTCCAACGATGCGTCGGTTGCCAGCTCTTCGCTAATCAGAGCCACATGCCACCCACCGCCCTCAAAACTATACCCATCACCTGGCCCTTCGTGGTCTGGGGGCTTGACATGGTTGGACCCCTTAAAGGAGGAACCCACAAGCAAAAATACCTACTGGTCATGGTGGATAAATTCACCAAATGGATAGAGGCCAAGCCTGTTAAGACGGCCGAATCCGGACCAGTGATAGACTTCATATCAGGGGTAGTACACCGTTACGGCGTCCCCCATAGCATCATCACTGATAATAGCACGAACTTCACGGCCGACGAGGTCAAACTCTGGTGCAAAAACACGGGCATCAAGCTCGACTATGCTTCAGTCTATCACCCTCAAACTAACGGTCAAGTCGAGCGAGCAAATGGTCTAATCATGAGCGGCATCAAACCCAGATTAGTGCGGTCTCTCAAGGAATCTAACACGCACTGGGTAGAGGAGCTCGACTCCGTACTCTGGGGGCTGCGGACCACGCCGAATCGCACTACCGGATTCACACCATTCTTTATGGTGTACGGCGCAGAGGCAGTTCTGCCCTGCGACATAATTCATGACTCACCTCGCGTGCGCATGTACGAAGAAAGAGAAGCCGAGCTCGATCGGCAGGACAGTTTGGACGCGTTGGAGGAGGAGCGTGATGTGGCAAAAGCCCGTTCCGCATTCTATCAACAGCAGGCTCGAAGATATCAAAGCAGAGAAGTACGGGCCAAAACTTACAATGTTGGCGAGTTAGTTCTACGCCTGCCGGATAAGAAAAAGGACAAACTCAAGCCCAAATGGGAAGGTCCCTTCATCATCGACCAAGTACTGACCGATGGAGCGTACCGTCTGCTAGACGCATCGGATAACCGACTCGAGCCGAACCCATGGAACGTAGCCCGTCTCCGAAGATTCTACGCCTAGCGCCGGATTCTGAGTTCGTCTCCTTCCTCCATCTATATTTTACACATTAGTTGTCTTACATTTCTCTCCTTCTCCCTCCTTTTCTCTTACAGCCTTTGAAGGCTCGTTCGCACACACTGGACGCGCTATCCGCGCTCATTATACCTGGGGGCTTCTTTATCAGAAGCTTATTTATACGGGCTTCATGCCTAACCCATGTGTCACCCTTCCGCATGTACCTTTTTTTCACCATTATATGCATCGATATGACTTAAGTATTGGCCAAGCTGGGTTGCCTGGCTCATGTGCTTACCCCTACGTTCCCGATTGTTCGGCTAGGTGGTAAAGGGAGCACCTCTGCGATTATTACTGTCGGGTCAGCCGGATGTGTACCTCAGACTGGGTGAAGCCGAAAGCTAGAGTTCTTAAGGGAATACTCGGTCGGTGAACTAAAAGACGATTTCTCATTTGTTTATTTATCCGCCCCCAGATGTTTTTCTGCATTTTTCGCAGTCCGGACATGCACTTTAGGGCATGCCTCCCAGGGAAAGGAACCCCTAACGGAACTATTCTACCTAGAAGATGTTTCTTACTAACCATGTAATATAACATAACAAGTTGGGCACTTGTCTGATAAAGCACTAATGACCCCTACGCCTGGTCTCCACGCATGCCCCGGTTCTTATATAACCGCGAGGGTATTCGGACACACTCCGGACTATCGGGGTCCCGAGGTCGAAGCCAAAAGGTCCGCCATGACAAACGATCTACAATCCGGCTAGAAGGCATTTTACATGTCATTTTAAATTACATAGTCAATTTGACTGATTGTATTCCTCTTCAATGCCATCTAATAGGCTGTCTAGTTTACAGTCCTGCTGGGAATACTCTGCGGCCAATTCTACTTTGCCGTACACTAAGCTCACAGGGATCTCCTTCCCATCGGGCCCCACAGGTCCGACCTCGGCCATGTGGTTTGGGTCAGCCTTCGTGTACCACGTCTTCACCATGGCCCAGGCCTCCCTGGCGCCTTGACGGTAGGCCGATATCTTCCATAATCGAAAGCGCCGCCACGCTCCCTGAAGCCTCTCTGCAAGCTCTCCAAGGCCTTTGGGCAGGGAGACAGATGGCCACAAGGCCTGGGCGACGCCTTTCATCACCTGTCGAACTCGTTCGTGCAGTTGTAAGAGCTCGGGAAGAAGGTCACCCGTAGAATCGGGCATTTCCTCTGCAGGACGACCTGTGAGCATACCTACAGACATTACTCTGGTAGTCGACTTCCTCGCCGAACTCGTTTTTCAAAGTCCGTTCAAGCACTTAATAAAAATGCCGCGTCGAAGCCGTCGATTCTCCTTCACGGAGTCCGACAGCTGGGCACGAACATCTTTTAGTTCCTCGCCCAGCTGGGTGTTGGCATCTTGGAGATTATTTTTCTCCTGCCTCACCCTCGTAAGCACGTTCTCACCGGCCTTTAACCGGCGCAAGAGTTGTTGCTTGTCCGGATCTACCCCGGCGCCATCTGCAATGTTATTGTCAGATTTATACACACGCCGCACTTCACAACATACTTATCTTTTGAAGCATATATTACCAGAGGGGGTCTCTTTGGCTTCCCCTGCCGCAGCTAGTGCAACCTCAAGTTGGGCTTTGCACTGTTCTAGCTCCTGGGACAGTTGGGCATTCTTTTCTGTAAGACCCTGCATAATGAATGATCCTTAAATCAGTTATTCTAACTATTTCAAGTCTCGGGGGCTACTGGCATATATAACTGTCAAATTTTCTCACCCGTATGTCTTTTACATACTGCTCTGTGGCTCTGGCTAGACCATTTTGAGCGGCATGGAGGTGCGCATCTCCCGAATTGAAGGCATCCAATGCCTCTTGGGAGAAACATGCGTCACGAAGAACTATCCGGCGACGCCTGTGATTCATGGCACTCTCCACCTCGGAATTGGTGGCAGACAATCTGTCGGCATCCTCTATCGGAGGAGCGTCCGACGCACACCTCGTGTTCACCTCCACTTCTGGGCCTGGCTTTGGAGCCTGGCTGGCGGAGGCTCGATTGGCAACCTCTCCGGATATAGTCCGGTGAGCGCTCTTTTTCCTGAAGGGAGCGCGAAGCGTTAGTATGCCTTCCGGGAATAAACCTGGGAATAAGATGACATGCCATACCGTTGCGCCGGCGTTCCAATCCGGACCGCACTTCTTTTCAGCCTGCTGGGCCTTGCTGCCCCCTGTTGGCTAGCCGCCGCAGGCTCGACCTTCCGCCTCAGGGGCTCCCCATGCAAAACGCCATTGGTATACGGTGATAAAAAATAAGCACGGATGGATCATTCTCAATGTATTGGGATTTCGGTCTCAGTTACCTGTGAGTCTGGAAGTATTCCGGGGTAATCGGCCGTAATGGCAACCAAGGCATTATCAATGCTCAGTTGGTGAAATACCCCATCGATCAGCTCCACGGATATGTCCGGATCCTCTTGGGAGTCCGGATCGAGGAACCTTTCCGGATCCTCGGGTTGTGGAGGGAGGCTGTTTATATCCTTTACGGCCTGGCGCAGTTCCTGCGTCGAAATCACAAAATGAGATATTTGACTACGGGAGTATGGATCGGAAGGGCGAAAGAAGTGTCCACTTACCCAGCTTGGAGGATTGTTCATAGAAAATCCGCCCTAGGGATTGAGGCGGAGAAATTCCTCCTCCTCTCCCTTGTACAATGCGGACAAGATCTTCGTCAGCTCGGCAATCGATCCCGGCCCCTTACGGCCCCAGCAGGTGGCGTCATCCTCCCCATTGAAATCCCACATGGGGTGGCCTCTATACTGAAGCGGCTGCACCCCCCGCATAATGCATATGGCCATGACCCCGATCATGGTCAGTCCGGAATAAGCTAACAACCTTATCCGGCTCATCAGGTAAAGGACGTCCCTGTCATTTTCCTTCTGAGAGCTCCGAGGGCGCCAGCTTAGGCGCTTCTTAAAAGGAGCATTATTGAACTCAGGGAGGCCGATCCGAACAGGGTCCGGCAATGGGACATCTTCTATATAAAACCATTCTGAAGGGCAGTCTTCGGATGCCTTCTTCGGGGTTCCGGATAGATATCAGGTTCCGGCGATGCGCCATAGTTCGGCTCCGCCCACTTGATATATCGACCCCTCTTGAGAACGGGGCACAAGGCAAAACAGCTTCTTCCACAGCGCAAAATGAGCCTTGATGCCCAAAAACAGCTCACAAAGGGCCACGAAGCCTGCAATATGCAGAATGGAGGCAGGCGTAAGGTTGTGCAACTGGAGGCCGTAGAACTCCGGGAGCCCCCGGAGAAACGGATGAATTGGAAATCCGAGCCCTCTTATCAAATAAGGGACAAGGCATACCAGCTCTCCTTTGGAGGGATTGGGGACGCTCTCCGCTTGCTTTCCGCCATTATAGGTGGCGAGTCCAGCTCGAACCGGGACCATGAAGGCTGGGGGAAGAAATCCCTTGGTTTGGAGCGTCACTAGTTCGCTGTGTGGGATGGAGCATCTCTCCCAATCTCCAGGCTGAGGGCTAGGGGTGCGAGAGGAGGAGTTGCATCAACTGGCCATGATGGAATGGATTTCTGTCGGATGCGCTCCGATGAATGCTCGCGAAGGGAAGATGGTGTGATTCAGATCTGAATCCTCGTCTCTTTTATAGGCAGCTCATTTGGGCAGCTAGGGGGGTAACTGTAAAAGAACCTTGGCTTTTCGCATTCGTTTGACACGTGGAAGATGGCCATTATTGGGCGTGGAAGCCAAGGAGCGCAATATTTATGAGAAGCCGGACATTATTCAACAGGTACACAAAGTTTGGTGGAGAACCCGCCTTGCAATGCCGAGGACACATCTGCGCGCCGGACTCATCGCCATTGAAGCCTGGTTCGGGGGCTACTGAGGGAGTCCCGGATTAGGGGGTGTCCGGATAGCCGAACTATAACCTTTGGCCGGACTCCTGGACTATGAAGATACAAGATTGAAGACTTCGTCCCGTGTCCGGATGGGATTTTCCTTGGCGTGGAAGGCAAGCTTCGCGATATGGATATGTAGATCTCCTACCATTGTAACCGACTCTGTATAACCCTAACCCTCTTCGGTGTCTATATAAACCGGAGGGTTTTAGTCCGTAGGACGAACAACAATCATACCATAGGCTAGCTTCTAGGGTTTAGCCTCTCTGATCTCGTGGTAGATCTACTCTTGTACTACCCATATCATAAATATTAATCAAGCAGGAGTAGGGTTTTACCTCCATCGAGAGGGCCCGAACCTGGGTAAAAACATCGTGTCCCTTGTCTCCTGTTACCACCCGCCTAGACTCACAGTTCGGGACCCCCTACCCGAGATACGCCGGTTTTGACACCGACAACACCAAAAATTCAAAGCTTGGGGATGCCCCGGAAGGCATCCCCTCTTTCGTCCACTTCCATCGGTAACTTTAGTTGGAGCTATATTTTTATTCACTACATGATATGTGTTTTGCTTGGAGCGTCTTGTATTATTTGCGTCTTTGCTTGTTAGTTTACCACAATCATCCTTGCTGTACACACCTTTTGAGAGAGCCATACATGAATTGGAATTTGTTAGAATACTCTATGTGCTTCACTTATATCTTTTGAGCTTTATAGTTTTGCTCTATGTGCTTCACTTATATCTTGTGCTTCACTTATATCTTTTGAGCTTGATAGTTTTGTTCTATGTGCTTCACTTATATCTTTTGAGCTTTATAGTTTTGCTCTAGTACTTCACTTATATCTTTTAGAGCACGGTGGTGGATTTGTTTTAAAGAAACTATTGATCTCTCATGCTTCACTTAGATTATTTTGAGAGTCTTAAATAGCATGGTAATTTTCTTAATAATAATATGCTTGGTATTCTAGATTTGTAAAACTTTATTTTCAGTGAGTTGAATACTAAGAAAAGTTTGATGCTTGATAATTGTTTTGAGATAAGGAGGTGATAATATTAGAGTCATGCTAGTTGAGTAATTGTGAATTTGAGAAACACTTGTGTTAAAGTTTGTGATTCCCGTAGCATGCGCGTATGGTGAACCGTTATGTGACGAATTCAGAGCATGATTTATTTATTGATTGTCTTCCTTATGAGTGGCGGTCGGGGATGAGCGATGGTCTTTTCCTACCAATCTATCCCCCTAGCAGCATGCGCGTAATACTTTGCTTTGATAACTTGTAGATTTTTGCAATAAGTATATGAGTTCTTTATGACTAATGTTGAGTCCATGAATTATACGCACTTTTCTCACCCTTCCACTATTGCTAGCCTCTCTAATACCGCGCACTTTTCGCCGGTTTCATACACCCACCATATACCTTCCTCAAAACAGCCACCATACCTACCTATCATGGCATTTCAATAGCCATTCCGAGATATATTGCCAAGCAACTGTTCACCATTCCGTTTATTATGACACGCTCCATCATTGTCATATTGCTTAGCATGATCATTTAGTTGACATCGTATTTCTGGCAAAGCCACCATTCATAATTCTTTCATACATGTCACTTATGAATCATTGCATATCCCAGTACACCGCCGGAGGCATACACATAGAGTCATATTTTGTTCTAAGTATCGAGTTGTAAAAAAAATAAAAGTGTGATGATCATCATTTTTAGAGCATTGTCCAAAGTGAGGAAAGGATGATGGAGACTATGATTCCCCCATAAGTCGGGATGTGGCTCCGGACGAAAAATAAAAAAAAGAGGCCATAAAAAAAGAGAAAAGGCCCAATAAAAATGAGAGAAAAAGAGAGAAGGGACAATGTTACTATCCTTTTACCACACTTGTGCTTCAAAGTAGCACCATGATCTTCATAATAGAGAATCTCTCGTTTTGTCACTTTAATATACTAGTGGGAATTTTTCATTATAGAACTTGGCTTGTATATTCCAATGATGGGCTTCCTCAAATTACCCTAGGTCTTCGTGAGCAAGCGAGTTGGATGCACACCCACTTAGTTTCATTTGTTGAGCTTTCAAATACTTATAGCTCTAGTGCATCCGTTGCATGGCAATCCCTACTCACTCACATTGATATCTATTGATGGGCATCTCCATAGCCCTTTGATACGCCTAGTTGATGTGAGACTATCGTCCCTCTTTTTGTCTTCTCCACAACCACCATTCTATTCCGCATATAGTGCTATATCCATGGCTCACGCTCATGTATTGCGTGAAGATTGAAAAAGTTTTGAAAATGTCAAAAGTATGAAACAATTGCTTGGCTGTTCATCGGGGTTGTGCATGATTTAAATACTTTGTGTTGTGAAGATAGAGCATAGCAAGACTATATGATTTTGTAGGGATAACTTTCTTTGGCCATGTTATTTTGAGAAGACATAATTGCTTTGTTAGTATGCTTGAAGTATTATTATTTTTATCTCAATATGAACTTTTGTCTTGAATCTTTCGGATCTGAATATTCATACCACAATTAAGAAGAGTTACATTGAAATTATGCCAAGTAGCACTCTGCATCAAAAATTCTCTTTTTATCATTTACCTACTCGAGGACGAGTAGGAATTAAGCTTGGGGATGCCTGATACAACTCCAACATATCTATAATTTTTGATTGCTCCATGCTATATTATCTATTGTTTTGGACTATATTGGGCTTTATTTTCCACTTTTATATTACTTTTGGGACTAACCTATTAACCGGAGGCCCAGCCTGTAATTGCTGTTTTTTTCCTATTTCAGTGTTTCGAAGAAACGGAATATCAAACGGAGTCCAAACGGAATGAAATCTTGGGAACGTGATTTTCTCATCGAGATAAGACCAGGAGACTTGGACCTCCGTCAAGAAAGCCACGAGGCGGCCACGAGGTGGAGGCGCGCCCCTGCCTCGTGGGCCCCTCAAGCTCCACCGACGTACTCCTTCCTCCTATATATACCTCACGCACCCCAACAGATCGATCACGGAGCCAAAACCTAATTCCACCGCCGCAACTTTCAGATCCACAAGATCCCATCTTGGGGCCTGTTTCGGAGCTCCGCCGGAAGGGGATTCCACCATGGAGGGCTTCTACATCATCATCATAGCCTCTCCGATGAAGTGTGAGTAGTTTACCTCAGACCTTCGGGTCCATAGTTAGTAGCTAGATGGCTTCTTCTCTCTTTTTGGATCTCAATACAATGTTCTCCCCCTCTCTCGTGGAGATCTATTCGATGTAATCTTCTTTTTGCGTTGTGTTTGTTGAGACCGATGAATTGTGGGTTTATGATCAAGATTATCTATGAGCAATATTTGAATCTTCTCTGAATTCTTTCATGTATGATTGAGTTATCTTTGCAAGTCTCTTCGAATTATCCGTTTTGTTTGGCCAACTAGATTGGTAGTTCTTGCAATGGGAGAAGTGCTTAGCTTTGGGTTCAATCTGCGGTGTCCTTACCCAGTGACAAAGGGTTGCAAGGCATGTATTGTATTGTTGCCATCGAGGATAACAAGATGGGGTATTTATCATATTGCATGATTTTATTCCTCTACATCATGTCATCTTGCTTAAGGTGTTACTCTGTTTTCATTAATTTAATACTCTAGATGCATGCTGGATAGCGGTCGATGAGTGGAGTAATAGTAGTAGATGCAGGCAGGAGTCGGTCTACTTGTCTCGGACGTGATGCCTATATACATGATCATACCTAGATACTCTCATAACTATGCTCAATTCCGTCAATTGCTCAACAGTAATTCGTTCACCCACCGTAAAATACTTATGCTCTTGAGAGAAGCCACTAGTGAAATCTATGGCCCCCGGGTCTATTTTCATCATATTAATCTTCCATCGCTTTATTATTGCCTTGCTCTTTACTTTGATTTTATTTTACTTTGCATCTTTATACCCAAAAAATACCAAAAATATTTTCTATCATCTCTATCAGATCTCACTCTCGTAAGTGACTGTGAAGGGATTGACAACCCCTATTCACGTTGGTTGCAAGGAGTTATTTGCTTTGGGTAGGTACGAGGGACTTGTGCGTGGCCTCCTACTGGATTGTTACCTTGGTTCTCAAAAACTGAGGGAAATACTTATGCTACTCTGCTGCATCATCCTCTCCTCTTTGGGGAAAACCAATGCAAGCTCAAGACGTAGCAGCAGCTTGGCAGCACCCGAACCACTTCAACCCTATACACGGTGGGTGGCATCGGATTACCGTGGAACACGGGGTTGCCCGGTTGAACGATTCTGCCCTTGGCAACATCGATCAACTCACCACCCACGAAGTGCAGGAGAGTACATGGAACGTCTGCTGCGCCCTGCGAAAACATGTAGGGTGTAGGGATGCCCGGTCAAAGGCAAGGAGATGAAGTCATCGGCCGAGAGGCTTAGTTACCGTGATGGCGTCGAGCTCGGCTAATGTCGAGGCACCGCCAACGGCGGGCGAACGGTCATGCTTCGCCGTTCCGTTCCTCGCCGCCACTAGTCGAGGTGGACGCGTCGGTGTTCCGCTCCTCGCCGCTACGCGATGCGTCGCCTCCGCTCCTCGCCGCCACTAGTCGAGGAGGACGCGTGGGTGTTCCGCTCCTCGCCGTGACACGACGCATCGCCGTTCCGTTCCTCGCCGCCACTAGTCGAGGAGGACGCGTCGGCGTTCCGCTCCTCGCCGCACGCGCGTCGGAGGACGCGTTGGCTCCCCGCTATAAGGAGAACGCCCTGCCGCCCGCCAAGCCCCCCCAGCCTTGAGGAGCTTTGGAAAGAAATGGATGTCGCCTTGTGGGAGGCTTTGCCTCCAGCAGAACGTGCCAAAATAGAGGCGGAGAAGAAGGCCGAGGAAGAGAAGCGCACCACGGAACAAGCTGCCTGGGAGGCCTATGTCGCGAGAGAGTCAGTCAATTGGCTCTTTGGCAGAAGGCTCGTGCGAGGGCCGTGAGGGTGGCGGAGGACGCCCGTGCCGACGCCCTGCGTGCAGTCGGGCCCAAGCGCCTCATCTATGCTTGGCAGTACGTGGACCGGGTGCATGATACGTCTCCAACGTATCTATAATTTTTGATTGCTCCATACTACTTTATCTGCTGTTTTGGACTATATTGGGCTTTATTTTCCACTTTTATATTATTTTTGGGACTAACCTATTAACCGGAGGCCCAACCCAGAATTGATGTTTTTTTGCCTATTTCATTGTTTCGAAGAAACAGAATATCGGAATGAAACCTTCGGAAACGTGATTTTCTCACCGAACGTGATCCAGGAGACTTGGACCTAACGCCAAGGCACAGAAGAGGCCGTCACGAGGGTGGGGGGCGCGCCCCCTGCCTCGTGGGCCCCCTGTTGCTCCACCAACGTACTCCTTCCTCCTATATATACCTGCGTACCCCCAAACGATCAGAAGAGGAGCCAAAAACCTAATTCCACCGCCGCAACTTCCTGTATCCATGAGACCCCATCTTGGGGCCTGTTCCGGAGCTCCGCCGGAGGGGGCATCCACCACGGAGGGCTTCTACATCATCACCATAGACCCTCCGATGAAGTGTGAGTAGTTTACTTCAGACCTTCGGATCCATAGCTAGTAGCAAGATGGATTCTTCTCTCTTTTTGGATCTCAATACAATGTACTCCCCCTCTCTCGTGGAGATCTATTCGATGTAATCTTCTTTTTGCGGTGTGTTTGTTGAGACCAATGAATTGTGGGTTTATGATCCAGCTTATCTATGAATAATATTTGAATCTTCTCTGAATTCTTTTATGTATGATTGGTTATCTTTGCAAGACTCTTCGAATTATCCGTTTGGTTTGGCCAACTAGATTGGTAGTTCTTGCAATGGGAGAAGTGTTTAGCTTTGGGTTCAATCTTGCGGTGTCCTTACCCAGTGACAAAAAGGGTTGCAAGGCACATATTGTATTGTTGCCATCGAGGATAACAAGATGGGGTATTTATCATATTGCATGAATTTATTCCTCTACATCATGTCATCTTGCTTAAGGCGTTACTCTGTTTTTAACTTAATACTCTAGATGCATGCTGGATAGCGGTCGATGAGTGGAGTAATAGTAGTAGATGCAGAATCGTTTCGATCTACTTGTCACGGACGTGATGCCTATATACATGATCATACCTAGATATACTCATAACTATGCTCAATTCTGTCAATTGCTCAACAGTAATTTGTTCACCCACCGTAGAATACTTATGCTCTTGAGAGAAGCCACTAGTGAAACCTATGGCCCCCGGGTCTATTCTCATCATATAAATCTCTATCACTTTAATACTTGCTTTGTTTTTACTTTGCCTTTTACTTTTCACTTTGCATCTATATATCAAAAATACCAAAAATATTATTTATCATCTCTATAAGATCTCACTCTCGTAAGTGACCGTGAAGGGATTGACAACCCCTAATCGCGTTGGTTGCGAGGAGCTATCATTTTGTGCAGGTACGAGGGACTTGTGCGTGGCCTCCTACTGGATTGATACCTTGGTTCTCAAAAAATAAGGGAAATACTTACGCTACTTTGCTGCATCATCCTCTCCTCTTCGGGGAAATCCAACGTAGTGCTCAAGAGGTAGCAAGAAGAATTTCTGGCGCCATTGCCGGGGAGGCTCACGCAAGAGCAAGTCAAGCACCATACCAAGTACCCATCACAATACCTATCTCTCGCATTACATTATTTGCCATTTGCCTCTCGTTTTCCTATCCCCCAGTTCACCCTTGTTGTTTTATTCGCCCTCTCTTTCCCAATCTCCTCCTCTTTTTCCCGTTGCCTTTTCCTCATCCACTTGTTTGCTCGTGTGTTGGATTGCTTGTTTGTCGCGATGGCTCAAGATGCTACCAAATTGTGTGACTTCACCAATACCAATAATAATGATTTCCTTAGCACTCCGATTGCTCCTTTTTCCAATACTGAATCTTGTGAAATCAATACTGCTTTGTTGAATCTTGTTATGAAAGATCAATTCGCCGGCCTTCCTAGTGAAGATGCCGCTACTCATCTAAATAGCTTCATTGATTTATGTGATATGCAAAAGAAAAAAGATGTCGATAATGATGTCGTTAAATTGAAGCTATTTCCTTTTTCGCTTAGAGATCGTGCTAAAGCGTGGTTTTCATCTCTGCCTAAAAATAGTATTGATTCTTGGAACAAGTGCAAAGATGCTTTTATCTCTAAGTATTTTCCTCCCACTAAGATGATCTCACTTAGGAATGATATTACAAATTTTAAGCAACTTGATCATGAACATGTTGCACAAGCTTGGGAGAGAATGAAATTAATGATACGTAATTGTCCTACTCATGGTTTGAACTTGTGGATGATTATACAAAAAATTTATGTCAGATTGAATTTTGCTTCTAGAAATCTTTTAGATTCGGCCGCGGGAGGCACTTTTATGGAAATCACTCTAGGAGATGCTACTAAACTTCTAGATAATATTATGGTTAATTATTCTCAATGGCATCTTGAAAGATCTACTAATAAAAAGTGCACGCGATAGAAGAAATTAATGTTTTGAGTGGAAAGATGGATGAACTTATGAAATTATTTGCTACTAAGAGTGTTTCTTCTGATCCTAATGATATGCCTTTGTCTACTTTTATTGAGAATAATAATGAATCTATGGACGTGAATTTTGTTGGTAGGAATAATTTTGGTAACAACGCGTATAGAGGGAATTTTAATCCTAGGCCTTATCCTAGTAATCCTTCTAATAATTATGGAAATTCCTACAACAAATCTTATGAAAATTTTAATAAGATGCCCTCTGAATTTGAGAGTAGTGTTAAAGAGTTTATGAATTCACAAAAGAATTTTAATGCTTTGCTTGAAGAGAAATTGCTTAAAGTTGATGATTTGGCTAGGAACATTGATAGAATTTCTCTTGAGATTGATTCTTTAAAGCTTAGATCTATTCCTCCTAAGCATGATATCAATTAGTCTCTCAAAGCTATGAGAATTTCCATTGATGAGTGCAAAGAAAGAACCGCTAGGATGCGTGCTTCCAAAGATGCCTTTATTAAAGCATGTTCTTCTAATTCCTATGAAAATCAAGATGAAGATCTAAAAGTTATTGATGTGTCACCCATTAAATCTTTGTTTTGCAATATGAATCTTGATGAAACTGAATATGATCTTCCTTTACCTAGAAGGCGTTCTAAGAATTCAGAGTTTTTAGATCTTGATGATGAAATTGATAAAAGTGGGATTGAAAGAAACAAAAACCTAGATGTTGCTAAACCCACTATTTTGGATCTCAAGGAATTTAATTATGAAAAATGCTCTTTAATTGATTGTATTTCCTTGTTGCAATCCGTGCTAAATTCTCCTCATGCTTATAGCCAAAATAAGGCCTTTACCGAACACATTGTTGATGCCTTGATGCAATCTTATGAAGAAAAACTTGAGTTGAAAGTCTCTATCCCTAGGAAACTCTATGATGAGTGGGAACCTACTATTAAAATTAAAATTAAAAATTATGAGTTTCATGCTTTGTGTGATTTGGGTGCTAGTGTCTCCACTATTCCCAAAACTTTGTGTGATTTGCTAGATTTCCGTGACTTTGATGATTGCTCTCTAAATTTGCATCTTGCGGATTCCACTATTAAAAATCCTATGGGAAGAATTAATGATGTCCTTATTGTTGCAAATAGGAATTATGTGCCCGTAGATTTTATCGTTCTTGATATAGATTGCAATCCTTCATGTCCTATTATTCTTGGTAGACCTTTCCTTAGAACGATTGGTGCAATTATTGATATGAAGGAAGGGAATATTAGATTCCAATTTCCATTAAAGAAAGGCATGGAACATTTTCCTAGAAAGAAAATAAAATTACCATATGAATCTATCATCAGAGCCACTTATGGATTGCCTACCAAAGATGGCAATACCTAGATCTATCCTTGCTTTTATGCCTAGCTAGGGGTGTTAAACGATAGCGCTTGTTGGGAGGAAACCTTCGGAAACGTGATTGTCACATTGAACGTGGTCCAGGAGACTTGGACCCTACGCCAAGGCACAGAAGAGGCGGTCACGAGGGTGGGTGGCGCCCCCCTGCCTCGTGGGCCCCCTGTTTCTCCACCGACGTACTCCTTCCTCCTATATATACCTACGTATCCCCAAACGATCAGAAGAGGAGCCAAAAACCTAATTCCACCCCCGCAACATCCGGTATCCATGAGATCCCATCTTGGGGCCTGTTCCGGAGCTCCGCCGGAGGGGGCATCCACCACGGAGGGCTTCTACATCATCACCATAGCCCCTTCGATGAAGTGTGAGTAGTTTACTTCAGACCTTCGGGTCCATAGCTAGTAGATGGATGGCTTCTTCTCTCTTTTTGGATCTCAATACAATGTTCTCACCCTCTCTGGTGGAGATCTATTCGATGTAATCTTCTTTTTGTGGTGTGTTTGTTGAGACCGATGAATTGTGGGTTTATGATCCAGCTTATCTATGAATAATATTTGAATCTTCTCTGAATCTTTTATGTATGATTGGTTATCTTTGCAAGTCTCTTCGAATTATCCGTTTGGTTTGGCCAACTAGATTAGTAGTTCTTGCAATGGGAGAATTGTTTAGCTTTGGGTTCAATCTTGCGGTGTCCTTACCCAGTGACAGAAAGGGTTGCAAGGCACGTATTGTATTGTTGCCATCGAGGATAACAAGATGGGGTATTTATCATATTGCATGAATTTATTCCTCTACATCATGTCATCTTGCTTAAGGCGTTACTCTGTTTTTAACTTAATACTCTAGATGCATGTTGGATAGCGGTTGATGAGTGGAGTAATAGTAGTAGATGCAGAATCGTTTCGATCTACTTGTCACGGACGTGATGCCTATATACATGATCATACCTAGATATACTCATAACTATGCTCAATTCTGTCAATTGCTCAACAGTAATTTGTTCACCCACCGTAGAATACTTATGCTCTTGAGAGAAGCTACTAGTGAAACCTATGGCCCCCGGGTCTATTCTCATCATATCAATCTCCATAACTTTAATAATTCTTTGTCTTTACTTTGCCTTTTACTTTTCACTTTGCATCTATATATCAAAAATACCAAAAATATTATTTATCATCTCTATCAGATCTCACTCTCGTAAGTTGAAGGGATTGACAACCCCTAATCGCGTTGGTTGCGAGGAGCTATCGTTTTGTGCAGGTACGAGGGACTTGTGCGTGGCCTCCTACTGGATTGATACCTTGGTTCTCAAAAACTGAGGGAAATACTTACGCTACTTTGCTGCATCATCCTCTCCTCTTCGGGGAAATCCAACGCAGTGCTCAAGAGCTAGCAGTGCACGCTTCCAGCAAGGAGGAGTACCTGTTGGCGCCGGATCACCACACAGGTGAGATCGCGCTCGCCCGCCGGCAAGCCGCCAATCAGCACCTCGCGAGTTGTGAGGCTGAGGAAGAGGCATTGTGTCGGCGCGCTGGGAAACGGCCGCGCACCAGGGCACTCGTGGCACGCCGCAAGCGCTCCTGCGAGCGTTGTGGCTTTTAGGAGGAGTATAATTTTTGTTTCATAAGGCGATCTCATTAGTTTTGGGACGCAAATGATAAATCTCGAACGTTCAGGATTTTTTAGCGTCCTTAATTAAGTATGTAAAAGGGAAAGTTTGGAAACCTTGTGTATTCATACGCATTTTGCAAGTACGTGCATATAGCACAAACTTTACTATATACTATCGCACTACAACGTCTCTCTCGATATATGCTTGCAGATTGTCCTACTCCTCCGTCCAGGTCAATAAGTCATCTTTGGTTGTGCACCATGACCAAGAAGGAGGGAAGACTTATACACCTAGATGGAGGGAGTACTACTATTACTTATGTACGTGCAAATGCACGTTTTAACATTACGATGCGGTTTTTGTAAAAGTAGAAAAACAGCACTAGTCAAGCTTGTGAAACGATTCAATGCAAAACAAATGCAAAAATGCTCGTTTGATTGTTTACTTTTAGCTTCCTTCTCTGTGGTTATTTCTCTGTCATACTTTGTACGGAGTATCTCACTGGTTGGAAAGGCATGCAAATTCCCAAACCGCTTCCTACACCCTATATCGAATTTTTTGCCTAACAAGTTGTGCCGTGCAATTGGAATTCAACTTGAGTACTACTACAAGTAGGAGTACCAGGGCCAGTTCTTTTAGGCTTCTAGATTAGTAATCCCATAACTACTACCTCCGTCCTGGTTTATTGGTCCCCATTGTAATCTGTGTCAAATTTTGATCATAATTTTAACTAATGAAATGTTAGTGCATGTCACATGCACTACTCCATCCGTCTAGGTGAGTAAGTCATCTTAGGTTGTGCACCGTGACCAAGGAGGAGGAGAAAACGAGAAACGTTAATGTTTATTTGCTAATTAATAGTATTGCATGCAATGAACTAACCAGTGCATGTCGTGTTTGATATCTCAAGTCATTAAAAGCATGCACACTCTTTATCTCTTATTGGTTGATATGTCAAGAAACAAGAAACGAGGTAGAATTTAATGCACCGTGCCTAAGTGTTTTGGTATTATTTGGTTTTCGTAAGATGACTTACACACCTAGACGGAGGGAGTAACATTTTATCAGTTAAATCTTTGGTCAAAATTTAGCACAAATTACAATGGTGAGGAATAAACCAGGACGGAGTAGTAGTTTAGAAGCCCAAATAAATGAGTGAGGCGCTTTATTGTTATTCTCCACTGTGACTAGTCTTATGGGAAAAGCTGGGGAAGCCGCCAAAAGAACTGGCCCTAGGAGTAGTAGCTAGGGATCGAGTGTGCGAGATGAACCGGAGAAAGTAAATGCAGAGAGATGAAATGCAAAAAAGACGGAGGGATGTGATGGTTGCTTGTCCGTTTATTTTACCAGGCCACTTATTACTAGGAGTGGTTGGGTTTTGTGATATGACAGCTTTACTGCCGTGCCACGAGCGGGGTGAGAGGTGAGACTCCCGTGCAGCGCCGCCCTCTACACTTGTACTACATCGGTCGTGGTTTATTAGTCCCCCATTGAATTTGACTGAAGATTTAACTGACAAAATGTTAGTGCATGTCAACAAAAACTATATCGTTGGATTCATATTTGAACATAGTTTTGAATGATATAATTTTAGGTGACATGCATCAGCATTTATCGTACTATATATAATGTTAGTTCAATTTTTGGTCGTACTAATCTATAGTAGTAAGGTGCCCGTGCGTTGCACCGAAGAGTGAAATGCATTGATCGGGGAGTTGTTTATTTTGACAAAGGATGTGGGGGTCATCTTATGTGTAACAGGTATTGATAGGTTTCTTCGGATATTATTTCATCTCTAGAGCTCACAAACATCCGGGTGAAATAGATAAAAAGGTATCTTTTGCAAACAAAAGCGTTCAATTGTTCAACCTGCATCCAAAACTTGTGAAGAAATAACACTTATTGTGCTTTGCAAGAAATGATCTTTAAGAATTAGTTTTTGAGTATCGATTGTGTAAGTGCATCTAGTGCCCCTTAGTGATTTTGGTGTATTGAAGACTTATAGGTTAAGTAACTGATGCGTTTGTAAGTGTACACAGGTCTATAAGTCTATGAGGAGTTTGATATTTCAGAGAAAGTCAGCCCTAAAATGAATTTCTTCAATGAAGAATTTGATATTCGAAGACTTTTCGAAGACTTTGAAAGTGAAGAAATTGGTGTGATTACGAAGACTTGGTATTCGCTTGAGGAACATGAAGCGTGAAGACTTTTGTTTTCGTAGTTTCATTTTCTCTTTCTTGAGTCATAGGAAACACCGTCATGTTAAAGGGGTCGAGGAAATACTAAGGAAAATTTCCATTTGATGCTCAACTCAAAATCCTACACCTACCAAACCCTTGAGTGAAGCCTTTGGAAATCTCATACAGATTCAGTCAATTTCTTGATGTGAGACAAGCTCTTACAGTCACCGAGGAATTTGTTCGACCGAGGAGTTAGGAATTCGCGGTCTGGATTGCCTACAGTGAGAACATGATAGTACGAGGAATTTGATGTTCAAAATTCCGACCGTTCTTTGTCTTCTTGGCGCTGGCTGTCCAAAATATCTTATCCACCTAACGGTCATATCATTGAAGGGCATTTATGTCTTATCATGTCGGGCTGCTCCCTAGGCTATAAATAGCCGCCCCCTGCAACCACTAGTTGGTTGGCTGCTCCGAGAGAACTTGACACTTGTCATTTGAGAGCAACCCATCCTCTGAGGACTTTGAGCGAAAATCATTAAGTGAGGAAAAACCTAAAGTGAGGAAAAACCCAAAAACCAAACCCCAACAAACCCAAAGTGATTGAGCATCACTGAAGAAATTGATCCTGCGTGGATCCGACGCTTGTTACCTTTGAAGACTGTGCTTCTTCCAGACGGTTAGGCGTCACGGTCTAGAACATCAAGAGGAATTGTGGATCGCCGAGTGACCAAGTATGTGAAGGTTTGGAAGTCGCTGAAGACTTACCACGAGTGATTGGACGAGGTCTGCGTGACCTTAGTTCAAGGAGAATACTGTGAGGACTTGGTGTCTGAGCTGCGTGCTCGATGGATTGGGTGTCCGGACTCGTGTCCTCGAGTTTAAATACTCAGCCGCTCCAACCAGACGTACAACCGAGAGACAGCAGTTGGAACTGGTCTACCAAATCATTGTCTTCACCAACCTAACTGGTTCTATTTCCTCAACCCTTTCATTTCCTCATTCTTGTGTTGTTGTTTGTCATATCTGTGTTTGAAGACTTTGGTGAAGACTTTATCAATTTCCTCAGTTCAATTTCTTGATCTGTTTGTCTTCATCTTGTGTTATCCTGTGATTACGCTTTCGTACTCTGTGATTGTCTTCATTTCATCATGATGACTATGCTTGTAATCTGTTATGCTTACTTCTGAGTACTTATTCCGCTGCATGTATTTCTTCGCTAAGGAATTTCCTCACCAGCAAATTCCTCAGTGAAGAATTTGTAAAATTCATAAAAATCGCCTATTCACCCCCCCTCTAGTCGATATAACGCACTTTCAATTGGTATCAGAGCAAGGTACCCTTGTTACGTGTGATTTAGTTTAACCACCGGAGTTTTAGTTATGTCGACCGCAGTATGATCAAGGTCTCGGCAGGGTGTCCTACCTTGATGGGACGGACTACCCCTACTGGAAGAACAAAATGCGAATGCATCTTGAAGCAATTGACAACGATCTCTGGTATGTTGTGACAAAAGGTGTTTCCTCAGTCACACCCTCTCTGAATGATGCTGATGTGAAGAGATTCAAGCAACTCGATTCTCAAGCAAAGAATATCATATGTGGCCATCTGAGCAAAGGCCAATATGGAAGAGTGAGTGCTTTGGAATCTGCCAAACTCATTTGGGACAGGCTGTCCAAAGTAAATGAAGGTGTTTCAACTCAGCGTGACTCTCGAGTTGATGTTCTTCGGAATCTCTTCAACCGCTTCAAAAGACTCGAAAACGAAAATGTTCAACAAACCTTGATCGTCTCACCGACATCTCAAATAAGCTTCAAGCACTGGTGCCTTGACATCACCGACCATGAGGTGGTGAAGAAATTACTAAGATCGCTTGATTCCTCATTTGACACTCTGCGCGATGATACAAGAACGAGCTGACTACAAGTCTCTTGATCCTGCTGATATCCTCGAAGGCTAAATACTCACGAGTTCCACTTGCTGAAAAGAGAGATCTCTATGGTTACGGCTATGGAAAAACACGTGCCTCGAAGGCCAAGGCTGAATCTAAATGAGAGTGAAGAATCGGTAGTAGCCTCGGAGATCTGAAGAATTTGGCCAGGAGCTAGCACTGCTCGTGAAGAAATTCAGAAATTCACAAGGCGTGGTCGTTTTGGAAAATCCTCAAGAAGCGGTGATTCCTCATCTAGTGACTATAAGCGAAGACTTTGTCACAAATGCAAGAAACCTGGTCACTATATCCAAGATTGTCCTCGATGGGAAAAGGAATTAAGAAAGAAGAAACACAAGGATTACAGTTACGATGGCGTGAAGAAGAAGAAGAAATCATCAAAATCTTCATCATCAAAATCCTCAAAGCCTTCTTCTCACAAGAAGAGCAGCTCCAAAAAGGCTCGGGCATTCATTGGCAAGGAAATGGACTCTGAAGCTGAATCGAGGAAAATGAGGAAGAGGAGGAGTCAGAAGAATCCGAATCTGGTGTGGCTAGTCGGCTCTTGCTCTCGCTTATGTTAGCAAGTCCATCTTCAACACTTGAAGAAACTGACTCCGCCGACAAACCTGATGAGGAAAATGATGACTACGCCCCACCTATTGCTTCATGGCAAAAGGTGCCAAGGTACTCAATTTCACCTCCTCTGAATCCGGTGAAAATGAATCGATGAGGATCTCAAGCCCAGCTACTCTAAACTTGCTAAGATTGCTATAAAACAACAAAGGGCTTTTGAAAAGGTTCAAAACATGCTAGATAAGAGTGATGATATGTTAGGTGAAGAAATGGATCGCACTCAAGCCCTGACTGAAAATCTTCAGAGACTTCAGTCTAGGCTTGACAGCCTTCAAGGTCATCATAACACTCTCTTATCGATCATGAAACTTTCTTATGAATTTCTTCAAAGAAAGCAAGATCTTGAGAAGCTAAGAGCGAGTTATGAAGATCTTCAGAAGGAGCGCGATTCATTACTTGCTCAACAAATCAGCGCTTCTCAAGAAGAATTTGTTCCTCCATGCTTAAAGTGCATTGAACGTGAATCTGCTAATTCTTCACCTGAATGTTCAAATGCTTCAACTGTTACAAATTCTTCACCTGCCTCTGCTATCACTAATTCCTCACCTGAGGACATTGCTAGTATCACTGACGATGCAGGGCTGAAGGAATTGTACATGACAGGCATGTACAAAAGTCTCAAAGGGCATCAGACTCTTTGTGATGTGCTTAAAAAGCAGATCCTCAACAGAAACCCTAGGAAAGAGGGTATTGCCTTTGAGAGGAAACTCAATGCTGATGGAGCGTCTTGGAAGCTTTGGCGGTATCCCAAAACCTCATGGGTTGCTGCAAAGGGACCTCCAGTTGATCCATCTACCTTATCTGGTTTTACTTATGAATTTCCTCATTCTGATGATGAGTCATTTGACTCCAACTATAAACTGTTCAAAAATCAGAATGGTGAAGTATTTGCTAGATATGTTGGCACTAAGCTGCAGAGCGGTTCCCCTATGAAGAAAATCTGGGTTCCCAAGAAGTGCCTTGAAAGTCTTCAGGTGAATGTCCTCATGACACCACCTGTGAAGAATAGGAACCCCAGATCAAATTCTTCATATGGACCAAACTCTTCATATGGATCCAAGTCCTCATACGGACCAAATTCCTCACGTGGATCAAATTCCTCAAAAGGATCAAAGTCCTCATATGATTATCATCGTGCTAACAACTCTGTTTCGCAGGGTAGAGCTAAGGGCTATGAATATGTGCATTATTCTTCAAACCAATATGTTCATAAGTCCTCGAAGAATTTCTCTGCTTATTCATATGCTTACCCTAACCCCTCTTATGTGAAACGAAATGGTTTGGCCTCTATGCCACCATTCTCATATGGTGCTCAGAATGATGAACTCTTTGCCACCCCTTGAGATGTGGGTGGTGAAGAAAAAGAACTAATCTCTTCTGCAGGGTCAGGTCTCGGGCGTGCCTTAACGTCTGAAGAATTTCTTTGGGGGCACGACAAAATTGCTCGAAGGACGCAGAGCTAATCATGATGAAATGAACTTTCATTTCACACGTCCTCATACTACTTATCTGAATCTTGGTGATGAAATTCATCGATGAACTTGATATCATATTCTTCATCGATGAAGTATATGAGATCGTAAGTTATACTAATTCATCTGCAGGATAATCAACCCAAAGCCACCGAGTGGGTTCTCGATAGTGGATGTACAAATCACATGGTGGTGACAAGAATCTATTGATGGATGCTCCCTTATCACCGTCACACTGAAGCATATCATCTTCTTGACAAAGGCAAAAGTCAGGTATTGGGACTTGGTAAGGTTGCTATCGCTAAGGACATGCACATGGACAAAGTCATGCTTGTTGAGTCTTTAGGATATAACCTCATGTCGGTCTCAATGCTTTGTGATCTTGATATGGTAGTTATCTTTGGCAAATATCGTTGTGTTGTGATTATGGAAGTGACAATTCCAAAGTCTTGAAGGCTTTAGGAGAGGAGACTTGTATATTGTTGATTTCTCAACAGGTCCACAACCGGCCGTGTGCCTACTTGCAAAAGCTTCAGAAGGCTGGCTATGGCATCGACGACTTGGTCATGCAGGCATGAGGAATTTGCACACGCTTGCGAAGAAGAAGCATGTCATTGGCATTGAGAATGTCAAATTCCTCAAGAATCACTTATGCGGTGCCTGTGAAGCTGGAAAAATGACCAAGGCCAAGCATCCAGCGAAGACTATCATGACCACTACTCGTCCCTTCGAATTGCTTCACATGGACCTCTTTGGTCCCAATCATTATTCAGCTATCGTTAATGAAGCATCACTATATGGCTTTGTTATTGTTGATGATTACTCTCGTTACACATGGGTACACATTGTTACTTACAAAAATCAAGTGCAGGAAATCTTCAAACGATTTTCCTCGAGGGCTTCAACCAACTTTGGTGTGAAGATCAAGCACATCAGGAGTGACAATGGAATTGAGTTCAAGAATTCGGTCTTGAGGATTATCTTGATGAACTTGGTATTACTCATGAGTTATCTGCTCCCTATACTCCTCGGCAAAATGGCGTCGTGGGCGCAAGAACAGAACTCTTGTTGAGATGGCTCGCACTATGCTTGATGAATACAAAGCGCCGATCGTTTCTGGATTGAAGCAATTGACACTGCGTGCCACATCATCAACAGTATATCTTCACAAATTCTTCAAAAGACTGCCTATGAACTCCTCACTAACAAGAAACCCAATGTAAGTTATTTCAAAGTCTTGATTGCTAAATGCTGGATTAGAGATCCTCACCACACCTCTAAATTTGCACGAAAGCACATGAAGGTTTTATGCTTGGTTACGGAAAGGACTCGCACACCTCTGAGTCTTCAACATCGCACTTCACAAGATTGTTGACCTTGTAGATGTGCGGTTCGATGAAACAAATGGCTGCAAAGAGAGCACCTACCTTCGTGTTAGGCGAACCAGCACCGAGGATTCTATCAGGTTCAAGGCAAGCGAGGATGTCATCCCTCTTGAAGAAACTGCTGAAGAATTCATTCTGTCTGTGAAGAACGTCGAGTGATGCACTGAAGATAATGCTGAAGAAATTGGTCTTGAGGAAAATGATCAAATTCCTCGGCGACAACCAGCTCATCCTCGCGTTGCAAAAGAAGTGCAAGTTGACAAGATCATCGATGACATTGAGCGCCAGGTCCTCTCACTCGCTCAAAAGCTTCACACTTATCTAACTTTTGTGGGCACTATGCTTTTGTCTCTATCACAGAGCCCACTAAGGTAGATGAAGCATTTCGAGCGGAGTGGATTCAGGCCATGCAAGAAGAATTACATCGATTCGAGCTCAACAACGTCGGGAACTGGTCAAACGTCCAGATCCTCGCAAGCATAATATCATTGGCACAAAGTGGATCTACCGCAACAAACAAGATGAAAATGGTCTTGTGGTGAGGAATAAGGCACGACTAGTAGCTCAAGGCTACACGCAGGTTGAAGGAATTGATTTCGATGAAACTTTTGCACTGTTGCTAGACTTGAGTCTATTAGCATATTACTACGCCTATGCTAACCATCACAATATCACTTTATATCAAATGGATGTGAAAAGTGCATTCCTCAATGGTAAGCTTGAGGAAGAAGTATATGTTGCTCAACCCCAGGTTTTGAAGATCCAAAGAATCGACAAAGTCTTGAGACTAAATAAGGCCCTCTATGGCCTCAAGCAAGCCCTCGGCGTGGTATGATACATTGAAGGAATTCTTCGTGAAGAATGGCTTCACACCAGTTCACTCGACCCTACTCTCTTTACTAAATCTTATGATGGTGAACTGTTTGTGTGCCAAATATATGTTGATGATATTATCTTTGGCTGTCTTGACCAACGTTATAGTGATGAATTTGCCTATATGATGAGTGAAGAATATCAAATGTCTATGATGGGAGAGTTGAAATTCTTCTTAGGTCTTCAAATTCGTCAACAACACAATGGCATATTCATATCTCGGAGAAATACCTCAAAGATGTCTGAAGAAATTGGCATGCAAGATTGCAAAGGCGTCAAAATTCCTATGCCCACAAATGGCCATCTATGCCTTGATGAAAATGGTATTGACTTGATCACAAGGTATACCGCTCCATGATTGGTTCTTTATTGTACTTATGTGCATCTAGGCCAGATATAATGCTTAGTGTTTGCATGTGTGCCGATTTCAAGCTACACGAAGGAATCACACCATAAGGCTGTGAAGCATATTCTTGATATCTAGCTCACACACCAACACTAGGATTATGGTACCCCAAGGGCTCTACTTTTGATCTCATTGGATATTACGACTCGACTATGCTGGTGATCGTGTGGACCGCAAGTCAACATCTGGTACTTGTCATTTCCTCGGACGATCTTTGGTGCATTGGTCCTCGAAGAAAGCAGAACTGCGTATCTTTGTCCATCTGCGGAAGCTGAATACATTGCTGCTGGCTCGTGTTGTGCTCAATTACTATGGATGAAGCAAACCCTCAAGGACTACGGCATCAACGTGAAGAATGTGCCTCTCTCTTGTGACAATGAGAGTGCCATCAAGATTGCTCACAACCAGTTCAGCACTCGAAGACAAAGCACATTCAAATTCGTCATCATTTTCTTCGTGATCATGTGTTGAAGGCGACATCTCCATCGAGCATGTGAAGGCGAAGAACAGCTAGCTGATATCTTCACTAAGCCCTTGGATGAGAAGAGATTTAGCAAGTTGCGGTGTGAGCTAAATATCTTAGAATCTTGAATGTTCTTTGAAAAGGCACACATCCTAACACTTATGCAAAATTGATGACTTAGATGTGCAACACATGAAGAAAGCGTTTTCTTCAATCAATGAAGAATAACACTCTAAGTGTGAAGAAATTAATGAAGAATTTGATTCTCGAGAACCCTCGACAATTGTACGCGGTGTCTGAAATCATCATTCTTATCTGATGGGTCACGCCACCACCAAAGTTGAAAATCTTCAATTTGAGTTTTCCTCAGTTTTGAAATTCTTGAGTTTTGAAATTCTTCAGTTTTCAAATTCTTCAGTTTTCAAATTCTTCAACTTTGCAAATTCTTCACTGTTTCCGTCGTTTTTCTTCATTGGCTATATATATATATATGGATTTATGTCCTCTACAGCATTCACTTATGGCTATTTCTTCAAGTCGCTTTTTCTGCTAAGTGAATGTGATCGGACCCTTTCCCCTCTATGCTATACTCAACCCAATCCATTCACAAATTCTTCATGTGCGTTCTACTTTGAAACTCGTTCAAATTCTTCTTTGTGTCCTTGACATTTGAAGAAATTGCGACGGAACTTTAAAGCGAAACTTATCCAAACTTTCGCTTTTACCGCTCAAACCGTTCCGCATCCCACGATGCATTATTATATTCACCCACGATCGCACACGATCTCCACTACACATGCGTGGGTGACACATGTCGTGAGAAGGAAGCGGTCAGGGCACGTTAGTCCTAAATCTTGGACGATCCGTTTTCACCGTGGCTATAAATACCCTCTCTCCCTTCCTCACTCTTTTACTTCGCTCGACCTCTCTCTCCGCTCGAGCTCCTCAAAACCCTAAGCGCGCCGCTTCTCCATCGTCGCCGGTGAGGAAAAGCTTCTTGCCTTGACCTCTTCGCCGGCGTACTCGCGCCGACCGTGGAATATCTTCACTCCGCCGTCGCCGTAGCTGATTTCCTCTGCCAAGTTAGGGCGGAGAAGATCTGAACGGACGAACTTCCCAACTGTTCATCTCAGTTCGTCGTGTTCTTCACTTTGGGTAAATTAAAAGTTACTTTTACTACTCGATTTGATTCTCAAATTTTCTTCAAATTCTTCAAAGGTGTTTATTCTCCAAATCTTCATACATATGAACACCTCAAATCTCTTGACTCATTTCTCTAAGCAATGATTTTCTTCAAGATTCCTCAATTGTGTGGATCTTCGATCTATACAACTCTGGAACCTAAGACAAAAACGCTTATTGAAATTCTTCAAGGCTCATCTGGTCAAAATCCTCAAACTTGTTTTTTTAAAACCCTCACGAGAAGCATATGACCTCTTCAAATTCCTCGCACCTATACTCTGTTCACAGGTACAAATGTCGCTGCTGAATCCCTAGGTTCTCATCAACTTAACTCATTTGCAGCGTTCCTCGAAGAAAAACTGCACACTTCTTGAGAGAACTCAATTGTTCAATTTCCTCACACGAAGAAAATGGCAGATGGTAAGAAGTCGCGAAGGGAGGAAAGAAACACGAGGTCATGACAGCATTGAAATCCACGAGGAAATATATGCTGACTATTGCACACCGATGAGGAAAGCAAAAATCAACGCAAGGTGCGTATCTGAGAAGATTGAGCGGAGATGGGCACGGGAATGGAAGGAATACCGATATGTAACACCTAAGTACATGAAGAAATTAGCGTTAAATCCTCCATGCCCAAGAGCTCCTTTGGCACCAGGCCAAATAGCTGATCCCACTAGCGTCAAAGCGGTGAGGACTTTCACGATGAGTGGGCTAAGCGCCAAGCAAAGTTGGCTAAGCAAGCAAAGGAAGCGGTGAAGAAATTCAATGAGGATTCTGCCGCTGCTGCTGCCACTGAGGTCTCGGTCAAACCGAGGAAATCAATGCAAAAGAAGTCTGCTAATAAGCCAAGTGCTTCATCATCTGCGCCCTCATGGCCAAGTTCATCAGCAGCTCCCTCCAGGCAAATTCCTCAACAGCAAATTCCTCACACCGCTACTGTTCCATCAAAGTCCTCAACTGCTCCGTCCAAACCTTCAGTTCCTGTGCACCTAGCTACTTGTCAAAGGACTGCTGGTTTCTCAATTGCCTCAGGCATCTCTGCAAGTTCCTCGGCTGCCCCAATTCTTCATCGGCCCGACTCTGCTGAAGACAAAAGCAACATTTGGGCGTGGTCCTCGGCCTAGCCAAGGAAGAAACAGCTTGTAGTCCACGTGCCATCTGATGATGAGGCATCTGATGAAGAACTTGAAGAAATCATCAGAGACCGCCAAGTTAGAGCCGCTAGAGCCAAGCGTACATCTGTGCCACTGCTACTGGATCCGAAGAAAGTGCTCGACTTCATTGATCTCTGGCACAATGATCCCAATACCCCTCTGCCTGATCTTCCTTTGACACCTGGTCAAAGTCATGCGTTGACTCACTTCATCGCTGAAGAAAAATGGAAGTTTGAGAAGGCGAGGGAAATCAAAAAGGCTCATTACAGGAAGGAGAAGTTTCTGAAGAAAAACGTTGTCAAAATGACACCTGAGGAACTTCTCCAAGTCCAAACTGAAATTCAAAACCTCAGCAAAAGTTTGATACCCACTATGCTGATTGGCAAGGAGTCAAGACCAGATTAAATCAACTGACGAAGAAACTCTAACTGTTGCTGTCCCAATGCAACATGAAAATCCTCAGGCTGAAGCCTCTGCTCAGCCTGCTGAAGAAAATGCTGATACCAGGGCTGATGATCCCATTCCAGCCATTTGAAGAAACTGCCAGGGCACCCACTAGTGGTGCGCTGAAGAAATTACTCAAGGCAGGGAACTGCATCGGTTGCTCTGAAGAAAATGCACCAAATTCCTCAGCTCCTCCTGCGCCAACTCCAACTCCAATTCTTCCATCTGCTCGATGTGAAGAAAACCAAGGCTCTGAGCGAGCTGCTGTGAAGAAAAAGAAAGCATCAGCTGCGTCGATTCTTGACTGCGAAGAAAATGAAGCCAATGACCAGCTCTGTTGAGAACCCAATTGATGCTGTTTCAATTTCCTCCATACCATCAAAGGAAGTAGTTCCTTTTGGAGAAGAATATGAGGTGCCAACGGATCGATGAAGAACATCAATCTCCTGCTTCGTCGGAGAAAATTGATGAAGAAATTGAAGTGGAAGCAATCCCTTCAACCCCAGTTATTCCTCATCGGACCATGAAATTCCTCAAGCTGGTCTTGAGAAATTGAAAATGAAGATGTGGATATTGGATGTACCACTCCGGTGATCAATGATGACTTTTGGGAAAGTCAGCATCCCAATACTCCTCTCTTCACCCGCTTCAACAAGTTCCTCACTCCCTGCATGCAATTGTTCAAATAGACTTTGAAGAAAATCAACCCACGAGTTACATGCATGAAGAAATTCCAGCCACTAGTGCTGATGAAACTGCTGCTGCTGCTGATAATCCTTAGACTGCGCCTGTTGAGGAACAAGAAATTCCTCAGGCTGAAGAACCTGAACTTACGATTCCTGAGGTGGTGATGCAACTCACTGACACCCCTCTGCCAAAGCGAAGAATCCGTTCTCAACCAAGCAAAAGTTCAAGGCTGAAGATTTCTTTGCGAGCACGTGTTCTTCACTGAATATAATCCTTATGATTCTGCTCGAATTAGGAAGAGGCGCTTACGGACTGCCGGTCAAGCCAACTTCTATTCCTCGGTGCTTTTCAACAAGGACAAAATCTTGATCATGCTCATATTCCTCATGTGGATATGGAGTCGCTGCCGAGCTTTGAGCCCGTCCTAAGTGTTCTTCATGATGCAGGTCTTCTAAACTTCTGCACGATATTTGTGATTGGAGCGAAGAGCTAATTCTTGAGTTCTATGCAACCTTGCACATCACGGAGCGCTGAAGATGTGACTTCATGGGTCTTAGATTGGATGACGAAAATACTCACTACAAGGCTCCGGCAAGTGAATTGCTTGTGCTCTACCACTCAGTCCTCCGCTTGATGGTGCACGTCGCATCTATGAAGAAAAGAACTTTCAAATCACTATATGCAAGTCTTGATGAAGCCTTTGAAACCAAGGCAAGCTCCAGGACCAAATTCCTCGTCAAGGAATTATTATATGTGCCTCGAACAGTCTATCGAATTTTGCGAAGACTATGAGTCCTATCAAGGGCCACGACTCGAATGATGAAGAAGTCGTTGGCATCATGAAGAATATGTTTTCAACATCATCCATGGCGTTCCGTCAATTTCCATGATTTCTTCATGAGGACTCGGCTAACATTGCCATGTCACCTTTTGAGCTGAAGCCTTATCGCCTTGGATTATGAGATTCATCAGGTCAAGATCTTCACTGAATTACAAGGCGACACTTTGAACCACTGCAGCTACTGCCCCGATTGAAGTCCTCAAGCGGCCAATTACCTCGGTGATGAAAAGGGAAAGGCTCTGCTGTGATAGATGAAGGCATTCGTCCATTGGATGGACAGTTTAGCAAAGCACATCCTACTCCACCAATGATGACTACGCCACACATGACTCTGCAGCAAATACCTCTGTCAAGCAAAATCCTCAAGGAACGCACCGGGGTGATGGTGATCGTGAATTACTCCTCGGTCTTCATCGGAAGGTTGATCGCAATCATAAGTGGGTCAAGCGTCGGTTTGGTACTCTTCTTTACAACCTGACCTCAACTCACAATGCAGTGAAGAAAAACCACTACTATCTTCATGAAACCTTCAAGCGCTCCTGGGCTGTTCTTTCACATGTCTATAATGAAGAAGAACTGCAATCAATGGGACTCAAGGAAGAATTTGACTGGTCGCACCTCCTCGAAGAAATTCAAGAAAGTCAAAGTTCCTTCCTTGGTGGCCAGCTCCTATTCTTCATCTCGCGATACTGATGAAAATGAAGATTTGGAAGACACTGCTGCTGGTCCTACTTCAACGAACAACCCCAACAATGCTGGCGCTCCGTCTTCAACTTGAAATTCTTCAAGAGCGTTAGTCCTCAGTTTCGATCCTTTTGGTCATTCGATGACAAAGGGGGAGAAATTTGAGTTAGTCTTCAAGCGGGTCTCGTTTTTGTCTATATACAATATTTTATTAAGTTACAACTCTCGTTCTTCTGAAACCTTTTATTGGATCGAGTTGTAATCTTAAACCCGATGGTGCTTTGATACTTTTGATGCATTATGCTTTTGCTCTATGCTCTGATTACTGATAGTGTTGATATGCTCGATATTTGTTATGCTCGATCCTCATGAGCTCGTTGAAAATCTTCAAATCGATTTGGGATCGATACTCATGATAGTTTCAAATTCCTCATACGCATTGGGCTCGATACTCTTTATGCATTATTTTGCATGCTCGCATATCATCAAGCACCATATTTCATCATGCATTTCAAATTCCTCATATTATATGTCAAATCGTGTATGAATTACAAGATATAGGGGGAGATCTCCATGATTCAATTCTTCAAATGTGCATTGCCTCAAAAGCAAATTCCTCACTATGCACACCTTTAGGGGGAGTTCTTCTATATCTTGCAATCAAAATCATCATTATCAGTGTTTACACTTCATATATTTATCCCGTTGAAAACTTAACCTATGTTGTCATCAATCACCAAAAGGGGAGATTGTAAGTGCATCTAGTGCCCTTAGTGATTTTGGTGTATTGAAGACTTATAGGTTAAGTAACTAATCGTTTGTAAGTGTACACAGGTCTATAAGTCTATGAGGAGTTTGATATTTACAGAGAAAGTCGACCCTAAAATGAATTTCTTCAACTGAAGAATTTGATATTCGAAGACTTTCGAAGACTTTGAAAGTGAAGAAATTGGTGTGATTCGAAGACTTGGTATTAAGCTTGAGGAACATGAAGCGTGAAGACTTTTGTTTTCGTAGTTTCATTTTCTCTTTCTTGAGTCATAGGAAACACCGTCTTTGTTAAAGGGGTCGAGGAAATACTAAGGAAAATTTCCATTTGATGCTCAACTCAAAATCCTACACCTACCAAACCCTTGAGTGAAGCCTTTGGAAATCTCATACAGTTCAGTCAATTTCTTGATGTGAGAGCGAAGCTCTTACAGTCCTTGAGAATTTATTCGGCGAGGAGTTAGGAATTCGCCAGTCTTGGATTGCCTACAGTGAGAACATGATATACGAGAATTTGATGTTCAAAATTCCGACCGTTCTTTGTCTTCTTGCTTGACTGTCCAAAATATCTTATCCACCTAACGGTCATATCATTGAAGGGCATTTATGTCTTATCATGTCGGGCTGCTCCCTAGGCTATAAATAGCCGCCCCTACAACCACTAGTTGGTTGGCTGCTCGAGAAGAACTTGACACTTGTCATTTGAGAGCAACCCATCCTCCGAGGACTTTGGCGAAAATCATCAAGTGAGGAAAAACCTAAAGTGAGGAAAAACCCAAAAACCAAACCCCAACAAACCCAAAGTGATTGAGCATCACTGAAGAAATTGATCCCGTGTGGATCCGACGTTTGTTACCTTTGAAGACTGTGCTTCTTCCAGACGGTTAGGCGTCACGGTATAGAGCATCCAAGAGGAATTGTGGATCGCCGAGTGACCAAGTATGTGAAGGTTTGGAAGTCGCTGAAGACTTACCACAGTGATTGGGCCGAGTCTGCGTGACCTTAGTTCAAGGAGAATACGGTGAGGACTTGGTGTCTGAGCTGCGTGCTCGATGTTGGGTGTCCGGGACTGCGTGTCCTCGAGTTTAAATACTCGGCCGCTCCAACCAGACGTACAAGCCGAGACAGCAGTTGGAACTGGTCTACCAAATCATTGTCTTCACCAACCTAACTGGTTCTATTTCCTCAACCCTTTCATTTCCTCATTCTTGTGTTGAGTGTTTGTCATATCTGTGTTTGAAGACTTTGACTGAAGACTTTCTCAATTTCCTCAGTTCAATTTCTTTAGTCTGTTTGTCTTCATCTTGTGTTATCCTGTGATTACGCTTTCTGTACTCTGTGATTATCTTCATTTCATCATGATGACTATGCTTGTAATCTGTTATGCTTACTTCTGAGTACTTATTCCGCTGCATGTATTTCTTCGCTAAGGAATTTCCTCACCAGCAAATTCCTCAGTGAAGAATTTGTAAAATTCATAAAAATCGCCTATTCACCCCCCCTCTAGTCGATATAACGCACTTTCAGATTGTTATACATGTTGGCTACAGATGACATGGCACTTTCTTATAGTCAACAGTTGGCTATACTATTAAGTAATATTAACCATGCCCTTATACACCTAGACGGAGGGATTAAATCAGGATGACTTGCAAGGGGGCAGAGGAGATGTAAGAAATGGTTCGTCGTAAGTATTTCACCAGTATTGTAGTAAAAATTTATACATGGAAGATTCTAGACTAAATCATAAACAGATACACTTCGATTCATGCGCGATACTCCAATAGAGCAAGATCTTGCATGGAAGTCTCCACATGCTTAGACAGCGGATTACATTGAGCGAAGACTAATGATCAACATTTAACTTGATAATGCGTATGTCCAGGTGAACCTCCTTGGAGTCCCCGTGCACCGTGTCGGCGGGTAAAGGATGCCATGGGTTTTCCAAGTCCACGTTGGCGGGATAGTCCCAACTCCCCAGAGTCCAAGTCCGTTCGATGAAGCCGGTGTCGCCGCCCACGTGACCCGGAGGGGTAGTAACACTGACCACGCACCCGTACATCAGCCTCGTGTCAGTGTCAGCGTCAGCGGCATCGCCCCTGACGCACATTACAGAGACGGGGCGGCGGCCTGTGCGGGCCTCGCCGGTGCCCACGATCAAGAGGAAGATGCTGCCGTCCTCCTCCGAGACTGGCAGGCGGCGGTGATCCTCACGCGACTCCGGCATGGTGAACGGGTAGCACGTCTCGTACTTTATGTTCTCCGCCAAGGGCCAGCAGTGACCGCTGCACGCATCCGTGAGGTGATGCACCATGTCCGCCGGCGAGCCACAAAATGGCATCGGGCACTCATAGCAGTGGACGAAGGGCTCCTTGGAGGCATCGACCAGGCCGTCCATGAAACGGAGTGGCTGTAGGGGATGTTGCGGCAGTTGAATATATGAGCAAGTTACTACAAGATTTAATCTAAATAAGCACAAAGTAAATCATGACGGCTATAACAGAGATGAAACTAATCATGTGGACTAGCATAGTAGTAGGATACAAAGTAGAAATATGAATTCTACCACGATTTCGAACAGGGAGGACAGAAACACATATGGTGCAACGGGAGCAGCACCGTTGGCGTTGAGGTTGTCGCCCATGTCGTTGAGGAAGAGGTTGCCGAGGTCGGGGAAGAAGTCGTCGGCGGTGAAGTCGTGGCTGCCAGCAGTCGCGATAGTGCGCTCCCCAAATTTCAACAGTGCCCGCCGAATGGAGCGCAGGAGGGAGTGGCTGCAGGGGACGTTGCGGCCACCGAATGGAGCACAGGAGTAGCACACGAAGCAGTAGATGGTGTCCTTACTAGTACTCCCTAGTCTCTATCTGTCGGTGTACGAAAGGAGGGGTGCATCTTTTGTACCCCTATAACTGTGCACGGGCAGTCTGAGCCACGGGCACTACCGCACTGAGCAAGGCAAGGGAGGTGAGCCAAGGTAAGGCCGAAGCCCGAAGGGAGCAGAACGACGCCAAGACCAAGACCACAAAGAGCAAGTGGACGAAGCGAACTCCCCCGGCAAGATCCTTGCCGGGGAGCGGTTCTAGCAGACCCGACAAGACCCTTGTCGGGGCAGCTCGCCCCAC
The DNA here is from genome assembly GCA_021605205.1 of Aegilops longissima. NCBI lineage: Eukaryota > Viridiplantae > Streptophyta > Magnoliopsida > Poales > Poaceae > Aegilops > Aegilops longissima. The sequence goes on along the minus strand of CM038680.1, from coordinate 5,236,115 downwards.
GCCTATAGAGCAAGTCACCTTTGAGTCCACTACCCCCATGGGGCAAGGATTCGGGAGACATCCCCGTGGTGGCATGCAGATCTTTGTGAAGACATTCAAGATAAGATACACAGTATAAGAGATGACGACCCTTGGCGGGATCCCAGCCAAGGAGGACCACAAGGCCCCCGGCAAGAGCCTTGCCGGGGATGACAGCAGGCGCCACGGCAAGACCCTTGCCGGGGCCCCAACAAGGCCCTTGCCGTGAACACCCGCGGGGCCACCGTCAGGCCCACACCAGTCAAACCCCCGCCTCCATTCGCATGCAGCTGCCGACCCAACTAGTTGGGCAGGCACCTGCGTGGCGGCAAGCAGATCCTCGTGAAGACCCACCATTGCGCCACCTCAGCCGGCTGCCTGCCTACATGGCACCGCGGGCACCGCTGGCCAGGGTGCGTGTCAACACGAGAGGGAGCGGCAACGGACGGTACAGGGCTCTCCCCTGTCCCTGATAAAGCAAGGACACCTAAGCAAGGCGCATTAAATGCGCCTTGTCATCATAGTCTTGAGGATAAACTCGCATCACTGTACCCTTTCCACCTCCTGTGTGCCACTGTGGCGACCCCTTTCCCTATAAAAGGAGGCCCAAGGCGACCAGGAGGAGGATTCGGCTTTTTGGAGCTCCTCACGCCCCATAACTAGTTCAAGAACACAGATAAACAAGCCACCAAAGCAGGAGTAGGGTTTTACGCATCCTCGCGGCCCGAACCTGGATAAAGGACTCGTGTGCTATCTGTTTGATCCGCTCTTCTCACGACCCCGCGCCCCGCAACCGTAGTAGGGATTCTTGTGATCCCATAGGTGTCGTCCTCGCACCGACATCTTTGGCGCGCCAGGTAGGGGGCGCAATTGTGAGAATCGGCTCTAGCAGTTAGTTCGACGCTTCTTCATCGTCATGGCGCCCAAGAAGAAGGCGGCGGTGGCGGTTGGCCCGTCGGAGACCGGGAATCCCGCCCTGACGCGGGCGAGCAGCGGACCGGTCGCAGAGAGGACCCCGGGCGCTATTCGCGAACACCAGCACCGTCCCAGCAGCCGGAGTTTGGGTGGCGGCGATGTTCGTGCGCCTGGTGACAGGCCGCACGCCGCCAAATCCAAGGACGGAGCCAGGCCCTCCGCGGGTGGCGTGGGGCCTTCCAAGACCGCTGCTACTCCGCCCGAAGGCGACGTGAGGCTTCCGGACTCCACGCCCGGCGCCGGCGCGCGCTCCTCTCAGCGGCGTGCGGCGAGCGGCGTAATCACGCTGAACCCGAGGCGTCGCGCGAGGGAAAGCCTGGCGCCACTCCGGGATGTAGAAGACCTGCCTGCTTTCGCCGGCGCTGGTGGAGATGGCATGCGACCCGGGGTCGTGATAGGCGCCGGCGTGGTAAGCCAAGAACATCGCGATCCATGCAGGTTTGATGCCTGCGCCAGCGAAGCCTGGCGGCAGCGCGATTGCTCTCGACTTTCCTCCCACTACGGGGAAACTCGACGAATGGAGAGCCACTATCCGAAGCCTTGTTGCGGCGGCCAACAAAGATGACCCAGGTCCGGTGGAGCCCCCAGGTCGGCGATCCGACGGAGTCCCGCGTACCAGTGGCAGGAGAGCTGGCAGCGCCGTGACCACGGTGCACTCGCTGCTTCCTCGCCGGTACTGCGGATGCGAGCCCGTTGCGACGCTACGGGCGAAGAAATCTCCATAGCATCGTCTGACCCGCGGGCTCATCGTGACCAGCGCGAGGTTTTTCGGGAACGAGAACATGAAGACGCTCGAACCACCATTGAGCGCCGGCGCGGAGCTCGCCACCAATCAGACAAGCGGGCAGGGCCAGCAGTGAGCCACCCGGCACCGGGGAGCCCTGGAGGCCTACCTTACGAGGTAGGCTGTCCGGCTTTTACCCGTGAGCTGCGGCAGTTCCAATGGCCCACTCACCGCACCTTTAAACCTGACGTGGGCGAGAAGTACAGCGGCAAGACTCACCCGTCCGAGTTCCTCAGCGTCTACACCATCGCGATGTAGGCTGCCGGAGCTCGCGACGATAAGGTGCTTGTGAACTACTTTCCGTTGGCTCTTAAACCGCGCCATGTCATGGTTGATGCACTTGCGATGAGACTCTATTTCCTCCTGGTCGGTTGTGCCATGAGTTCGTGGGTGCCTTCTTTGGAGGCCACCAAGCCCATGGCCGAACAAGCGACCTGCACATCACTCCCGAGAAGGGGCGAGAGTCTCCATAAGTACATCTGAGAGTTCAGCGGTGCGATACAATATCCCTGATGTTCACCCTGCCACCATCATCATCGCGTTCCATCAGAACGTGCGTAACCGCAAGATGTGCGAGGAGCTGGCAATGAACAAGGTGAAAGATGTCGCAGAACTCTATGTTCTTGCTGACAGATGTGCCCGAGCTGAAGAGGGAAGGAAGTACCCCGGCGAAGATGCCGGCATGGAAACCGACTCCTCATATGGAGACATTGCCACCCCGGCAAAGAAAGGCCGGCGCCGCAATAGAAAGCGCAAAGGAAAAGCCGTGCTTGCCGTTGAGGGATCTGACGACACCGGCTCCACCAAGAAAACCAAGGCGGATGACCCCGGCAAGGAAGTTGCCGTATGTGTCGCTTGTCAGGCCTTGGCGGCTACCGAGAAGCCAGGAAACTCCGACAAGTGATACTGCAAGATCCATCGCACCAAGGGCCATGCTCTCCAAGATTGCCGACAGGTTGAGCTCCTCGCTGAGAAGCAGAGGGCTGAGTATGAGCGGCGGGACAAGGAGAAGGGCCCAGACGATGCTGAGGGGTCCGACAAGAAGCGTGATGGCCAGGCGGGCCGTCGCGGCAACGATAAGCAACAGGAGAGGCCCGCCCGGGGCCGAGACAAAAAGCCAGAAGACGACGATCACGAAGAGGACGACGAGTCCGGCGGCCAAGAGTTTCAGAAAGCTACAGAGGCCATGTGCGTCGATGGCGGCGCCTCGCTGCATACTTCTCACCGCCGGCTTAAACAGTGGCGCGAGAGATTACAGCGGCAGAGCCGTCGTTTGGTGCCCAGAGGCCGCTGAAGTGGTCCAGCACACCTATCATTTTTTACACTGAGGACCACCCTGATCGCACTACTGCGGTCGGGTGCTTGCCGTTGGTTGTTTCACCAACAATACGCAACCTCAAGGTGACAAAGATGCTGGTTGATGGCGGGGCCGGTCTGAACCTGATCTCGCCTGCCGTGATCGAGAAGTTGTAGATTCCTGATGGAGACCTCGAAGAGACGGGCACGTTCCAAGGGGTCAACCCGAGAAGAAACCAACCCAAGGGGAAGGTCACGCTCCCCGTGACTTTTGGAAGCAACCTGAACTTCAGGACGGAGAGGATCGTGTTCGATGTTGCCAAGATCCCCTTGCCCTACAACGGGATCCTTGGCCGCCCAGCGCTGGCCAAGTTCATGGCAGCATCACACTACGCCTACAACACCCTGAAGATGCCAGGATCTGTGACGATCATCACCATCCCCTCCGACAAGAAAGATGCGCTGATCAACTATACCAGCAAGCAGTTGCAGCAGCTGCCGCCACTAGGACAGTTGCTCCTGCCACTGGGACCTCGGGGGGAAGAAGAAGAAGAAGACCGGTGAGACCTCGGACACCCACTCCGGCAAGCGCACCTCCTCGGAGTGTAGCGCTGCTGTCGAGGACGTGCCAGAGAGCTCCACCGGCGGAAACAAGAAGCTCAGGGCCACGCCACCAGGAACCAAGAAGGTTTCTGTCAATGAGGATGGCACGGGAGGAGCTTTTACCATAAGCTCCACCCTTGACGACAAATAGGAAGACGCGCTCGTCACCTTCCTGTGGGCGAATGTCGATGTGTTTGCATGGCAAGCTTCCGACATCCCCGGTGTTCCCAGGGAGGTGATTGAGCACCACCTTGCCGTCTGCCCTCATGCGTGACCCGTCAAGCAGAAGGTCAGAAAACAAGCTTTGGAACGACAAGAGTTCATCACAGAAGATATCCGGAAACTGGAGGCAGCGGGTTTGGTAAGAGGAGTGCTCCATCCAACGTGGTTGGCCAATCCGGTCGTGGTGCGCAAGGCAAATGGGAAGTGGAGGCTGTGTATTGATTACATAGATATCAATAAGGCTTGCCCTAAAGACCCCTTCCCGTTGCCACACATCGACCAGATTGTTGACTCCACGGCTGGGTGTGATCTGCTGTCATTCCTCGACGCCTACTCCGGCTACCACCAGATCTTCATGACAAGAGAAGACGAGGAGAAAATAGCATTCATCACCCCATGTGGTACGTATTGTTTCATGCGGATGCCTTCGGGTTGAAGAGTGCTGGTTCGGCGTTCGCAAAGCGGTCGATTGGTTTTGAACCCCAGCTCCATAGAAATATGGAGGCTTATATGGGCGACATAGTGGTCAAGACCAAGGACAGGGCAACTCTCATACTGGATTTGCAAGAAACATTTGCAAACCTGCGCAAGATCAATCTCAAGCTGAACCACGAGAAGTGCGTCTTTGGCGTCCCGTCGGTAAGCTTCTCGGGTTCTTGGTGTCCTGGCGTGGGATAGAGGCCAATCGGACAAAATCAAAGCTATAGAGCAGATTGAAGCACCAAGCGAATCAAGGATGTCGTCGTCTTGCTGGTTGCGTTGCCGCCATGGGCAGGTTCATTTCAAGTCTGCCGCGCGCCCTCCCTTTTCAAGATCTTGAAAAAGCGGGCCCGATAGAGTGGGCCTTGAAGCGAAACAGCGTTACAAGATCTGAAGAAGTACCTCTCCTCGGCGCCAATACTAGTTGCGCATAGGCCACAAGAGCCGTTGCTGTTATACCTGGCGGCAACAAACCAAGTGGTCAGCGCCGCGCTAGTGGCGCAGAGAGAGGTTGACGACGAGGTTATGGCAGCAGCAGAGCCCGACACCACCAACGCGGAGACAACGCAGCTGGTTGAAGTGCCGCCAAAAAGGAAAATGATGCAGCGCCCGGTCTGCTTTGTTAGTTCCCTCCTGCAGGGGGCTAGATCAAGGTACTCCGGCGTGCAGAAATTGCTCTTCGGCCTTCTTATGGCCTTGAGGAAGCTGCGTCACTACTTCCAGGCGCACGAGATCACTGTTGTCACTCGCCTCCCTTTGCAACGGATACTGCACAATCCAGATGCGACGGGAAGAATTGTGGAATGGGCACTGGAACTGTCCAGCTTTGGCCTAAGTTTGAAAGTACTTCGACGATTCAGAGCCGAGTCCTGGCGGAGTTCATTGCAGAATGGACCGCGACGCCTGATGAAGAATCCCAAGAGACTGCCCTCCCCGACGAGGAGGCGAGTTGCAATTGGATCATGTACTTTGATGGAGCTTTCTCCTTACAAGGCGCCGCGGCTGGCGTACTGCTTGTCGTGCCCACGGAGAGCACCTCAAATGCGTGATCAAATGCACTTCCCGAGGAGGTGTCAACAAACAACCTGATGAAGTCACGAGGGCTGCTTGCGGTCTTAGGATCGCGGCAGACCTCGGAATCAGAAGCTTCGCCGTCGGGGAGACTTCGTAGCTTGTTGTCAAGCAAGTCAACAAGGATTACGAGCCCGTTGATGAAGGCCTATGTTGATGAAGTGAGAAAGCTGGAAGAAGCGTTTGACGGTATCTGAGCTGAACACGTTCCCGAAGCGGAGAGCGATATCGCCGATCACTGTCAAAAGCGTGCTGCCCTCAAGCTACTGTGAAACCAGGTACCTTTGTGCTTCAGCTAACTCAGCCATCCGTTGATCCATCAAGCGAAGCGAGAATAAGAGGAGGAAATCAGGGCACGACAAGTACTTTCCCGCCGAGCTCCCGGAGCCGCCCGGCAAGATGTTCGCAGGGGATCTTGAGCCCGCCACAGGACGACTGGCTCCGATGGAGCGTCAAGCTCTTGACGTCGAGACAACCGCTCCTATAGCAGAGGAAATGCCTTTAGTCCTCGCCGTCGAGCCCCAGGCTCCAGCATGGGCGTAGCATACCGTCTGATTCCTCCAAACAGGGGAGCTTCCTGAGGAGCAGGAAGAAGCGGAAAAAGTAGCCCGTCGCTCTACCTTGTACCAGTTCGTTGATGACGTCCTGTACATGAAGAGGCCGAACGGTGTGAAATTGAAGTATATCCCTCGAGAGGAAGGACTGGGGCTGTTGGCAGAGATACACGGAGGCATATGTGGATCCCACATTGGGTCAAGGGCCCTTGCTGGCAAGGCATTTCGGCAAGGCTTCTTCTGGCCCACCGCCCTCCAGGATGCGACGACACTCGTCACCAGGTGAGAAGCGTGTCAGTTCCATTCAAAGAAGCTTCATCAGCCAGCTCAAGCCCTACAAACCATTCCTCTCTCCTGGCCCTTCTCGGTCTGGGGGCTCGACATATTGGGCCCTTTCCCCCGTGCCGTTGGGGGCTTTGAATACTTGTACGTCGCAGTCGACAAGTTCACAAAGTGGCCGGAGGTGGAGGCGGTGAGGAAGGTCATAGCTCAGTCAGCCGTCAAGTTCTTCAAGGGACTAGTGTGCCGTTTTGGTGTACCCAACAGGGTTATCACCGACAACGGCACACAGTTCTAAAACGCACCTTCATGCAATATACCCAAGACCTCGGCGTGATGCATTTACGCTTCCGTTGCCCATCCACGAAGCAGCGGTCAAGCTGAAGGGCAAATGCTGAAATCTGCGAGATTAAGGACCAAGACCTTTGACAGGCTGCACAAGGCGGAGGTGCTGGATTGATGAGTTGCGGCGGTTCTTTGGTCGATCAGGGCGATGCCGTCGAGCCACCGGCCGGACACCTTTGCCCTGGTATCACGGGCAGAACCAGTTCTCCCCTGAACTCATATCACGGGTCACCTCAGTGCTCGCTTATGATGAGCTTGAGCAAGAGCAACTGCGGCAAGATGACACAATGCTCCTTGAGGAAGATGCGTCTTGAGTAATTTGTGAGAGCGCACGCTACCGACAAGCCTTGCACGCTACCATAGCCGCAAGGTTAGTGCCCGAAGCCTTGAGGAAGGCGACCTTGTCCTTGGCGCATTCAATCGGCCAAGAATTCCAGCAAGTTGGCGCTAAAGTGGGAAGGCCCTTATCGGGTGTCTGAGTCACCGGCCTGGCGCGAGTCCGCTGGAGACCGAAGATGTCGTTCGGTGAGTAACTCACGGAACATTGAGCATTCGCAAGTTTACCCGTAAAAGCGGCGACTTGTCGGGCCCCCCGGCAAGCCACCTTTTGTACAAGCATTGCCGATGATGCATGTAACCCTTTGTACAAAGCTAGGCGCAGAACCTGAGCATAAATAAATGAAGCGCCGGCGCCCTAAGCTATAGCATGCATACTAGATCGAGTCTCGTCCTTGGTTAGGGTTGATAGTGCTTGGCGGCGACTAACCCCTAGCTTAGAGGTCGAGTGTGCGTCCCTTTGCCGTTCTTTTGTCTTCTTTGGTTCGCAGGACTCACAAATATCCTTGCCGGATCACTTGAGGACAAAAAAGAGAGGAGGGACAGACCAAGATCAGGACCCCGGCAAGCCAGAATCGCCGAGGGCTGCAAGTGCAAAGATTCACCCATGGCAAAACAGAGTTGCCGGGGGCTACAGCTTCAGATAAGTTCTTCATCCCTTATCATGCATTATGTGAAGCCCCGTTTTTCCTAAAGCTACCGTACTCCCATAAAAACTCTAGGCCCTAGGGCTCGTCCCTGGGGCCAGGTTTGGTCACAGTCGCGACAGCAAAAGGATGAAACGGGGGGCCTGAATCCACCTCATCCCTGCCTCCGCCAAAAGCGTGAGAAAGGTCGAGCGAAGTGGACAGACGGCAAGGCCTGTTGCCGGGCAAGTAAATGTTTATCTTAGATATATCAAGGATTTACTCCTTGTCGTGGGTTCTGCCCGCAAACAAATGGCTCGCCAAGCATCCCTTCTTCATTAAAAACATTCCATTCAGATACAGTACATGGGGAATGAAAAACATGAATGATGGGATTACAAGTTCTAAATTCGGATAAGGCCCAAAGGCTTACAAACTAAAAAGAGATAAGATGCCCGTAATCCCTTTCTTGTCCCTCTCCTCAGGAGGTAGGTCATGGAGGCGAAAAGGGCAAAAGGAGCGCCTAGGCGAGCTACGGGTGGCAGAAGACACCAAGAGAACATCTCGGTGGTCGTCCGGAGGCTGGGTGGTGATGGCGGCGCCGAAGCGAGCTTCGAGGCGAGGCGGGGCGTCGGCAGCGTCGAAGGCTTGAGCCCGCGTACTCGGCAGCGGCCTTGCCGCCGCCCTCTTCCTCTTCGCAGCCTCCCAGCGCCAGCCGCCTAAGAGCGACCCGAAGTTCAGGAAGCGGCGACACGGATGATGGGGTGCGCCGGTGCGCTGCGGTGCGGCGCCCGATACCTAGTCGGACCCGTCATCCTGCCGCCCGCTGCCCTCGTCGTCGCTGCCGCTGTCCTCCTCGCCCCTCTCGTCCGAGGAGGAGTCTTCGCTATCCGAAGAGCTCTCCACGCAGCACCTTGCCCGAGTCGAAGCACCGAAGACCTTGGCGGAGAGGCCGCCCTCCATCAGCTTGAAATGGAGAGTGAGCCCGCCGTCAAGTGGTCGATATGGGCGAACATCTTCCACCCTCGACCAAGATACTTCACGTAAGGGGCTGGGAAGTCAGCGCGGACTCGCGTGCAGCTGATCCCAGCCCCTCATGTGCAGCCGCAGTGACTCCGGCGGGTCCAGCTCCATCTCGCTCGCAAACGGAGTCGGGAGGCGGAGGCGACGGCGAGGCGGCCGCCGCAGCCTGACGAAGAACTCGCAAGGGTCGTCCCTAACATGGCCCTCCATGGGGGGAGGAGCTGCTGGCAGAGGCGAGACCGACGCGCCGTCTCGTCCTCCTCTTCCACGAGCGCCTTGGCCTCGCCCACGGCCTCGCCCCCTTCCCCTTCCCCTCGCGGCTGGCTCCGCCACCGCAGGAGCAGGAGAAGGAAGAGCATGTTGTCGAGCGGCGACCCTTGCCGCCACCGTCGAAGAGCCAGGATTCCCTCTCTCCATGGCGGATGGAGGGGGGGGGGGCAGAGGCTGAAAGAAGGAGAGGATGGAAGAATGCGGGACGCCATCTCCCCCCCCCCCCCGCCCCGCCCAGCCAATCAAGGCACGGAAGGCGCAGGGGACTGGGACCGACTCGCTGCCCCGGCCCGCGACGGCCCGATTTCCCGCCTCCGCGGTTCGCCACCCCAAGCGCATGAGAGCCGCGTGGTGGACGTGCGGGACCCAGGCGACGGGTGAGGCGACCTCTCCCCACCCCGTGATCGCAGGGGTGGACGCCTTGAAGACCACGCCTCGGCCACGTTCAGTAAATGGGCAGTGTCTCCACGCCTCCCTCCGTTTATGGGGAAGGCGCGAACCGCCCCCTTTACTACGACGTGACGCATGCGCGCAGAGCTCAGCCCCACGCATGCCACCCATGTCACGCACGCCTCTCCACGCCCGCGCCACCTTGCTGGAGGCTTGAAGCGAAGCTTGCGAAGAAACTTACCACGGTAAAAACCGCCCCGCCTGCCCGCGCACCGTTTTTGGGCCTAGCCCAACGACGCGATTGCGCTTACGTGTGGCCCAGGCCCGTGGGCTCCTGTCGGTGTACGAAAGGAGGGGTGCATCTTTTGTACCCCTATAACTGTGCATGGGCAGTCTGAGCCAGGGGCACTACCGCACTGAGCAAGGCAAGGGAGGTGAGCCAAGGTAAGGCCGAAGCCCGAAGGGAGCAGAACGACGCCAAGACCAAGGCCACAAACAGCAAGGCGACGAAGCGGACTCCCCCAGCAAGATCCTTGACGGGGAGCGGTTCTAGCAGACCTGGCAAGACCCTTGCCGGGGCAGCTCGCCCCACGCCTACGGAGCGAGTCACCTTTGAGTCCACTACCCCCATGGGGCAAGGATTCGGGAGACATCCCCGTGGTGGCATGCAGATCTTTGTGAAGACATTCAAGATCAGATACACACTATAAGAGATGACGACCCTTGGCGGGATCCCAGCCAAGGAGGACCACAAGGCCCCCGGCTAGAGCCTTGCCGGGGATGACAGCAGGCGCCACGGCAAGACCCTTGTCGGGGCCCCGGCAAGGCCCTTGCCGTGAACACCCGCGGGGCCACCGTCAGGCCCACACCAGTCAAAGCCCCACCACTGTTCGCATGCAGCAGCCGACCCAACCAGTTGGGCAGGCACCTGCGTGGCGGCAAGCAGATCCTCGTGGAGACCCACCATTGCACCACCTCAGCTGCCTGCCTGCCTACATGGCACCGCGGGCACCGCTGGCCAGGGCGCGTGTCAACACGAGAGGGAGCGACAACGGACGGGACAGGGCTCTCCCCTGTCCCTGATAAAGCAAGGACACCTAAGCAAGGCGCATTAAATGCGCCTTGTCATGTAGTGCGAGGGATAAACTCGCATCACTGTACCCTTTCCACCTCCTGTGTGCCACTGTGGCGACCCCTTTCCCTATAAAAGGAGGCCCAAGGCAACCAGGAGGAGGATTCGGCTTTTTGGAGCTCCTCACACCCCATAACTAGTTCAAGAACACAGATAAACAAGCCACCAAAGCAGGAGTAGGGTTTTACGCATCCTCGCGGCCCGAACCTGGATAAAGAACTCGTGTGCTATCTGTTTGATCCGCTCTTCTCACGACCCCGCGCCCCGCAACCGTAGTAGGGATTCTTGTGATCCCATAGGTGTCGTCCTCGCACCGACACTATCTATCTATATCTACTCTTATAGAAAACCGAGTTGGTGATGATGGTATGCCTGCCATCTTGTAATATAGACCGTCCGATCTATATCTGACGGATAGAAAGCCAACTATGACAATTTTACAAAAGATACCCGCACCTCTCTCTACATTTAGAGATAAGGCCTTGCCTCGTTCATCCTTATCTCCCACAACCTCGTGCTCCTCCCTATGTCTCTATCTCTACTACTCTTCTTTGTTTTCTATAACAAATCGAATAGTGCTGCGCCGTCCGCTGCACGCCCGGCTGAACACGCCTCCATCATCACCAACTGAGTCTTATATAGGAGTAGGAGTAGAGAAAAAACCGAGTTGGTGATGATGGTGTGACGTGTAATGCACAGGCATCTTGCTATTTTTTTGCATATAAGTCCAAACACCACGTAGACACGGTCTTTGAGCACGGTTCATAGTCGTTCCACGCTCGGGCATTGAAGTTTGTAACTATTTTAGATTAGAATATACTACTCCTCCGGTGCTAGTAGTAGAGCAGAGTCCTACTTTACTACTCTACTCAAGCAAGTTAGGGCATAGTACTGTAGTAGGTACTGTAGGGAGTACCAGTACTGTGATCACCCAAGCAACTTGTCTGGCATTGATATGACCCTACGCTGCAGGTATGTGTCTCGTAAGTCAAGCGGCGCGATGTAGTCATCATCACCTGTCCACTTCCTGCAGCACATATTCGCTTCTCCATCTTTGTCCGCACATAATCTCGTCCAATCTTCCATCTCCGCTAAGGCACCTCCCCCCCTCGTCCGAAACCCAAGTACTAACAATGGCAGAACCGAGCATCGTCTGCCAAAAGAGTGGCTGGAATTCGCTCCCCACAGAGGTAATCAAGCTCATTGTTTCACGTGTGGACAATCTCAGTACCATGCCGCCGCTTGGCGTGCTAAATCGGGGCTGTACCATTTACTCAAAGCCCTCGGGCGGAGCTTTTAAGCCAGCTCCTTGCTTGCGATGCGCTTTGATCTTCGAAATGGCGTGTCACGCAGCATAACGATCGTAGGGTGGCGAGCATCAACCCCCTTGACTGCGATCCGATCCCCGTCAGCCTCAACTACATTAACGGTATGTACTGAACACGTCTTGGATGGTGCTCTCGACGGTCGCGGCAGCTGGATGCTCGTGGAGGTCTACACCCGACAATTGATCCCCCTTCCTTTGATTAACACTGCACTGCTTTGGCACCGCGGCCCAGAATACTCGGAATCTTACAGTAGCCAAAATGATACCAAGTTTGATTTGTTCAAGGCTGTAATCTGCCAAGTGCCCACAAGATCTGCGAATAATAAAGACTTCAGGCTAATTGCGTTCTTCAACCACGGTCTCGCCTATCTGATAGGTCACTGCGGTAAGTGGATAAATCTGCATGTCCATGGCAGTATCATACATCCTCCATGGTTCTCTGATGCCATTGAACACAAGGGCTTCATTTACGCTGTCGACTCCTTCTATGGCTGGACGTATTGCTGGCCTACTCCAGTCATCTCTACAAACGGCTGTTACAGCAGTATGTTACTTTCCTATGATATCATGATGGCTTGCTTATATTACTGTCAACATTTATTGAAAAAATATTCATGCTCATAACAAGCTGTTCTTAAGATTGACTAAATCGAGAGCCCTTTTTTATTTGACTCCAACTTGATATGATGTTGTAGGCCGTCTGGTGTCCCTACCCTTCCTAATCCCAGAACCTTTCAAAGAAAAGCGGCATGGCAGTTGCAGGTGGTTCCTGGCACGATTAGACGACGGCGAAAGATTGATGATCGTTCGCACGTACCGGATGTGTTGTTTTGCGGAATAAAATCACAGTCACTTCAAGGTCTTTGAGCAGGATCCCAGCTTCTCTGGGCCTTCAGGAATTTTTGACTGGAGGCTAGTAAGCAGCCTTGGTACACACTCTCTGTTTGTTAGACTAAATTATCCGATTAACCAGGAGATAACCGACGGCAAGGATCATGATGGCAGCGTGGTTTCGTTCATCAGGCAAAACTGTGTGTACACAGCATACCATGTGTCTCTGCATGCACCATACCCTGATATGTGCCGCCACGCTCTGCAGCCCAAAGTAGGAGAGAGGGTCGCAAGTATCAGACTTCGACCTGCTGGCTGGAGTTTCCCCCGTCAGGCACCCATCTGGTTCAAGCCGTCAGCCAATCTCCACAGCTTAACAAATAGTAACGTCTAACTGAGCCAGTTAGTTAGATGCGTACACTTGGTGTAGTAGGATCTTTATTTAGTTTGATGCATACAATTGATCTTTTTTGGTAGCCCTTTTGTAATGATGGCTGATGTTTCGTTTGGAAGAAAGAGCTGCGTCTTCACTCTTCTGGCCTGCTTACTGCTTCTGTTGCACCCCCAGCCCTGGTTGCTGCTGCTGCTGTTTTCAATGTACAATTAGTAGTATATTTAAATGCATTGGTTGAATAAGTGTGTTGTTAGAACGACAAACACAATGTTTTGGAAGTCGTTGCACGGTTCGATCCTTTAGTGCCCCGTACCGTACGTAGCTCATACTATTTTTCGTACGAAAAACATTTTCCACTTGTTGGTAACATGCAGCCCACTGATGAAGGCCCAATAGAGTAGCCCATAATTAACTGGAAGGGAGGCTCTCACATGAATCCGGCCCAGGTACATTCTCATGGTCCCCTAAACATAAATAAGTAAATAAATAAATAAAGCTAAATGCTCATGCACCAGTTTTTTGGGAAAATAGGTAGCCCAGTATTTATTTTTGAAGAATACCCAAGCTAGGCCTATTTGTTTTCTCTGAATTACTAGGCTGCAAATCTTTCAAGACGAGGAGGGATGCATTCCGTCCTGGCCAAAGAGTATGGTTAATGTCTGTTAAAAGTAATATCAAAAGGGGTTGAAAATTCCAAAAAAATTATAGCAAATGGGATATTAGTTTCTTTTTTTGCTTTTGTTCTTCACTGATATCTTGTACGTATTTCATTGGATTTAACATGACATAGTATTAATTTATTTTTAATTTTTTTAGTATGGCTATTAATTCTTGGATTAAGAATATTTCGTTCCCCAGCAAAAATTTGTGAATTTTCAAAATTTCCCACATATTTAGTTAATTTTTTGACCCTGGTACTGACCATAAAATGGCCAGCAATTCTAAAAATGGAAAACGGGCTGCAATAAATTCCATATGAATTAGAAAATGAGTAAAATTATAAAAATAATAGAAAATGGGCTGTACACGCCACAGATTTCGAGGCTGACTTGTTTACGCAAGGCTTTGTCAGTGAACACACGATTCTAGCAGCAGTGACTGTTGGATGTCCATCCAACGGCCGACGTGCTTCTTCAATCTCTGATCTTCCTTGTCGGGACCCCGATCCTAAGTCACACCAATCTAGCATGTAACACATCATATCCCTTTGCGGCCTCACGCACGGTATTCCCACGGGTGTCGCCTTACCATGGCCCGGGACCGTTTGCGCCTTTTGGCTCACGTATATGATGGTTTCGCTAGCATCCATATGACAGAGAACCCGGGCCGACATGGCTAGTCGTGAACCCAAAGCGGCGCTAACCTATGGGGACAGGCATACATGAATCACATCGAGCATGTCGGTCATCAACGTATATATTCGGGCTGTAGCACTGGGCTAACAGGACTCCGGTATCCCGGGCTGTAGCAGGCTAGGCAGGACTCCGAATAACACGCGTGACATTTCCCCGAAGGGACAGACATAGGAACGAAGTGAAACACATGCCGGCCAGTCAAGTGTCCAAGCAGTAGTGCTGGGCTAGCAGGACTCCGGTGAACCGGGCTGTAGCGGACTACTATCGCTCAGAAGCACGAGACTACATTTCCCCATAAGAGAGGCTACCAAGGATAAACAACTAGATTGTCGGATCCCACACATAGCAATACAAGTTACACGTACGCATAACATGCAAGTATGTGTTGTACAACATGGCATCACAACATAACGCAAACTCATATAGATAAAGGCTCAGAAGAGCCACATAGCAATAAGTACAAACAGGGGTCACATGACCCATCATTCAGAGCATACAAACAACAAGCGGAAGCATTACATGTCTGAGTACAGACAACTACAAAAGAAAAAGGCTGAGAAGCCTGACTATCTACAAGACCCTCCCAAGGGTACAAGATCGTAGCTGAGGTAACAAGCTACTCATCGAAGTCCAAGCGGAACTACTAGTAAGACCGAAGTCTCCGTTGCAAAACATAAATAAAGCAACGTGAGTACAAAGGTACTCAGCAAGACTTACATCAGATCCTATCATACATGCATTAGTATCAAGAAGGTAATGTGGAGTTTAGTTGCAGCAAGCCAGCTTTGACTCTGTGCCTATCCTGTTCTACGACTACAAGAAACTCTTGAGGTGAGACAACGTACACGAGTCCACTAATCACCACATCAATACACTACTACGGATTCATTCCCGTCTCCATACGAGAAGGCCATCCATAGCACTCACACTTGTCTTGAGCATTTTAGAGTATCCACTTCAAGTTGTCTATGTACCACGTAAGCATCCAAGAAGTCCATAGCGAGGACACGGCTATTCGAATAGATCATGATAACCCTGCAGGGTGTACTTCTTCACACACGCTCTCGCCACTTACCGCCATATACACGTCATGTATCTCGGCAACCTTCAAGCGGAAGCTTGGCGAGGGTGTCGGCCACGACCGACTAACCACACAAGACTCTAGTCCAGGCTTATCGCCTATTTGGGTTCCATCCGCAAGGAGATCCGGCCGGGTGTCGCCACGGCCCCAAGCGATGTGAGCAGTGTTCCCAAGCCCACCATCCGGTGCCACTTGGTACACCGTGCCACACTGTGCCTAGTCTGTCCCAAGCCCACCCCTGCGGGTGCCACTTGGTAGAAAAATAGCACTACCTACAAACACCGAGAAACTAGTTGCGACTCCTGGACAGAGATCAAGTTGGTTAATAAGTCGAGAGGGGTCGAGTTACCGGAACCCAATGTGTGGTAGTATCGAGTCATTGGACAACATACATAGAACTCAGTGCTTAAGGACGGTTCCAGTGAGACAACCCACCATGTACTCCTACATGGCCTCTCACCACTACCTTTACCAAATCGTGTTCACACACTTCACTCTCAGCATCGGAACATAGAACTGTACTCCAATTCATTCCCAATGAATCAGACCTGACACAACTCTAAGCAATAGCAGGCATAGCATGGTAGGAACACAACATGGCTCAATCAACTCCTACACATGCTAGTGGGTTTTCAACTAATTACTGTGGCAATGACAGGTCATGCAGAGGAATGGGTTCAACTACCGCAGCACAAAGTAGCAGATGAATCGTTGTTGTCCTAATGCAATAGCGAGAGCAGGAGCGAGAGAGTAGGATTGTATCGGAATGAACAAGGGATTTGCTTGCGGTAAATCAACAAGGGAGGCACCACTTCATAGATGTGTACTGGGCGTCTCGGGAGCGGGACCTATCGAGAAGGAGCGGTCTTGGCAATCATTACACAATCATATGCAACAATATGATGCATGAACATGGCATGTAGATGTGATGCTGTTTGAGTTAATGCAACTGGTATTCGATTTGAATGAAGTCCATTTGAACCAAAGGTTCAAATGCAATTCAAAATAAGCTCTTATAAATGCCATTTTAGAGTTTCACTTATACAGCATGTATAAGTTGGTTTGTCATGCATGAAACTAGTACAGATGGATAGATTGAATTTTTCTGATAATTTTCATATATAAATTATTTCAATCTGAGTTATGGTTGAATTTCTATGAATTTTGAAGTTTTGAATATATTCGGAATTTCTGATTTAATTAAATCCAGAAAATATAATATTGCGTCAAGATCATGCAAGCATGACGTCAACAGGTCAACTGCGGCTGGCTGGAGTCAAACACGACGTGGGGGCCACACGTCGGTGTCTCTGATAGTTAACGGGGGTTTAATTCTAATCTAATTCAGATTAGTGGCGCTGGGCCCACCGTCGGTGTTAGGGGGTAGGTTAGTTGGTGATTAGCACTAATTAAGCGGCGCCACGTCGGCTGCCGGAGCTTGGTGGTGGCGACCAAAACGCGCGAGGGTTCGCCGGAGTTGCTCGGGTTTTCGTCGCGGGTCACCGTTTGGCGTCTGAGGGCACCAGAGGAAGCCCTCGCTCGGCCGCGATCGAGTGAGGCAGCAGCAGGCATGTGGTGGCGGGCTCGCCGGAGCAGAAGCTGGCGGGCGCCGAAGTTCGGGCGGAGAGGAGAAGAGGGCTACGGTGCACGGCGAGGGCGACGGAAAGTGTGCGTTAGGCTCCCGAGGACCTTGAATGCGGTGGTGCGCTTCGGACGCGCGTGCAGACGGCCGTAGCCACGACGGCGACATGGCGGCGGCGAGGGGTGCTCGGATCGAAGGGGCGGTGGCTACGGCGAATCGAGCACGGGAGGTAGGGGATAGGTAGAGGAGCTCACGGCGGATCCGGGAGCTGGTTGGCGGCCTTGGGGAAGCGCGGACGGCGCGAACGACGGTGGCGATCTCCGGTGGCGGAGATGGAGAAGATGGCGATGGCGTCGCAGCGGTGCCTCCGGCTCGCGTGGCTTGACAGGGAGGTCGAGGTCGACGACGCGGAGCTCGGGACGTCTCGAGATGCTCTCGAGGGTGCGGTGGCTACGGCTCTGGCGAGCAGCGGCGGCGGTGGCGTTCGGGTTCGACGAGCGAGGAGAGGAGAGGAGAGGAGAGGACTGGGGAGAGAGGAGCGGTCGGGGCGGCGCGTGGCGTCGTTCCAGGGTGTCCAGGGCGACGAGGGGAGGAAGCAGGAGGTGGCGGGGAGACGTGTCCTCAGCCGGACGCGTGGCTGGGCTGTGGGCGTGCCCCTGTCCTCCTGGCGCGAGGAAGGGGACGGCTGGCGCTTGGCCAGTCGGCTGGGCCGGGGCTGGCCAGCTGGGCCGCTGGGCCAGGCCACACAGCGCCAGGCCGCGGTAAGGTAGGTCAGGTAAGGGTTTTTTCCCTATTTTGTTTCTTTTTTAAATATTCTGACATTTGTTTGATTTATTTAAAATACCAAATCACTTTATTTAATTATGCCAATTTTTATATGAGCTAGTGGTAATATTCCAGAGCTCTTCAACAAAAGGCACAATTATTGGCCATATATAATATATATAGTATATATATATCCAATGCAAATAGGTATGCATTAATTCCAAATGCCCAAATATAAATACCTATGAACCCCCAAAAATATCGGTTTGATTATTATCTCTGTCCAATATTTTCAGAGGGCCACATGAGCATTTTCTTGGACCTTCTGGAGCAATTTTTATTTAGGTCATTTCCAAAAGTGATTCTGAGGGTTTCACAATTCCCCATTTCAAAATTAAATGGAATTTAAACATGATGCACAATGACTAGCTAGCCTTGAGCATACCAGAACTAGGGATGTGACATTCCTGCTCCAGCCGCCTAAACTAGCGCCGGCGGGACTGCTTGCTCCCTCCTCTTGTGGCCCGCTGTGATGCCGCGCAGGCTTCCCCGGCCCACCCTACTCCCTCCGCTGGCCTGGCCGCACGCAATCAACTGCCTCCTTATTACGCGAAAAAAATGATTCCTTCCACTGACATCGGGGGCGCACCGGTTGGGAGGCTGACCTGTGGGCCTACTAAGTTGACGCGTACGCAGGGCTTGTCAACTTAGTCAACAAACGATTCTAGCAGCAGTAACCGTTGGACTTGAATCAAACGGTCCTGCTGCTTCTTCAATCGCTGCTCTTCTCACTACTAGGAAAAGGGCTATAGATGATATGGCCACTAATGGCGCACGAGACAAGTGGTGCGCCACTACTATATAGCAGTGGCGCACCATGTGTCGGTGCGCCATTAGTGTGATAGACACTAATGGCGCACCAGACCCATGGTGCACCACTAGTAACAATTTTTTTTTATTTTCCCTAAAATACTAATGGCGCACCAAGGCACAGTGCGCCATTACTAGTTTTAACTAGTAATGGCGCACCAGCCACACAGTGCGCCACTACTATAAATTTTTCTTCTTTTTTTGCAAAACTACTAATGGCGCACCACCAACTGGTGCGCCATTAGTAACCAGGGTTACTAATGGCGCATTTGTAGGTGCTGCGCCATTAGTAACCTGGGACCAGCTAGATATTTTGGACAGCCACACCTACACACTCACTTTCCCCACTTCATTCTCTCCACCTCCTCCTCCAAGCTTGTCTCGGCTGCCTCCTCCTCCTCACCTCATTTGCACCATGGATTCATCCAAGTTAAGTGGTTAAATTACCTTTTTTTGATAGGTAAATAAGGGGAAAGCTATGTTTATGTTGTAGATCTACTTTTTTTCTCCCTCCAACAACGTGCACATGCACTCTTTATGGCCTAGCTAGATCTATGTATGTTTGTGGTGTTGCATATGTTTGTGGTGTTGCATATATGTTTGTGTTTGCAGGTACCGGTATTTGAAATGCGATAGTTGCCAATATTTTGCCGGAATGTTGATTCATTTCCGTTTCGGCGAGAATTTTTGCACTATGCATTCTTTTTGGTCCTATTTTTAGGCAAAGTCATGCCAAATTTTTTCTTGGTTCTAAAATATCGTTTTGCTCTACCCCGCAGGCGACCATGATCCATACGATGACCCGGCGTCTTGAATAGGTTTTGAGCTCCTTGAAGGCGAGATGCTTCAAAAGAACGAGACAGAGATAAGATGTGCGTATCGAAGATGCAAGCCGAGGAGCCTTATGGACCCGGATTCCGTACAGGTGCGGGACCACCTGCTCTTGCATGGTTTCATGGATGGCTATTGGTGGCAAGGTGATGAAGATGACTATGAAGTCGTCCATGGGGGCCGGGCAAGAAATGAGGAAGGGCAGCAAGACAACCGCGGCGAGGGCGGGCGAGAAGACGAAGAATCTCCAGGACATGATCACGAAGTAGATGTAGTACACAGTCATCATGTAGAAGATGCCGGACATGATGATGAGGAAGATGCCGGAGCAGACGAAGGGCATGATCTTGAAGATGAAGATGCCGGAGCTGACGACGATGGACCATCGATGGGCTGGGTGCAGGACCCTCATATTCAAGAGCTGCTTCTCAAGGAGACGGATAACGCAAGAGCTGTCGTCCGAGAGAAAGCCAAGCTGGATCAACTCGAGATAGATGCGGTTACTCCATTGTATGAAGGATGCAGGCCCGAGGATACCCGCCTGAAAGTAACGCTCATGGCTTTGGAGATGAAGGTAAAAAGCAAAATGACCGACGCATGCTTCGACGAGAACATGTCATTCTGGCACGAACGTCTTCCCAAGGGGAACAAGTGCCCGACCAGTTTCGAGGAGGCGAAGAAAATCGTGTGTCCTCTGGATTTACCGCACGTGAAATACCATGTGTGCATGAACAATTGCATCATTTATCGGGACGAGCACGCGGAGTCTACCATATGTCCGGTGTGCGGCGTCACTCGATACAAGAAGAGGAAGAAAGCTCCTCGAAAAGTGGTGTGGTACTTTCCGATCACTCCTCATTTGCAGCGGTATTTCGTGGACCCTAAGGTAGCAAAGCTTCTGCGTTGGCACACGGATAGGGAGGAGAAGAAGCGAGAAGATGATGCAAATGATCCGGAGATAAATAAAGAAGACAAGATGCTGAGTCACCCTAAGGATGGGAGCCTGTGGCAAGCATTGAACTTCGAACACCCAGAATTTGGGAAGGATCCAAGGAACATTGTGCTGGGCGCGAGCACCGATGGAGTCAATCCGTTTGGCAGCCAGAGAAGCACACATAGCACCTGGCCTATGTTTGTGTGGATGTACAACCTTCCCCCCTGGTTGTGCATGAAGAGGAAGTACATTCACATGAGTATGCTAATTGAAAGGCCTAAACAACCAAGGAACAACATCAGTCTGTATCTGGGGCTGCTGAAAGAGGAGCTAGACACGCTGTGGAAAACGCCAGCCAATACGTGGGACGCCGCAGAGAAAGAATATTTCCCTATGAGAGCCGCACTGCTCACGACGGTGCACGACTATCTCGGTTACGGATATGTCGCAGGGCAGGTGGTCCACGGATTTTCTGGATGCGTCAGGTGCATGGATGACACAACGTATCGCCAGCTAGATAGAGATCCCGGGTATTTGAAAACCATGTTCATGGGACATCGATGGTGGCTTCGCGACGATGACTGATGGAGGAAACGCAAGGATCTGTTCGATGGTGAAACCAAACCCCGAAGACGCCCGCGTACGAGGAGCAGCGAGGAAATAGATGAGCTGTTGAAAAATTGGAAAGATTGCCCATTGCCGGGAAAGAAGCAAAAGGCGCCAGAGCCGGGAAAGAAGCGAAAGGCGCCAGAGCCGCATCTGAAGGTATGGAAAATGAGGTCTGTTTTCTGGGACTTGTCGTACCGGAAGATCAACCTTGTGCCTCACAGCCTTGATGTCATGCATATCACGAAGAACATGTGCGAGAGTCTGCTTGGTACCCTGCTCAACATGCTAGAGAGGACCAAAGATGGGCCGAAAGCAAGGGCGGACTTGAAATCAATGGGCATCAGGGAGGAGCTTCACGCTAATGATGATGATGGTGAGGCGAAGCAGGACACGGAAAGTCGTCGCAAAGGCAAAAAGGCCAAGAAGACCAGAAATGACTTCCCTCCCGCGTGCTTCACTCTAAGTCAGGAGGAGATCGATCAGTTTTTCACCTGCCTCGTAGGAGTAAAACTTCCTTCGATTCTGTGGGAAGATAAGCAGATACCTAGACTCAGCGAAGCAGAAGTTCAGCGGGATGAAGTCTCATGACTGTCACGTGCTGATGACACAGATACTTCCAGTTGCAATCCGTGGGATCATGGACGCGCACGTCTGTGAAACGCTATTTGGCCTATGCAACTTTTTCGACGTCATCTCTCGGAAGTCGGTTGGCGTGAGGCAACTCAGAAGGCTACAGGAAGAAATCGTGGTGATACTATGCGAGCTTGAGATGTACTTCCCGCCCGCATTCTTCGACGTTATGGTGCATCTGCTGGTCCATATCGTGGAGGATATCATCCAACTCGGGCCGACGTTCCTGCACAGCATGATGCCGTTCGAAAGGATGAATGGTGTCATCAAAGGATACGTTCGCAACATGTCACGTCTAGAGGGAAGCATAGCCAGGGGCTTTCTGACCGAAGAGTGCATCTCCTACTGCACGAATTATCTAGGCATCGAGAACCCCGTTGGTCTGCCCGTCAACAGGCACCTCGGTAGGCTCGCTGGATGGGGTCACCTTGAGGGTCGCCACGAAATGCATGTCGACTTTGAGGGTCGACTCGCCGACTTTGAAAGAGCAAACCTAGTCGTGCTACAACACATAGACGTGGTCGATCCTTGGTAGGTAGAGCAAAAAACCTTTATTGAGAAAACGTACAATGACCGAGGCCAACAGAGACGGACGGAGATATAATCAAAGAGCACAACTCATGTTTCACGCGTCGGTTCAAGCAGAAGCTTCTGTCATACCCTTTACATGAGGATTCTTCCGCGGAAGAACAACTCATATTCGCCTTGTCGCAGGGCGCCGAGCACAACATGATGACGTATGAGGCGTACGATATCAACGGCTACACATTCTACACCGAGGGAAAGGACATGAAGAGCGATGGTTATCAGAACTCCGGGGTAACGATGGAATCCTACACCGATAACGACAAGGACAGATACTACGGAAGGATCGAGGAGATCTGGGAGCTAAGCTACGCTGGAGAGAAAGTCCCGATGTTCCGTGTCAGATGGGCCAAGAGCGTCATAAAAGAAGACCGGTATTTCACCACCATGGTTAAACCCGAAGCCAAATCCAAGACCGCGGGCGCAAACGTCACCGCGAAAAATGAGCCATGGGTATTGGCTTCCAAAGTGGACCAATGCTTCTTCATTACCGACCCGTCAAACCCAGTCGTGTTGTCGTGAGGAGAGGCAAAACGAAGATCATCGAAATGGACGGAGTCGCCAATGAGCAAGACTTTGACAAGTACGGCGGCCCGAAGATGGAACATGACGACAACGATGAAGTACCAGCATGCACCACAAGAAGAAGCAGGACCACCCTACCTAAAGGACGTCCGTTCAAGAGAAGAACTCCATTTACAAAAATAAGGGCAAGAAGATTGTGAACAGATAGCTAGCTAAGATCGATTGTATTTAAATTGTAGCCTTCATTTCTCGATTGTATTTCAAGGGCACTTTTTGAACTCATGAATATTTTTAAATTTCATGGGCACTTTTTGAATTCATGAATATTTTTTCAAATTTGATGATATTTTTTCATATTGAATATTCATGAGGACACTCGATCTCGATCCCCCTCCATATCGATCGCTATCCCCCCTCGCCATATCCCCCTCACCGCCGAGCACCCCCGCACCTCCCCGCTCCACCGCGCGACGACCCCCGCACCTCCCGCTCCACCACCGCCGACGACCCACCGCACCTCCCGCTTCACCGCCGAGGACCCCAGACTCTCCCGCTCCACCGCCACCGACGACCCCCGCACCCCCCCACTCCACCGCCATGACGACCCCCGCACCTCCCCGCTCCACAGTCACAAATGAATGCAACTAAAATCTAAAAAACAAATTTGATTATATTTTCAAATAAAAATTTGATAATATTTTGAAATAACAAATTTGATGATATTTTTTCATATTCATAAATATTTTCAAATAACAAATTTGATGATATTTTTTAAAAAATTATTACTTTTTTTATAAAAAAAATATTACTGTTTCATATTCATATTCATTTTCTAAAAAATTATTAGATGCAACAAAAAATAATAATAATAAATTACTTATGGCGCACCGCTGGCTGGTGCTCTATTGCTATGCAAAAAAAGTTACTTATGGTGCACCGCTGGGTGGTGCACCATTGCTATCTAAAAAAAGATTACTAATGGCGCACCGCTCGAGGGTGCGCCATTGCTATCACAAAAAACATACTAATGGCGCACCGCTAGGGGGTGCACCATTGCTAAGCCCCCCCCCCCCCCCCACTAAAATCCCCAATCTAACATTTCTCTCTAAGCCCTCCCACTGCCTCACCTCACCCGCGCCGCCCCCGTACTCGTCGTCCCCGGCCGTTCTCGCTGCCCCCTCCGCACCCGACCACCACCGCCCCCAATGCCCCGGCGCCTCGCTGCCCGTCGCCCCACCGCCCGGACGCCCGGTGCCTTGCTGCCCGTCGCCCCATCGCCCCGACGCCCGGCGCCTCGCCCATCGCCCCACCGCCCGACACCCCAGCGCCTCGCTGCCTGTCGCCCCACCGCCCCCAATGCCCCGGCGCCTTGCTGCCCGTCGCCCCACTACAGGATCGCGAGGAGGGAGGGGAGCCCAATCTGCCGGAGGAGCAGCTGCGCTCCAACGACCAGCTCAAGCAAGACGAGGTACTCCCTCCTGAAACTTCGTGCTTCACCCTAAACCTCGTCGCCATTAAAATCCTTGGGCCAATTTCATAATGCAAACTGCACCCCTCTCCTGATATTAGAACAGAGGAAGTTGGTTTCAGAATTGGACTGGATACTAGAACAGAGGAAGTTGTGACCTTGGAAACAATATGTGAATGGTTCATAAGCAAATTGGTTTATTGCATGGGACAAAAAACCACACAAATTTTCTTATGCTAAACAACCCGTGTTCGGAAACAGAAGATGAGTATTGGTCGCCTCAAACTTGAATGTAAATTTCTCACAGTGAATTAAATGAACTGCTGTTTTATCATGTATGATGTTTTTCTGAACATCTCCTTATCTTTTATTCCAAGCAAACCTAGCTGATTTTTCTGTAAATCTCCTAAAAACGCAACCCTTAAAAAATTCAATGTTAAAGAATTTTTATGATTTTTGAGTAATCAAAATTCAGTGTAGAAATGGGTAGTTAGAAAGCAATTTGTGAGTTATGTAGCCATTTTTTGTGACAAAAGTATGTGGTACTGCATATTTCACAAAAATACCTTTATCTTTTGATTTAGTTTGTCCCCTGACCTTGTTACGGATGCTCCAGCTGTTTGTACATGAGATAATCCACCAAATTCTGGTACTTCCATGTTGCTTCTAGTAGTAACCTGACAGCACAGCCATACTTAGACCTTCAGAAGGTCAATCTTCAGTTTACTTGACTTTTGAGCCTGCTAGTAGTAACTTGGCAGCCATTCAAGGATGTCTTGGTTGTTCACGAGGCCATCCAATTGTTGTTATGTGATGACCTGATTTCTTGTCTTCCAATGGCATTTGACATTATGATGACCAACTCATTGATTTGTCATACCCATACTAAACAAAGGTTAGGTTCAGAGATAGTGCTGCATTGTTGAGTTTTACTCCTTTTGATGTAGTAAATTTATTGACTGGTGTTTATCTTACCCTGTTCCATTGAGTAGTAAATCATTATTGGCTTGTACAGATGTCAGCATGCTCCTTTTCTACTCATTTTGGAGAACCTGTTCTTCACTTCTAAGAGTTGTTGTATTGAATGGTAGTTCTCATCCATTGGGGTTTTGATTGACATGGCACATTTGCAATGGAGTTTTATATATCTTTCGCCACTGTTCATTAACGACAAGTCAACAACAACATCAGTAAAATTCAGTTAACAATAACATCAGTAAAATTCAGTTAATTAACTGAAGAAGAGAAGAGAGAAAGTAGAGAGCAAGAGGAGTACTTGCATTAACTGAAACATTTTACTTTAAACTTGCAAAATTGCAGTACTCCCTTAAAAACTGCAAGCAAGAACTACTGTTGGAGGGCACTACTGTAGGGCAGAAGAGAAAGAGAAGAGAGAAGAGAAAAAAAGAGAGAAGATATTCTCGGTCTCATCAAACTTGCACTACTGCAATTTACTCCAGGGATACTATAGTTCTTTGCAAATTCTCTGCTCTACTCCCCTGCATGCACTGCAATACACTACTCCACTGCATGTTTAATCAGTTAACAGAAAAAGGTACAAAACAAGAAAATGTAAGAAAAGAAGAGAGCTTGTACTGCCAGTACATCATTAGGCAGTTCACCAGAGATTTTCAAGTTAAAAATACTCCCAGGGGTAGATGAAGAGAGAATATCATGAAGGAACAGTTTAGTTTTAATTAATGGAAAAGTTACATTTACTTGTAATTAAAGGAACAATTTCAGTTAATTGTAAATATTCAATAGCAGCAGAGGCAAGCAGTAGCAGTAGCAGTAGATGCCAACTTTTGATATGCATGCATGCATGCATTCTTTGCGTGTTTATATTCATTCTTGTAAACTGAACATGCTCATCTATCTATCTATCTATCTATCTACCTGCTTAAGTATGTATGTATGCATTGTATTTTTATTTCCTCTGGAAAGTAAAGTTTATTTCTTGGCTGGCTGGCATGATGGCTCATGGATCCCTCAGCTGCAGCTGCAGCTGGAGCTCAATCTGATCTCATCTGAAATGACTCTATAAATAGAGAGTGTAGTTAGTTACAGAGTAGCAGAAATAGTTGCTGGATGCAGTTACTTGCATGGGCCTGGCTGATGAAGAAAAACTTTATATATATTCATATTAATGTGGACTCTATAAATCATACTTATTGGACATGTTTTACGTGTTGATCCATCAACTGATCACATTGAGAAAGACTTGTAAATATGAGATCATCTTTTACAGAAAACAATTTTCAGCAAAGGTCATGTCTCCGACCATCGTGTCGTGATGATTTTGCAGGTACCCCGAGAGGCCCTTGAGTTTGCTGGAATGTCGATTAACTTCCGTTTCGGCAAATTCGAGTACTCCATATGTCCTATTTTCAGCAAGGTCATGCTGAAATTTTCCGTGAATTTTAGCATGACATTGCTAAAAATAGGACATATGGGGTACTTGCGACTAATGCATGGGCCGGGGTATCTTAGTACTTAATTAAGTAGGATCAACTGCCCTCGCTGGCAAACCCTAAATGATGAAAACTTAACTTAGCATTTAGGGTGCCTCAGCGTCGACAAACCCTAAATTATGAAACCTTGGCTTTTAGGGTGCCTCGGTGTCGATAAAAACCTAAATGATGAAAGCTTAGGCTTTTAGGGTGCCTCGGCGTCGACAAACCCTAAATGGTAAAAGCTTAGCTTTTAGGATGCCTCGGTGTCGACAAACCCTAAATGATGAGACTATGATCTTGTTCCTTGACAATAACCAACTTTTTGACCAAACTTTTTTCCTATTTAGAGCGAAACATGGCCCACAACGATGAGGCCGGCAGTTCAGGCAAGCAATTCTGGGAGCTATCCCAGGAGATGGAGGAAGAACCTGACCGCTATGAGGACGCCGCGGAAGACACCGATCCTAAATACACAACCCCTAGTGGCGTCGGGGATGACACCACTGATGGTGCCGCCGAGGATGCCACCACTGATGATGGCAGCGCACGCACAGATGGCAGCTAACCGAAGAGGCAACGGAAGGACCGGCGCCCGAACGTGCTCGGCACCGTCAAGGAGGAATTTACTGAAGTGAACTCCGACAAGCATGCAACGGCGCCCAAAGAATTAGTCAACGGGTACTCGGTTTAGCTCGGGTGCATTCTCCGGAGCACCGTCTCGATCAACACCGAGAACCTAAGGCATAAGGACCGAGGGAATTTGCGCAGCCTCCTCTTCACGAAGCTGTGAGACGTCTCCAACGTATCTATAATTTTTTATTGTTCCATGCTATTATATTACCTGTTTTGAATGACTATGGGCTTTATTATACACTTTTATATTACTTTTGGGACTAACCTATTAACCGGAGGCCCAGCCCATATTGCTGTTTTATTGATTGTTTCAGTATTTCGAAGGATAGGAATATCAAACGGAGTCCAAACGGAATGAAACCTTTGGCATCGTGATTTTTTGGAAGAATATGATCCTGGAGACTTGGAGTTCACGTCAGAAGATACTCGAGGAGGCCAGGAGATAGGGGGGCGCCCCCCTACTGGGCACGCCCCCCTGTCTCGTGGGCCCCTCGAGCACCTCCTGACCGACTTCTTTCGCTTATATATTCCCTCGTACCCTAAAACCATCGAATATCAAGATTAGACCGGGAGTTCCGCCGCCGCAAGCCTCTGTAGCCACCAAAAACCTCTCGGGAGCCCGTTCAGGCACCCTGCCGGAGGGGGAATCCATCACCGGTGGCCATCTTCATCATCACGGCGCTCTCCATGACGAGGAGGGAGTAGTTCACCCTCGGGGCTGAGGGTATGTACCAGTAGCTATGTGTTTGATCTCTCTCTCTCTCTCTCTCTCTCTCTCTCTCTCTCTCTCTCTCTCGTGTTCTCTCTCGTGTTCCCTCTATGGCACGATCTTGATGTATCGCGAGCTTTGCTATTATAGTTGGATCTTATGATGTTTCTCCCCCTCTACTCTCTTGTGATGAATTGAGTTTCCCCTTTGAAGTTATCTTATCGGATTGAGTCTTTACTTTGAGAACACTTGATGTATGTCTTGCCGTGTTTATAGGTGGTGACAATGGGATATCATGTGCCACTTGATGTATGTTTTAGTGACCAACTTGAGGGTTCCCCCCATGAACCTCTGCGTAGGGGTTGGCACACGTTTTCTTGACTCTCCGGTAGAAACTTTGGGGCACTCTTTGAAGTACTTTGTGTTGGTTGGATGAATCTGAGATTGTGTGATGCATATCGTATAATCATGCCCACGGATACTTGAGGTGACAATGGAGTATCTAGGTGACATTAGGGTTTTGATTGATTTGTGTCTTAAGGTGTTATTCTAGTATGAACTCTTTTATAGATTGATCCGAAAGAATAGCTTTGAGGTGGTTTCGTAACCTACCATAATCTCTACGTTTGTTCTCCGCTATTAGTGGCTTTGGAGTGACTCTTTGTTGCATGTTGAGGGATTGTTATATGATCTATCTATGTTATTATTGTTGAGAGAACTTGCACTAGTGAAAGTATGAACCCTAGGCCTTGTTTCCTATCATTGCAATACCGTTTAACCTCACTTTTATCATTAGTTACCTAGCTGTTTTTATTATTTCAGATTACAAAAACCTTTATCTACCATCCATATTACACTTGTATTACCATCTCTTCGCCGAACTAGTGCACCTATACAATTTACCATTGTAATGGGTGTGTTGGCGACACAAGAGACTCTTTGTTATTTGGTTGCAGGGTTGCTTGAGAGAGACCATCTTCATCCTATGCCTCCTACGGATTGATAAACCTTAGGTCATCCACTTGAGGGAAATTTGCTACTGTCCTACAAACCTGTGCACCTGCAGGCCCAACAACGTCTACAAGAAGAAGGTTGCGTAGTAGACATCAAGCTCTTTTCTTGCGCCGTTGCTGGGGAGGTAAGTGCTTGATGGTATATCTTTAGATCTTGCAATCGAGTCTTTTAGTTTCTTGTTTTATCACTAGTTTAGTTTATAAAAGAAAACTACAAAAAATGGAGTTAAGTTTGTCTCATACGCTTCGTCTTTTTAATATCTTTCGTGAGTATGATGGAAAGGAAAATTGTGCTCGAGTGCTAGAAGAAGAATGCTATAAAATGTTTGGTACTAGATCTTTGTATGATGAGCATGATTTCAATGTTGTTAGTATGAATTCCTTGAATATCCATGATGCTAATGATACGCAAAGCCACAAGCTTGAGGAAGCTATGTTTGATGAATATGATATTTTTTGTCCCCCAAGTTTTGAAGAGCAAATTTATTATGATGATAGCATGACTCCTATTTATGATGATTATATTGATGAAAGTGGGTTTGGAAGACTGT
Organism: Aegilops longissima; assembly: GCA_021605205.1. Classification (NCBI taxonomy): domain Eukaryota; kingdom Viridiplantae; phylum Streptophyta; class Magnoliopsida; order Poales; family Poaceae; genus Aegilops; species Aegilops longissima. Next base: position 5,206,565 of record CM038680.1, on the reverse strand, counting down.
CAACTTTAGGAATTAGTGATCCCACTATTTTGGAGGATGTTGAATCTTATTGTGATGAATATGAAAGTGGATTTGGAAGAGTGTCAACTTTATTTAGTGATTCCACTATCTTGGGAGAGGTTTCAATCGATTATGATGAGAACGAAGTTGCTACTTATGATGATTATTGTGATGAAACTTATGCTATAAAAAGTAGTGATCATTATATTTACAAATCTTGTCATGATTTTGATTACCCTTTTTCTGAACATTAATCATTTAATGTGGAAACAATTTTTAGCGTTCAAGTCTCTTATGATAGTCCCACTATTCCGAATGAGAAGAATTTTGCTTATGTAGAGAGTAGTAAAATTTCTATGCAAGTAGATCATGAAAAGAATGCTTTAGGCGCTGGTTATATTGTTGAATTCATTCATGATGCTACTGAAAATTATTATTAGGGAGGAACATATGCTTGTAGGAATTGCAATAATGTCAAGTTTCCTCTCTATGTGCTTCAATTTTTGAAGTTATGCTTGTTTTGCCTTCCTATGCTTGTTGATTATTGTTCCCATAAGTTGTTTGCTCACAAAATCCCTATGCATAGGAAGTGGGTTAGACTTAAATGTGATAGTCATATTCTTCATGATGCTCTCTTTATGTTTCAATTCTTATCTTTTATGTGAGCATCATTGAAATCATCATGCCTAGCTAGGGGCGTTAAACGATAGCGCTTGTTGGGAGGCAACCCAATTTTATTTTAGTTTCTTGCTTTTTGGTTCTGTTTAGTAATAAATAATCCATCTAGCTTCTGTTTAGATGTGGTTTTATGTTTTAATTAGTGTTTGTGCCAAGTAGAACCTTTGGGAAGACTTGGGTGAAGTCTTTATGATCATGCTGTAAAAAACAGAAACTTTAGCGCTCATGAGATTAGCTTCAACTTTTTACTGGAGAGTGCTATTTAGTTGATTCTTTTTGCAGATGATTACTAGACAAATTCCTCAGGTCCACCAATTTATTTTAGAATTTTTGGAGTTCCATAAGTTTGCGTTAGTTACAGATTACTACAGACTGTTCTGTTTTTGACAGATTCTGTTTTTCGTGTGTTGTTTGCTTATTTTGATGACTCTATGGATAGTAAAATAGTTTATAAACCATCGAGAAGTTGGAATACAGTAGGTTTAACACCAATATAAATAAATAATGAGTTCATTACAGTACCTAGAAGTGGTGTTTTGTTTTCTTTCGCTAACGGAGCTCACGAGTTTTCTGTTAAGTTTTGTGTTGTGAAGTTTTCAAGTTTTGGGTAAAGATTCGATGGGCTATGGAATAAGGAGTGGCAAGAGCCTAAGCTTGGGGATGCCCAAGGCACCCCAAGGTAATATTCAAGGATGACCAAGAGCCTAAGCTTGGGGATGCCCCGGATGGCATCCCCTCCTTCGTCTTCGTTCATCGGTAACTTTACTTGGAGCTATATTTTTATTCACCACATTATATGTGTTTTGCTTGGAGCTTCATGTCATTTTCTTTAGCTTTGCTTGCTGTTTGAATAAAATACCAAGATCTGAAATTATTAAATGGGAGAGTCTTCACATAGTTGTATAATTATTCGACTACTCATTGATCTTCACTTATATCTTTCGGAGTAGTTTGTCATTTGCTCTAGTACTTCACTTATATCTTTTAGAGCACGGTGGTGGATTTATTTTGTAGAAATTAATGAACTCTTGCTTCACTTATATTATTTTGAGAATCTTAAACAGCATGGTAATTTGAACGAAAACTATCATAGGAAGTGAATTGGATGCTATGATCAATTTCATACTTGATAATTGTTTTGAGATATGGAGGTAGTGATATTAAAGTCATGCTAGTTGGGTGATTATGAATTTAAAGAATGCTTGTGTTGAAGTTAGCAAGTCCCGTAGCATGCACGTATGGTTAAAGTTGTGTAACAAATTTGAAACATGAAGTGTACCTGGCTTGTGCATCCTTATGAGTGGCGGTCGGGGACGAGCGATGGTCTTTTCCTACCAATCTATCCCCCTAGGAGCATGCGCGTAGTACTTGATTTTTTATGACTTCTAAATTTTTGCAATAAGTATATGAGTTCTTTTGACTAATGTTGAGTCCATGGATTATACGCACTTTTACCTTTCCGCCTTTGTTAGCCTCTTCGGTACCGTGCATTGCCCTTTCTCACCTTGAGAGTTGGTGCAAACTTCACCGGTGCATCCAAACCCCGTGATACGATACGCTCTATCACACATAAACCTCCCTATATCTTCCTCAAAACAGCCACCATACCTACCTATTATGGCATTTCCATAGCCATTCCGAGATATATTGCCATGCAACTTCTACCGTTCCGTTCATCATCATGACATACTTTACTTTTGTCATATTGCCATTGCATGATGATGTAGTTGACATCGTATTTGTGGCAAAGCCACCATGCATTTTTTTTCATACATGTCACTCTTGATTCATTGCACCATCCCGGTACACCGCCGGAGGCATTGATATAGAGTCATATCTTGTTCTAGTTTCGAGTTGTAATCCTTATATTGTAATCAATAGAAGTGTGATGATCATCATTATTAGAGCATTGCCCAATCAAAAAAAGGGGGGGGGGAGTCCAAAAAGAAAAAAAGAAAGGCCCAAAAAAAGAAAATAAATAAAAAGGGCAATGCTACTATCTCTTTTTCCACACTTGTGCTTCAAAGTAGCACCTTGTTCTTCATGTAGTGAGTCTCATATATTGTGCTTGAAAGTAGCACCATGTTTTTCATATGGTGAGTCTCATAAGTTGTCTTTTTCATACTAGTGGGAATTTTTAATTATAGAACTTGGCTTGTATATTCCTACGATGGGCTTCCTCAAATGCCCTAGGTCTTCGTGAGCAAGCAAGTTGGATGCACACCCACTAGTTTTCTTTTGTTGAGCATTTATTTATAGCTCTAGTGCATCTGTTGCATGGCATTCCCTACTCCTCATGTTGACATCAATTCATGGGCATCTCCATAGCCCGTTGATTATCCTCGTCAATGTGAGACTTTCTCCTTTTTTTGTCTTCTCCACACAATCCCCATCATCATATTCTATTCCACCCATAGTGCTATATCCATGGCTCACGCTCATGTATTGCGTGAAGGTTGAAAAAGTTGGAGATTATTTAAGTATGAAACAATTGCTTGGCTTGTCATCGGGGGTATAGAAATTGGGAACATCTTTGTGTGACAAAAATGAGGCATAGCCTAACTATATGATTTTGTAGGGATGAACTTTCTTTTGCCATGCTATTTTGAGAAGACATGATTACTTTGATTAGTATGCTTGAAGTATTACTATTTCTTTTATCAATATGAACTTTTATTTTGAATCATTTGGATCTGAACATTCATGCCACAATAAAGAGAATTACAATGAAATTATGCTAGGTAGCATTCCACATCAAAAATTCTGTTTTTATCATTTACCTACTCAAGGACGAGCAGGAATTAAGCTTGGGTATGCTTGATACGTCTCCAACGTATCTATAATCTTTGATTGTTCCATGCTATTTGTAATAGCCTGGCTTATTAGGGATGATAGACTACTCATATCAATAAGGAATTCCTTCTTTTTCGGGAGCCCATTCGGACAGAACTCCAAAGTTAAGCGTGCTCAGCTTGGAGTAGTTTCAGGATGGGTGACCGACCGGGAAGTTGCTCCCGGGTGCGCACGAGTGAGGACAAAGTGCGCAGAAAAGACTAGTATTGATCTGTGGGGCCAGTCTAGATCCCGCCAGGAGTAACGACCACCGGCGGTGTGTCCGGGCGTTACAAGTTGGTATCGAGCCGACCCTCGCTGATTACGGATGGTTGCGGACAGGTGCGTGGTCATGTTGTTCATGACATTTGTGACCCGTCGTGGCACCCGACATGGCACATGTACCGGACTGGATGCACAGACGGTTGTGCCAAGAGGGAACGTTCCTGTGGCCCGACGAGGACGTCGGTTCCTCTGAGTGGGGGTGTATGTAATAGCCTGGCTTATTAGGGATGATAGACTACTCATATCAATAAGGAATTCCTTCTTTTCCGGGAGCCCATTCGGACAGAACTCCAAAGTTAAGCGTGCTCAGCTTGGAGTAGTTTCAGGATGGGTGACCGACCGGGAAGTTGCTCCCGGGTGCGCACGAGTGAGGACAAAGTGCGCAGAAAATACTAGTATTGATCTGTGGGGCCAGTCTAGATCCCGCCAGGAGTAACGACCACCGGCGGGTGTGTCCGGGGCGTTACACTATTATATTACCTGTTTTGAATGATTATGGGCTTTATTATACACTTTTATATTACTTTTGGGACTAACCTATTAACCGTAGGCCCAGCCCATATTGCTGTTTTATTGCATGTTTCAGTATTTCAAAGGAAAGGAATATCAAACGGAGTCCAAACAGAATGAAACCTTCGGCATCATGATTTTTTGGAAGAATATGATCCTGGAGACTTGGAGTTCACGTTAAAAGATACTCGAGGAGGCCAACAGATAGGGGGCGCCCCCCCCCCCTACTGGGCGCGCCCCCTGTCTCGTGGGCCCCTCGAGCACCTCCCGACCAACTTCTTTCGCTTATATATTCCCTCGTACCCTAAAACCATTGAATATGAAGATAGATCGGGAGTTCCGCCGCCGCAAGCGTCTGTAGCCACCAAAAACCTCTCGGGAGCCCGTTCGACACCGCCTGGGGGGAATCCATTACGGTGGCCATCTTCATCATCCCGAGCTCTCCATGATGAGGAGGAGTAATTCACCCTCGGGGCTGAGGGTATGTACCAGTAGCTATGTGTTTGATCTCTCTCTCTCTCTCTCGTGTTCTCTCTCGTGTTCCCTCTATGGCATGATCTTGATGTATCACGAGCTTTGCTATTATAGTTGGATCTTATGATGTTTCTCCCCCTCTACTCTCTTGTGATGAATTGAGTTTCCCCTTTGAAGTTATCTTATCGGATTGAGTCTTTACTTTGAGAACACTTGATGTATGTCTTGCCGTGTTTATCTGTGGTGACAATGGGATATCACGTGCCACTTGATGTATGTTTTGGTGACCAACTTGCGGGTTCCGCCCATGAACCTATGCGTAGGGGTTGGCACACATTTTCTTGACTCTCTGGTCGAAACTTTGGGGCACTTTTGAAGTACTTTGTGTTGGTTGGATGAATCTGAGATTGTGTGATGCATATCATATAATCATGCCCACGAATACTTGAGGTGACAATGGAGTATCTAGGTGACATTAGGGTTTTGATTGATTTGTGTCTTAAGGTGTTATTCTAGTACGAACTCTTTTATAGATTGATCCAAAAGAATATCTTTGAGGTGGATTCATACCCTACCATAATCTCTACGTTTGTTCTCCGCTATTAGTGGCTTTGGAGTGACTCTTTGTTGCATGTTGAGGGATTGTTATATGATCTATCTATGTTATTATTGTTGAGAGAACTTGCACTAGTGAAAGTATGAACCCTAGGCCTTGTTTCCTATCATTGCAATACCGTTTACGCTCACTTTTATCATTAGTTACCTTGCTGTTTTTATTATTTCAGATTACAAAAACCTTTATCTACCATCCATATTGCACTTGTATTACCATCTCTTCGCCGAACTAGTGCACCTATACAATTTACCATTGTATTGGGTGTGTTGGGGACACAAGAGACTCTTTGTTATTTGGTTGCAGGGTTGCTTGAGAGAGACCATCTTCATCCTACGCCTCCTACGGATTGATAAACCTTAGGTCATCCACTTGAGGGAAATTTGCTACTGTACTACAAACCTGTGCACTTGCAGGCCCAACAACGTCTACAAGAAGAAGGTTGCGTAGTAGACATCAAGCTGCACGAATGATACAAGTTCCCCGCTGACTTTGCAAACACACGCCTCTCAGGGAATAAAGTGAACAGTGCTGCCCTCACGAGGATGAGCACAACCCTGTCTACTTGGAGAAGCGCGGTGAAGAAAATGATTGACAAAGGTGATAGTTATGAGAAGATCAAGGCGAAAAGTCCTTCGATCAGCGAAGATGACTACAAGGAGTTCAAGATCAAGTGCGAGAGCAGCGCAACCGTGGAATCAAGTCAGTGGGGGAAAGAAATGCGGGAGTTGAACTTAGGGGTCCACCAACTCGGTCCCGGTGGTTACAGAGTGGCGGAGCCTATATGGGACAAGGAGGACGCGGAGCTTGCCGAGCAAGGCCTACCACCCCGCTTCAAGAAATACCGTGACAAGCAGACCAGGAACTATGTCAGGGCCCGGTACAAGGAGGACCCGGCAACAAAGGAGCTTACCACGGATCCGAAGACCAAGGCGCTTGAGCATGTTCTGGTAAGGAATACACCCCCGCGTAATTAGCTCCATATGGTTGCATTCTAATTAATGAAGCCAAATTTCAAAATGGTTCACATTCCTTCCGCAGGAGACTGAAAGCAGTAGTGCGGGGTCGTCTCAGAGCTCCCCTTGGGATAGCACTCTAAATAGGGCGTTGAACGTAATGAAAAACAAGGATAAGCTCGAAGCCGCCGTCCGTCACTGGTCGTGTGGCCGGCAAAGGCTTGTCCACAAAATGGTCGTCATACTATACCGCTGGTGGGCGAAAGTAGAAAAAGACCATCTCTGAAAGCCAGTCACGCGATGTTCAAGAACTCAAGGCACAACTGGCGCAGATTCCGGAGATTGTCCAAGAGCAAGTGCAACAACAACTAGGAACGACGGTCACCGCCATTGTGCCTACCTTGATTCAGGGGCTGACGACGTGGATGGCGGGCAGCCAATAGGGGCCGCCCCTGGTTCCCAGCTTCACGGCCAGCAACTCGCACAACGCGCAGGCGGTGCCATTGGTGTCTACGGCGGAGACGGTATTCGTGTCTCCGACGCCGGCACGGGCATTGGAGCTTAATGCACCCGGGTGTACGCCGGCCGGCACCTCGCCAGCAAGCGGCCCCTCCGTCAGTTGCACGGCACGGTGCAGCGAGGGGCTCCTAGGGCTTGGGAGGGGCGATGCCATGGTGGTCTACGTGAGAGGGAGGGCGAGGAGATAGCGATGAACGTGAACGTGAGGGGGAGGAGATAGCAATGTCGTGGGAGGCGCAGTATTTATAGTGAGCAATGGCACACCTACGTAAGATATGGATCGAAGTGATCGACTTAAGCGCAGGTCAGTTGCGTCAGCGACATGTGGGCGGACCCTGTTGGGCCCATATGTCAGTGACCCAATGCACCTGCAGTTAAGTAACAGCTACGTGGGCATATTTGTTGGAGTAAATTACGGGGGAGCGAAGGGGTGGAAATATTGCTGGTTACAACGGATTGGACGAGCGTGGGGGGAGGAGAGTCATGCATGCAGATTTTTCCAAACGGGGTGGAGTGGTGGGACCGCCGGAGGGAGAAGGAGAGTTTGGCAGGCATATTGTTTCCACACATGGAGAGGAAAAGATTTGGAGATGAACGGGCTTCCTGCAGGTATGGGGAACGGTGCATAATAAGTCATCTTGCATGTCGGGCTAGGTATAGTCTCAAGTCATTAAAAACATACACGCCCCACACATGTTCATATTTCAAGGTGCACTAAATTATTGCATGCGATGATTAAGGCTGGCCATAATGGTGGTACCTTAGCTGGTATCATACACACGGGAATAGCAAACATGCTGATGTGGCAAAGAATTAAAGAAGAGATGGGGGTTAGAGTAACTAGTGTTCATGCATGCATTGGTAAACACATTTTTTTGTGAAGAACGACAACATTAGTTGAGTACTTTTGCAGACTTCAAAAACTATTCCACCGCCTCTACTATCTTGCTAAGAGTAGGTGAAAAAATCGAGCCCTTTAAACTAGAAGGGAGGTAGTGGTACTCTAATAGCTAACCTTGTTGTGATGACAAGATAGGACATGGCACGCACCTGGACGGAGGAACTAGTCTGCATTGTGCATTTAAGTTTTGTCTGAAGTCAATGTACCTCTACTTTCACCAGACTTACAGAAAAATGTACTCCCTCCGTCTAGGTGTGTAAGTCATCTTACGAAAACCAAATAATCCCAAAACACGTAGGTGCGGTGCATTAACTTCTACCTCGTTTCTTGTTTCTTGACATATCAACCAATAAGAGATGAGGGTGTGCATGCTTTTAATGACTTGAGACTATCAAACATGACATGCAGTGGTTAGTTCATTGCATGCAATACTATTAATTAGCAAATAAACATTAATGCCTCTCGTTTTCCCCTCCTCCTTGGTCACGGTGCACAGCCTAAGATGACTTACTCACCTAGACGGAGGGAGTATCAACATTCACAATGTCAAATCCATATTTTTACACTCATTATAAAACGTAGTTATTATACTCATTATAATCAGTATTGTAGATATTGATATTTTTAGTATAAATTTGGTCGTGGGATTTCATTGATGCATGTCAAAGCGTGGAGGAAGCGAAGCTTAGGGCTTGCATTGCCGGTCTCTACATAGGTATTTCTCTTCATAATCCTGTAATTTTAGAGACTGGTTGCGCTTTTGTGGTAGCGTCTCTTGCATCGGGGGACTATGACAGGTCTCCTATGTGTGACCTGAAGATGAAAGCGTTGAGCATATCAAAGTTGATCAACAATCTTCAATTGTCAAAGATTAGCCGTTCGGCCAATAAGGTGGCACACTTAATCGCTAAGTATAGCTTTGATAATAGGTTAGATGGTATTCTTGTAAATAACATACCGCCCTGTGTGGTGAATATTGTATCGAATGAGTGTACTGGTGTGGCTGGTTAATTAATATAAGGTGGTGTTAAAAAAAGTATAAATTTGGTCAAACACTTTGCAAACGGTTGATGGGAGTAAAAAGGACCAGAGAGGGAGTATCATGCATGCGGAGTAGGCAAAAAAATTGCTCATTTATAGCCGGTCGAAGTCTCAAAGGGCGCGACCGCGCGAGGGAGGCGAAGGTCATGGGAGGGGCGACGGTTGACGGAATTAAGTGAAGTTACATCCACGCGCCGGCATGGCGTGCGAACAGGCAGAAGCTATACCGTCAGGCCTATGATGTGATTGACTTGACCCATTCCGTTAGCTTAGCACTTGATCATTTAGTATGTTGCTATTGCTTTCTTCATGACTTATACATGTTCCTATGACTATGAGATTATGTAACTCCCGCTTACTGGAGGAACACTTTGTGTGCTACCAAACGTCACAACGTAACTGGGTGATTATAAAGGTGCTCTACAGGTGTCTCCAAAGGTACTTGTTGAGTTGACGTATTTTGAGATTATGATTTGTCACTCCGATTGTCGGAGAGGTATCTCTGGTCCCTCTCGGTAATGCACATCACTATAAGCCTTGCAAGCAATGTAGCTAATGAGTTAGTTACGAGATGATGCATTACGTAATGAGTAAATAGACTTGCCGGTAATGAGATTGAACTAGGTATTGAGATACCCACGATCGAATCTCAGGCATGTAACATACCGATGACAAAGGGAACAACGTATGTTGTTATGCGGTTTGACCGATAAAGATCTTTGTAGAATATGTAGGAGCTAATATGAGCATCCAGGTTCCGCTATTTGTTATTGAATGGAGACGTGTCTCGGTCATGTCTACATAGTTCTCGAACCCGTAGGGTCCGCACGCTTAAAGTAAGATGATAGTTATATTATGAGTTTATGTGTTTTGATGTACCGAAGTTTGTTCGGAGTCCTGGATGTGATCACGGACATGACGAGGAGTCTCTAAATGGTCGAGACATGAAGATCGATATATTGGACGACTATATTTGGACACCGGAAAGGTTCCGGGTGAGATTGGGACAACAGCGGAGCTCCGGGAGGTTATCGAAACCCCCCGGGAGGTATATGGGCCTTAGTGGAAAGGAGGGGAAAGGAGCAAGGGAGGGGGCGCGCCCCCCCAGAGCCCAATCCGAATTGGGAGGGCCCCCCCTTTCCTTCCTCCCTCCTTCCTCTTCCTTCCCTCTCCCTCTCCTAATAGGAAAAGGGGGAGTCCTACTCCCGGTGGGAGTTGGACTCCCCCCCTAGGGCGCGCCACCCCCCTTGGCCGGCCCCCTCCTCCACTCCTTTATATACGGGGGAGGGGGCACCCCATAGACACAACAATTGATCATTGATCTCTTAGTCGTGTGCGGTGCCCCCCTCCACCATAGTCCTCCTCGATAATATCGTAGCGGTGCTTAGGCGAAGCCCTGCGACGGCAGAACATCATCATCGACACCACGCCGTCGTGCTGACGGAACTCTCCCTTGACACTCGGCTAGATCGGAATACGAGGGACGTCATCGAGCTGAACGTGTGCAAGAACTCGGAGGTGCCGTAGTTTCGGTGCTTGATCGGTCGGGCCGTGAAGACGTACGACCACATCAACCGCGTTGTGCTAACGCTTCCGCTTTCGGTCTACGAGGGTACGTGGGCACACTCTCCCCTCTCCTTGCTATGCATCACCATGATCTTGCGTGTGCGTAGGAATTTTGTTTGAAATTACTACGTTCCCCAACAGTGGCATCCGAGCCTAGGTTTTATGCGTTGATGTTATATGCACGAGTAGAACACAAGTGAGTTGTGGGCGATACAAGTCATACTGCTTACCAACATGTCATACTTTGGTTCGGCGGTATTGTTGGATGAAGCGGCCCGAACCAACATTACGCGTACGCTTACGCAAGACTGGTTCTACCGACGTGCTTTGCACATAGGTGGCTGGCGGGTGTCAGTTTCTCCAACTTTAGTTGAACCGAGTGTGGCTACGCCCGGTCCTTGAGAAGGTTAAAACAGCACTAACTTGACGAACTATCGTTGTGGTTTTGATGCGTAGGTAAGAACGGTTCTTGCTCAGCCCATAGCAGCCATGTAAAACTTGCAACAACAAAGTAGAGGACGTCTAACTTGTTTTTGCAGGGCATGTTGCGATGTGATATGGTCAAGACGTGATGCTATATTTTATTGTATGACATGATCATGTTTTGTAACCGAGTTATCGGCAACTGGCAGGAGCCAAATGGTTGTCGCTTTATTGTATGCAATGCAATCGCCCTGTAATTGCTTTACTTTATCACTAAGCGGTAGAGATATTCGTAGAAGCAATAGTTGGCGAGACGACAACGATGCTACGATGGAGATCAAGATGTCGCGCTGGTGACGATGGTGATCATGACGGTGCTTCGGAGATGGAGATCACAAGCACAAGATGATGATCGCCATATCATATCACTTATATTGATTGCATGTGATGTTTATCTTTTATGCATCTTATCTTGCTTTGATTGACGGTAGCATTATAAGATGATCTCTCACTACGTTTCAAGATAAAAGTGTTCTCCCTAAGTATGTACCGTTGCCAAAGTTCGTCGTGCCCAGACACCACGTGATGATCGGGTGTAATAAGCTCAACGTCCATCTACAACGGGTGCAAGCAGTTTTGCACACGCAGAATACTCAGGTTAAACTTGACGAGCCTAGCATATGCAGATATGGCCTCGGAACACTAAGACCGAAAGGTCGAGCGTGAATCATATAGTGGATATGATGAACATAGTGATGTTCACCATCGAAAACTACTCCATTTCACGTGATGATCGGTTATGGTTTAATTGATTTGGATCACGTGATCACTTAGATGATTAGAGGGATGTCTATCTAAGTGGGAGTTTTTAAGTAATATGATTAATTGAACTTAAATTTATCATGAACTAAGTACCTGATAGTATTTTGCTTGACTATGTTTGTTGTAGATAGATGGCTCGTGCTGTTGTTCTGTTGAATTTTAATGCGTTCCTTGAGAAAGCAAAGTTGAAAGATGATGGTAGCAATTCCACGGACTGGGTCTGTAACTTGAGGATTATCCTCATTGCTGCACAGAAGAATTACATCCTGGAAGCACCGCTAGGTGCCAAACCTGCTGCAGGAGCAACACCATATGTTATGAACGTCTGGCAGAGCAAAGATGATGACTACTCGATAGTTCAGTGTGCCATGCTTTACGGCTTAGAACCGGGACTTCAACAACGTTTTGAACGTCATGGAGCATATGAGATGTTCCAGGAGTTGAAGTTAATATTTCAAGCAAATGCCCGGATTGAGAGATATGAAGTCTCCAATAAGTTCTCGAGCTGCAAGATGGAGGAGAATAGTTCTGTCAGTGAGCAAATACTCAGAATGTCTGGGTATAACAATCACTTGATTCAACTAGGAGTTAATCTTCCGGATGATAGCGTCATTGACTGAATTCTTCAATCACTGCCACCAAGCTACAAGAGCTTCGTGATGAACTATAATATGCAAGGGATGGAAAAGACAATTCCCGAGCTCTTCGCGATGCTAAAGGCTGCGGAGGTAGAAATCAAGAAGGAGCATCAAGTGTTGATGGTCAATAAGACCACCAGTTTCAAGAAAAAGGGCAAAGGGAAAAAGAAGGGGAACTTCAAGAAGAACAGCAAACAAGTTGCTACTCAAGAGAAGAAACCCAAGTCTGGACCTAAGCCTAAGACTGAGTGCTTCTACTGCAAGCAGACTGGTCACTGGAAGCGGAACTGCCCCAAGTATTTGGCGGATAAGAAGGATGGCAAGGTGAACAAAGGTATATGTGATATACATGTTATTGATGTGTACCTTACCAGAGCTCGCAATAGCACTGGTATTTGATACTGGTTCATTGCTAATATTTGCAACTCAAACAGGGACTACTGATTAAGCGGACTTGGCTAAGCACGAGGTGACGATCGCGCGTGGGAAATGGTTCCAAAGTCGATGTGATCGCCGTCGCACGCTACCTCTACATCTACCTTCGGGATTAGTTTTAGACCTGAATAATTGTTATCTGGTGCCAGCGTTGAGCATGAACATTATATCTGGATCTTGTTTGATGCGAGATGGTTATTCATTTAAATATGAGAATAATGGTTGTTCTATTTATATGAGTAATATCTTTTATGGTCATGCACCCTTAAAGAGTGGTCTATTTTTGATGAATCTCGATAGTAGTGATACACATATTCATAATGTTGAAGCCAAAAGATGCAGAGTTGATAACGATAGTGCAACTTATTTGTGGCACTGCCGTTTAGGTCATATTGGTGTAAAGCGCATGAAGAAACTCCATACTGATGGACTTTTGGAATCACTTGATTATGAATCACTTGGTACTTGCGAACCATGCCTCATGGGCAAGATGACTAAAACGCCATTCTCCGGAACTATGAAGCGAGCAACTGATTTGTTGGAAATCATACATACTGATGTGTGTGGTCCAATGAATGTTGAGGCTCGCGGCGGATATTGTTATTTTCTCACCTTCACAGATAATTTGAGCAGATATGGGTATATCTACTTGATGAAACATAAGTCTGAAACATTTGAAAAGTTCAAAGAATTTCAGAGTGAAGTTTAAAATCATCGTAACAAGAAAATAAAGTTTCTACGATTTGATCATGGAGGAGAATATTTGAGTTACGAATTTGGTTTACATTTGAAGCAATGCGGAATAGTTTCACAACTCACGCCACCCGGAACACCACAGCGTAATGGTGTGTCCGAACGTCGTAATCGTACTTTACTAGATATGGTGCGATCTATGATGTCTCTTACTGATTTACCGCTATCATTTTGGGGTTATGCTTTAGAGACGGCCACATTCACGTTAAATAGGGCACCATCAAAATCTGTTGAGACGACGCCTTATGAACTATGGTTTGGCAAGAAACCAAAGTTGTCGTTTCTTAAAGTTTGGGGCTGCGATGCTTATGTGAAAAAGCTTCAACCTGATAAGCTCGAACCCAAATCAGAGAAATGTGTCTTCATAGGATACCCAAAGGAAACTGTTGGGTACACCTTCTATCAGAGATCCGAAGGCAAGACATTTGTTGCCAAGAATGGATCCTTTCTAGAGAAGGGGTTTCTCTCGAAAGAAGTGAGTGGGAGGAAAGTAGAACTTGATGAGGTAACTGTACCTGCTCCTTTATTGGAAAATAGTTCATCACAGAAACTGGTTCCTGTGACGACTACACCAATAAGTGAGGAAGCTAATGATGTTGATCATGAAACTTCAGATCAAGTTACTACAGAACCTCATAGGTCAACCAGAGTAAGATCCGCACCAGAGTGGTACGGTAACCCTATTCTGGAGGTCATGCTACTTGACCATGGCGAACCTACGAACTATGAGGAAGTGATGATGAGCCCAGATTCCGCAAAATGGCTTGAGGCCATGAAATCTGAGATGGGATCCATGTATCACAACAAAGTGTGCACTTTTGTTGACTTGCCCAATGATCGGCAAGCCATCGAGAATAAATGGATCTTCAAGAAGAAGACTGGCATTGATGGTAATGTTACTGTCTACAAAGCTCGACTTGTTGTGAAAGGTTTTCGACAAGTTCAAGGGGTTGACTACGATGAGACTTTCTCACCCGTAGCGATGCTTAAGTCTGTCCGAATCATGTTAGCAATTGCCGCATTTTATGATTATGAAATTTGGCAAATGGATGCCAAAACTGCATTCCTGAATGGATTTCTGGAAGAAGAATTGTATATGATGCAACTAGAAGGTTTTGTCGATCCAAAGGATTCTAACAAAGTGTGCAAGATCCAGCGATCCATTTATGGACTGGTGCAAGCCTCCCGGAGTTGGAATAAACGTTTTGATAGTGTGATCAAAGCATATGGTTTTATACAGTTTTTGGAGAAGCCTGTATTTACAAGAAAGTGAGTGGGAGCTCTGTAGCATTTCTAATATTATATGTGGACGACATATTATTGATTGGAAATGATATAGAATTTCTGGATAGCATAAAAGGATACTTGAATAAAAGTTTTTCGATGAAATACCTCGGTGAAGCTACTTACATATTGGGCATCAAGATCTATAGAGATAGATCAAGACGCTTAATTGGACTTTCACAAAGTACATACCTTGATAAAGTTTTGAAAAAGTTCAAAATGGATCAAGTAAAGAAAGGGTTCTTGCCTGTAATACAAGGTGTGAAATTGAGTCAGACTCAATGCCCAACCACTGCAGAAGATAGAGAGAAAATGAAAGAAGTTCCCTATGCTTCAGCCATAGGCTCTATCATGTATGCAATGTTGTGTACCAGACCTGATGTGTGCCTTGCTATTAGTTTAGCAGGGAGGTACCAAAGTAATCCAGGAGTGGATCACTGAACAGCGGTCAAGAACATCCTGAAATACCTGAAAAGTACTAAGGATACGTTTCTCGTTTATGGAGGTGACAAAGAGCTAGTCGTAAATGGTTACGTTGATGCAAGCTTTGACACTGATCCGGACGATTCTAAATCGCAAATCGGATACGTGTTTATATTGAACGGTGGAGCTGTCAGTTGGTGCAGTTCTAAACAAAGCGTTGTAGCGGGATCTACATGTGAAGCGGAGCACATAGCTGCTTCGGAAGCAGCAAATGAAGGATTCTGGATGAAGGAGTTCATATCTGATCTAGGTGTCGTACCTAGTGCATCGGGTCCAATGAAAATCTTTTGTGACAATACTGGTGCAATTGCCTTGGCAAAGCGAATCCAGATTTCACAAGAGAACCAATCACATCAAGAGACGCTTCAACTGCATCCGGGACCAAGTCCAGGTGGGAGACATAGAGATTTGCAAGATACATACGGATCTGAATGTTGCAGACCCGTTGACTAAGCCTCTTCCACGAGCAAAACATGATCAGCACCAAGGCTCCATGGGTGTTAGAATCATTACTGTGTAATCTAGATTATTGACTCTAGTGCAAGTGGGAGACTAAAGGAAATATGCCCTAGAGGCAATAATAAAGTTATTATTTATTTCCTCATATCATGATAAATGTTTATTATTCATGCTAGAATTGTATTACCCGGAAACGTAATACATGTGTGAATACATAGACAAACATAGTGTCACTAGTATGCCTCTACTTGACTAGCTCGTAAATCAAAGATGGTTAAGTTTCCTAACCATAGACATGAGTTGTCATTTGATTAACGGGATCACATCATTAGGAGAATGATGTGATTGACTTGACCCTTCCGTTAGCTTAGCACTTGATCGTTTAGTATCTTGCTATTGCTTTCTTCATGACTTATACATGTTCCTATGACTATGAGATTATGTAACTCTAGCTTACCGGAGGAACACTTTGTGTGCTACCAAACATCACAATGTAACTGGGCGATTATAAAGGTGCTCTACAGGTGTCTCCAAAGGTACTTGTTGAGTTGACGTATTTCGATATTAGGATTTGTCACTCCGATTGTCAGAGATGTATCTCTCGGCCCTCTCGGTAATGCACATAACCATAAGCCTTGCAAGCAATGTAGCTAATGAGTTAGTTATGAGATGATGCATTACGTAACGAGTAAAGAGACTTGCCGGTAACGAGATTGAACCAGGTATTGAGATACCGATGATCGAATCTCGGGCAAGTAACATACCGATGACAAAGGGAACAACATATGTTGTTATGCGGTTTGACCGATAAAGATCTTTGTATAATATGTAGGAGCCAATATGAGCATCCAGGTTCCGCTATTGGTTATTGACCGGAGACGTGTCTCGGTCATGTCTACATAGTTCTCGAACCTGTAGGGTCCGCACGCTTAAAGTAAGATGACAGTTATATTATGAGTTTATGTGTTTTGATGTATTGAAGGTTGTTCGGAGTCCCGGATGTGATCACGGACATGACGAGGAGTCTTAAAATGGTCGAGACATGAAGATCGATATATTAGACGACTATATTTGGACACCGGAAAGGTTCCGGGTGAGATTGGGACAATACCGGAGCTCCGGGAGGTTATCGGAACCCCCCGGGAGTATATGGGACTTCATGGGCCTTAGTGGAAAGGAGGGGAAAGGAGCAAGGGAGGCGCGCCCCCCCAGAGCCCAATCCGAATTGGGAGCCCCCCCCCCCTTTCCTTCCTCCCTCCTTCCTCTTCCTTCCCTCTCCCTCTCCTAATAGGAAAAGGGGGAGTCCTACTCCCGGTGGGAGTTGGACTGCCCCCCTAGGGCGTGCCACCCCCCTTGGCCGGCCCCCTCCTCCACTCCTTTATATACGGGGGAGGGGGCACCCCATAGACACAACAATTGATCATTGATCTCTTAGCCATGTGCGGTGCCCACCTCCACCATAGTCCTCCTCGATAATATCGTAGCGGTGCTTAGGCGAAGCCCTGCGACAGCAGAACATCATCATCGACACCACGCCGTCGTGCTGACGGAACTCTCCCTTGACACTCGACTAGATTGGAGTACGAGGGACGTCATCGAGCTGAACGTGTGCAAGAACTCGGAGGTGCCGTAGTTTCGGTGCTTGATCGGTCGGGCCGTGAAGACGTACGACCACATCAACCGCGTTGTGCTAATGCTTCCGCTTTCGGTCTACGAGGGTACGTGGACACACTCTCCCCTCTCCTTGCTATGCATCACCATTATCTTGCGTGTGCGTAGGATTTTTTTTGAAATTACTACGTTCCCCAACAAATTTCACATCATACATATTTGTTATGGTAAATGTTTATATTTTTCTATAAACGTGGTCAAACTTTCGGAAGTGTGACTTCAGTCAAACCTAATATGCAGAGTTTACTACTACTACTCGCTAGTTGCTTAGCCAAATCACTCAACACGCCACACGGGGAGTCCAGTGTCACAAAATTTTGAGGTCGGCGGAAAAATCTCCCGCGACCCTGATTCGAGCAGTGGGAAGTTACCATCATGGCCTTCGAAACAGGCCTATGGATGATGCTTGGTAGGGGGCTGTTTTCGTAACTTCAGGTTCACCCTACCCGGCCAACCCCACCACGGCACCCAGAGTAGTACACCTGAATACTCCCCATTTTCTATCCCCACCACAAAATAGACTTCTCCACGGCACCGCAGCCTTTGTGCTCCTCCCCTTTACATCAGCGCATTCGTCCACCGCAGCGCATCTGCCTCATCGACGACCTCGTACTCCGCACTGGAGCCGGTCTACCGTCGTCGTCGTACACGGAGCCTCTTCCCCGGCATCGTCTTCCACGGTCTCGGATATGCTTCCCGGAAGCCGACGCCAAGCGCAGAAGTACTACCGTCGTGGACAATGAACTGACTCTTGTTGCCGACCATGACTCACAGAGGCTGTCGCGACCATCGTTCTCCTCCTCGATTGGTAATGCGTGTATTGAATCACTTACCTGTACATGTGCAGTTCCAATTTTGTTCATACCTACTGTCGGTGTCAAAACCGGCGGATCTCGGGTAGGGGGTCCCGAACTGTGCGTCTAGGTGGATGGTAACAGGAGACAAGGGACACGATGTTTTTACCCAGGTTCGGGCCCTCTCGATGGAGGTAAAACCCTACTCCTGCTTGATTAATATTGATGATATGGGTAGTACAAGAGTAGATCTACCACGAGATCAGAGAGGCTAAACCCTAGAAGCTAGCCTATGGTATGATTGTTGTTCGTCCTACGGACTAAAACCCTCCGGTTTATATAGACAATGGAGAGGGCTAGGGTTACACAGAGTCGGTTACAATGGGAGGAGATCTACATATCCGTATCGCCAAGCTTGCCTTCCACGCCAAGGAAAGTCCCTTCCGAACACGGGACGAAGTCTTCAATCTTGTATCTTCATAGTCCAGAGTCCGCCAAAGGTTATAGTTCGCCATCCGGACACCCCTAATCCAGACTCCTCAAGAGCCCTGAACCAGGCTTCAATGACGACGAGTCCGGCGCATAGATTGTCTTCGGCATTGCAAGGCGGGTTCCTCCTCCGAATACTTCATAGAAGATTTTGAACACACGGATAGTGTCCGGCTCTGCAAAATAAGTTCCACATACCACCGTAGAGAGAATAATATTTACACAAATCCAATCTGCTGACGTATTTCGCAGCATGACATCACACCACGGCCAAGCCTTTATTCGAATCGTTTTTACTGTCCCACCTCAACGCACTTAGCGAGGCGGTTTCCTTGGCACGTCTTGTCGAAGCAGAGATCGTGTCCCCTTATTCCGGGATTCTCATCAATACGGGCGTGGGTAACCCAACCGTGCCATTAATTACGGCGCTTGGGAGATAAGCGAGTTTTACCAGGCGGGTTGGGACGTGCAGTCTCGTCCACCCATATAAGGGGATAAGGATCCACCTTTTTCATCTATGCCTTCTTCCTCCTTTGCTTATCCATTTTCGCGCACTCGAGCTCCAACGCCCAAGTCCGCACATCCCACCTCAACCTTCTCCAGCCATGTCCGGAGCGGGAGGCAAGTGGATGGTCTCCTCCGTCACAGAGGGACACATCAAGAAGCTGAGGAAAGCTGGATACTTGTCCAATGACATCGCGCACCGGCTCCCAGACAAGGGGCAGCTCATCCCCACCCCCAGGCCCCATGAGAGGGTGGTGTTCCTCACCCATTTCCTCCGCGGACTAGGTTTCCCACTTCACCCATTTGTCCGGGGGCTCATGTTCTACTACGGCCTAGATTTCCACGATCTGGCCCCGAACTTCATCCTCAACATCTCAGCGTTCATCGTCGTGTGCGAGCCTTCCTCTGCATCCAGCCCCACTTCGGCTTATGGCTGAAGACCTTCAATGTCAAGCCGAAGGTAGTGGGCGGCCGCCAAGCGGAGTGCGGTGGTGCCATGGTGGGCAAGATGCCCAACGTCCTATGGCTCGAGCGTTCCCTCGTAGAGACCATAAAGGGGTGGCAATCGGGGTGGTTCTACATCACCGAGCTGCGTGACCCTGAATGGGCAGCGGCCCCCAAATTCCGATCTGGCATCCCCACACGGCTCACCTCCTGGAAAGAGAAGAGCCTGTCGTGGGGTAATTCGGAAGAGCTGACCGAACTCCAAACCTGCGTCCAAAACCTGGTGAGCAAGAAGCTCAAACTCGTCAACGTAGTCCAGGTCATGCTCATCCGCCGGATCCTCCCATGCCAACAATGGGCTTTCAGCTTGTGGGAGTTTAATCCGGCACAACACCGAACCCTGAATAGGCTCTTCGACACTACGTGCGAAGATGCCTGGAAGGTGCTGTTCAAGGGCGCCGAGGCTCCCGCATCCGCTACCGAGGATCGCGGATTCAGCGCGCAGCATCAAGCCAACGCGGTAAGTTGTTTTACCCTTTACGGGATACGTGTTTTTCATAGTTTGACCCTATGCGGGATCTAAACTCCCTTACCTTTGACAGGATTGGTAGAAGACGTCCGGGCAGATCAACTGTCCAGCTCCCTTGCCCGAAGACCCAGCGGACGCCCGCTTGACGGGGCTGCTGGTTCCGGCACCTTACGTGGTGCCGGAGAAGAAGGCCAAGAAGAAGGCCACGGGAACTCGAAAGAGAGGCGCCTGGTGGTGTCGGACTCATCGTCCGATGACTCCGAGGCGGACTCCTCCCACAAAAACGAGGAGGAGGAAAGAGAGGTCTCTCCCCCAGCGGGGGGAGAGAAGAAAAGAAAGTCCGCCCCAACTTGGGGGGGCGGAGGGTCCAAGAAGGGAAGGACCCTTCCTTCGGACTACTCCACCAACGCCGACGACGACGAAGAGGAGTGGCCATCCAGGGCCAAGCGCCTGGCAAAATCGTAAGTACCCGGATACGATAATAACTCATGGCGTTCCTTTATTGCACAGTATCTTCTTACGCCAAATATAATCATGCAGTCCGCCCCGAGCCCAGGTCGGCGTGTCGTCAAGCGGCTCCTTAAGCTCGTCGGATGTGAATAGCACTTCACTTCCGGTCGCCTCCTCCCCTCGCCCTATGGATGATGCCGAGGTGGAGTCCCAAAAGGGTCCAAGCCAGGAGGATGTGGTCCTTGAGGCGCCGCAAGGCGACCTCCCGGACTCCAGCGCAAAGGGACAAAACCCCAAGGGCTCCAAGTCCGCCTGGGCCGACACGTGACTGAACCTTCAAGTGGTTCCAGAGTCCGGCAGCGGCCCCTAGTAAGAAGGGCAAGCCTACGACGCTGGTGACCTCCGTCCAACCGGAGGCACCGGATAATTCTTTGGAGGTGCTTAATGACACCTCCATCGACGAGGAGCACCGCACTATTATGAGTCTGGTGATCGGAAGGTTCGATCCGCCAAGAGCGGTGGTGAAGCTGTGCCAGCCTTCTAACGAGCTTTGAGGTATGTATTTAAGATATGTAAAAATATTACGCATAGAAGCGGTAGCCCCCGATGCTCAGTTTGGTATTCGGAAAGAAAAGCCGAACTGAGGATCAAAAAGATATACGCAGGAGTCTAACATAAGTATGTCAATATGGGAATGCAGGTTGTCTTTGCTGACCTCGCCACACCGATCTGGAGGTCGATGCATTGAAGCAGAGCCTCGAGCGGTCCGAGAACAAGCTCGTCCTTGCCAAGAAGCAGCTCGAGGACAAGGAAGGTAAGTAATACCTTATGTAAGTATATAAAAAGATGTGGTTGCAAAAAATGACAGGACCAACATGAGTGTTACAGGGGCCACAACCCAGGTGGCAACCCTGAAGAAAGTGATGTCCAAGGCCGAAGAAAATGCGGCCATGGAGTGCATTGAGCGAGAAAAGCAGGGGGCGCGGGTGGCGGAGGTGCAGCAAGAGCTCCAGGCTCTCGTGAAAAATCACAAGAGTTTGGAGCTTGACTCAAAGACTCGAGAGTCCGAGCTTGCCTCTTCCCTTGAGAGCACCAAATCTGCCAAGGCCGAAGCCCAAAAAGCCCTCCAGGAAATTGAGGCGATGAAGAAGATAGCGGCGGGTAAGGCATTCTTTATGAAAAGCAAGCACGTGAAAGTGAATTACTTGTTACTTACCCGAGTCCGGAGCTCTCCAGGAGCATTCGCAGATCTGCCCCGCAGTGTGTCCGACGCTACCGCCTACTACCGGGCCGAGGAGGGGAGCTCGACGAAGAAGGTGTTCTGGTCTCAATATCGAGGGCGGACACCGGTGTTTTTGAGCGACCAGCTGAAGCAGCTGGTCGAGATCCATAAGGTGGCCGAACAGGCCATGAAGGGCCTTATAGTCCGGCTATGGCCTAGGGAGGTCATGCCTGGGAGCTACTTTGGGTTGATGAGGCGGCTGGCGGATGCCTGTCCATGGCTTGAAGTCATCAAGCGATGTGTATGCATCGAAGGCGCCCGTAGGGCCCTTGCCCGTGCTAAAGTGCACTGGGGCAAGATGGATGCTGAGAAGCTGGTGACAGATGGGCCACCGCAGGGCAAGGAGCATCGCAAGCCCGAGATGTATTATGAGGGCGTCCTGAAGAGTGCCTGCCTTATGGCGGATGAATGTTCCAAGGATGTAATTTTTGAGTAAACTCGCTCGTGTTATCCTGTGCGCTGAAAACTTGTACATATGCGCTAAGCAACGCTTTTTGAATTTAAAATATTACCCTATGTGCGGCCGTTTATTAAATCGAGAGATGGCGAGTCGTAAACACGCCCCCATGCCAAGAGTTTGGGGTGTTGGGATAAACCTGGGCGCTCTTGTTCCCATTCTTGGGTCCTTGAGGGAGGCGCCAGACTGTGAACAAGGCAATCGGACTATAATGCTTTATCACTCTCACTTAGCCATAGAATTCTATAATTTTAAATTTGGTGAAGCCCCTAGTATTCGAAGACCGAGTTCGGGCGCTATCACGCCTAGGCGGACAAAGCCGGCTCCTCGCTCTAAGCGGCATAAGTCTTTAGGGACTCGAAACCTCTCGAACAGCGACCAGCTCTCGCCCTATCATGACGGTCAGTTTTAGCTTTCTCTCGAGGTGCTTAACCCAGCTCAACAGGGCACAATCGCAGATAGTTCTCCCAGCGCTACCTTAGCCGATATAACGGAACGAAGGTACCAAAACATGGGAGCCGGGCAAACCCAACTATTGACCCAAGACATGATTGAGCCGATGCATATAATGCTATAAGTTCAGGTGCCTTTTCGTGAGAGTGTTCAGACTTCTCACACCATATTCGGGGTACTTAAGCCCTGGTGTATTGGCCGTACCAAAGTGTACGGTTGCATAATGTCATAACTGAACATATTTACATAAAAAAAGGAATGCAATAATAGACAATAGCTATGTATTGTTTATTCAAAAGGCTGCGATAAAAGCGAGCGATACAAATAGTGCAATAAGCAAGAGATGGGACTATTTGACATGTCCCTCCGTATGAGCTGCGGGATGGTATGTAAGACAGGTATTTAGCTCGTTATAGAGACCACCTTGACATTCGATGTAGCTTTCTGCCTCCCTAGCTGTTGCATCGTGTGTTCGGCGATTGTACTGCTGGACAGGCCTTCCGGAGAGTGGAGTCCTGAAAGTAAGAAAAAAGAATGACAAAATCGGGAGCCCCTAGTGCGGTTGAGCCGCATTTTGGGCATGCCATGGTCGTGCCCCTCCCCTATGCCCATGGTATTTCCAGAACGTAATTATGCACGCGTAGTACTGGTTTCGCAATTTCGCGAGGGCTGGGGTTGGGGCCGCATTGCTACGCTTGCTCGGAACGTGGCAGGCGGTCTTGTTGTAGGTTACTCCGGGCGCA
Organism: Aegilops longissima; assembly: GCA_021605205.1. Taxonomy (NCBI): domain Eukaryota; kingdom Viridiplantae; phylum Streptophyta; class Magnoliopsida; order Poales; family Poaceae; genus Aegilops; species Aegilops longissima. The sequence goes on along the minus strand of CM038680.1, from coordinate 5,183,077 downwards.
CTTGCCGGTGTCCGGACGTTTAATTGCCGGACTGGAGAATTGCCTTGAGAGGCTACTTTGTACTTCCGCTGCGAGGGCCGCCGTATGCTCCTCCGTTCGGAGAGAGCGTTCGGTGTTTCCGTTGACCGTAATGACTCCTCGAGGGTCGGGCATCTTGAGCTTGAGGTATGCGTAGTGCGGCACCGCATTGAACTTTGCAAATGCGGTTCGTCCGAGCAAAGGCGTGATAGCCACCGCGAGCGGGACTATGTCGAAGATTAACTCCTCGCTTCCGAAATTATGCGGGGATCCGAAGACCACCTCAAGTGTAACTGAGCCTGTACAGCTGGCCTCTACACCTGGTATGACGCCTTTAAAGGTTGTCTTTGTGGGTTTAATCCTTGAGGGATCTATGCCCATTTTTCGCACTGTATCCTGATAGAGCAGGTTCAGGCTGCTGCCGCCGTCCATAAGGACTCTAGTGAGGTGAAATCCGTCAATGATTGGGTCTAGAACCAATGCGGCGAATCCGCCGTGGCGGATGCTAGTGGGGTGGTCCCTTCGATCAAAAGTGATCGGGAAGGAGGACCACGGGTTGAACTTTGGGGCGACTGGCTCCAACGCATATACGTCCCTGAGTGCACGCTTCCGCTCCCTTTTGGGTATGTGGGTTGCGTATATCGTGTTCACCGTCCGCACTTGTGGGGGGAAGCCCTTCTGTCCCCTATTGTTCGGCGGCCAGGGTTCCTCCTTGTCATCGCTATGCAGCCCCTTGTCACTGTTTTCGGCATTTAACTTGCCTGCCTGCTTAAACACCCAACAATCCCTGTTGGTGTGATTGGCTGGTTTTTCAGGGGTGCCGTGTATCTGGCACGAGCGATCGAGTATTCGGTCCAAACTGGACGGGCCCGAGTATTTCTTTTAAATGGCTTTTTCCGCTGACCGGGTTTAGAGCCTCTGAATCCAGCATTAACTGCCGTATCCTCAGCATTATCGCCGTTAATGCGGCGCTTGTGCTTGTTGCGACGCGGCCTGCCATTGCTGTCCATGGTATCCGAATTACTAGGGCTCTTGGTCATGTTATTACTACGAGCTAGCCAGCTGTCTTCTCCCGCGCAAAAGCGGGTCATGAGTGTTGTGAGGGCTGCCATGGATTTCGGCTTTTCCTGTCCTAGGTGCCAAGCAAGCCATTCGTCACGGATGTTATGTTTGAAGGCTGCGGGGGCCTCTACGTCCGGACAGCCGACTATTTGATTTTTCTTAGTTAGGAACCGTGTCCAGAATTGTCTGGCCAATTCCTCTGGCTGCTGAATTATGTGGCTTAGGTCATCGGCGTCTGGTGGTCGCACATAGGTGCCCTGGAAATTGTCGAGGAATGCGGCTTCGTGTCCTCCCAACAACCAATTGACTCTGCCGGCAAGCTGTTAAGCCAATGCCGAGCTGGTCCTTTAAGCTTGAGTGGGAGGTTTTTGATGGCGTGTAGATCATCACCGCGGGCCATGTGGATATGAAGGAGATAATCCTTGATCCATACCGCAGGATCTGTTGTGCCATCGTATGATTCGATGTTTACGGGTTTGAAACCCTCGGGGATTTGATGATCCATTACTTCATTTGTGAAGCATAGTGGGTGTGCAGCGCCTCTGTACTGGGCTATATCATGACGTAGCTCAAATGAGCTTTGTCTACTGTGTTCGGCCCGGCCGGAATTGCCATCCGGCATGACGATTATCGTCGTGCGTCGTGGGGCGCCCACGCGATCCGTAGATCGATCTTGTTTGCCTTGCGTTGTCCTCCAATATATCTCGCAGGTCTGGCGCATTTCCCCGTGCCTTGGTATTCTTTGAGCGACGCCGGGGTGCGGTTTGAGTGGAGGGCCGAGAGGCCTCTCTGTCGCGGCCACGAGGAGGCCGGTCGGCCGCGTCGTGCACTGGCGATGTAGGTTTAGGTGCTTCCTCCTCTAATCGGGGTAGCAGCCTGTGCTTTGGGTAGCTCTTGGAGGGCGTTGAGTTCAGTACTCTTGACGCAAGGACTTGATCCATCTGTCGGCTAGCAAGTCTTGGTCAGCTCTAAGCTGTTGCTGTTTTTTCTTGAGGCTGCTCGTCGTGGCCATAAGCCTGCGTTTGAAACGCTCTTGTTCGACGGGATCCTCAGGCACGACAAATTCGTCATCGCCGAGGCTTGCTTCGTCTTCGGAGGGAGGCATGTAATTATCGTCCTCTACCTCTTTGTCTGCCGCTCTCTCATGAGGGCTGGCTTCTCCATCCTCCTGTGCTGAATCCTGCTAGAGGGGGTTGTCTTCGGCACTGTCTGGAGTGTTATTGTCTCCCGTGCCGGAATCGTCGTTTTTTCTTTGGCGGGATTTAGAGCGGCGCCGCTGACGCCGGCGCTTAGGCTGCTTCTTGGAGGGGTCATCCTCCGTTGTTCCATCGCCATTCCCTTCTTTTGGGGTGTCCACCATGTATATGTCGTATGACGAGGTGGCCTTCCAGTGCCCTATAGGCGTTGGTTCTTGGTCGTCTCCTGCATCGGCGTCCATACCGTCGATGTCTTGGTCGAAGTCGAGCATGTCGGTTAAATCATCGGCGAGGGCTCTAAGTGGGTGGTGGGTGGGCTTTGAATTTCTTCGTCGTCGCATCCCAACCTTGCTGACCATAGTCCGCCAGGACTCTCCGATAAAGAGAGACTTTAGTGAATTCAGAATGTCACCAAGGGCGAGTCTTTGAAAGATGTCCGTGGCTGCGAACTCCATGATCGGCGCCCAATCGGATTCGATCGGCAGGGGCGCGGAAGGTTCGGAGTCCGGAGAGGAGTCCGGCACCTTCGAGTCACGAGCTTCACAAATGACAAGGCTGGTATTCGGCTCGATTGCCGTAGAGATTGCAGCCCCCGAGGCGGCGTCCAGCCACCCATCCTCGGTTGGCGCGGTCGGCTCGAGCTAAGGGTCGGGCGGACATCGGTGCGCCTCGTGGCTTTGTTCGCGGCAAAGCTAGATCATGCCCATCGTGACAGTGCGGTGCGCACGGCTGTGGCTCGAACCCATCGAAGATCAAGTCTCCGCGGACGTCAGCCGTGTAGTTCAAACTTCCAAATCTGACCTGATGGCCAGGGGCGTAGCTTTCGATCTGCTCAAGATGGCCAAGTGAATTGGCCCGCAGTGCAAAGCCGCCGAATACGAAGATCTGTCCGGGGAGAAAAGTGTCACCCTGGACCGCGTCGTTGTTGATGATCGGAGGATCCATCGGGCCTAAAGATGACGACACAGAGGAACTCTCAATGAAAGCACCAATGTCGGTGTCAAAACCGGCGGATCTCGGGTAGGGGGTCCCGAACTGTGCGTCTAGGCGGATGGTAACAGGAGACAAGGGACACGATGTTTTTACCCAGGTTCGGGCCCTCTCGATGGAGGTAAAACCCTACTCCTGCTTGATTAATATTGATGATATGGGTAGTACAAGATTAGATCTACCACGAGATCGGAGAGGCTAAACCCTAGAAGCTAGCCTATGGTATGATTTTTGTTCGTCCTACGGACTAAAAACCTTCCAGTTTATATAGACACCGGAGAGGGCTAGGGTTACACAGAGTCGGTTACAATGGGAGGAGATCTACATATCCGTATCGCCAAGCTTGCCTTCCACACCAAGGAAAGTCCCATCCGGACACGGGACGAAGTCTTCAATCTTGTATCTTCATAGTCCAGGAGTCCGGCCAAAGGTTATAGTCCGGCCATCCGGACACCCCCTAATCGAGGACTCCCTCACCTACCCTTCAAATTTCCTGGGTGCTATTGTACCCGTAAAAGTAATTGGTTATAGCCTCCATTGTCCAACAGAATATCAGCTTGTAATTGTGCGCCGCTCTGTATCGCTGTTGTGCTTGGTAGGTTTTCCATCCGCAACCAGTGAGTGTGGCAAATGATGGAAAGGTTTTAGAACTAGCAAGATGCCCATGCGTTAACGCATCAAGATGCATTTGTATGAGTAGTTTATCTTGTGGGAGAAAAGGATGAGCGAGGGAAGGCCTTATTTGCAAATCTGGAGAGGGGTATGGGTATCTTTTGCAAAATTCCCATTTGTTTCTTTCCTATCATCCGATATAAATCGGACGGCCTATATTGCAAGAAAAAAGTATAGAGAAAAAAGTAGACAGTAAAGGAAGTAGAGATAAATATTAAATATTAAATATAAAATAAATATAACAGTAGAGAAGAGAGTAGAGATAGCAGAGACGTCGGGAAAGGATCGCGCGCGGGGGGGAAAAAGCGGCCGGGTGTGCGCTAGTTTTGGCACGCGGCGTCCGGCGCACTATAAAATCCAACGCCCTCCCACCGCTCTGTACCTTGCCACCGATGTCTCCCCGCTCTGTGCCTCGCCACCTCTCTCTCCCCGCTCTTTTTCGCCTCGCCGCCGCAGCGCCACCATGCCGCCGGGACAATTGGGGATACCACGGCGTCCGCGCGCGCCCCTCCGGCGGCTTCTCCGCTGAGATCCGGTTCCGCGGGATGCGCCTCATCCTCGGCAATTTTGACACCGCCAACAAGGCCGCCCGCGCGTATGACGCGGCGGCATGGCGCCTCCGGTGGCCTCATAGAACATTGAACTTCCCCAACGTGCCGACGCGGGAGCGGGCGCAGGAGCTCGTGCCTCTGCCGCGGCTTAGCACCGACGAGGATCGTCGCGACAACCGGAGGCGGGAGCACCGCCTCGGCATCGCCGAGAAGGACGAGGAAGCCATGGCGCTGTGGCGCCAACACTTCCCGCAGGACATCATCAACGAGCGCGAGTTCTACGCGCAAAGGAGGGTGGAGAGGGATAAGAGGAGGGCGGAGCGAGCCGCCTATCGCGAGGACAAGCGTAGGCGAAAAGCGGACGCTCAATTCAACATGAGGCTAGGAGCAGCGTCGCCCTGGTAATCCGACGACGATCGGTATCTTCACGCCTACTGTCAGGCGTCAAAGGAGAACATCACCGAGGAGGAGTCGGACGACGAGGAGTAGTTGAATTATCTTTTCTTTATCTATCAATGCTGAGAACCATCCTCTACTCTCTAGTATCTACTTCTCAATCTCAGCACTGTAAACACTTTTTTAAAGCACCGCGCATTGCGATTCTGTTGGAGATGCTCTAACATGGCAGACGAGTGCTTTAATGTTGCCCACAAGATGCGCGAGTATTACTAGTAGTATATTTTTCTTGCCATGTTGAGATTTTAAAACCAGGAGTGCGAACATGCATAGGAGCAATGAAGACCAAACACGGGATATTCGGGACATCTTAAAGGAGCATCGCAAGTTAAAGAGGAGCTGCATCGAACCTCTAAAACGAGCTTTGGTAAGTAACACCCTTTCAATTACTTTCGTTTAGCCTCATGTTCTTCGATGTGTATATGTTGTAGTTTCTGTTTCTCTTAAGCGTGGTGTTCTTCAATGTGTAATAAGAAGAGTCTTAATCGTCCTAATGCTTTTGTTTTTAGCTTGATGTAGGAAGTGGGTGTTCTCACCTTGTAGTCTGTTTTTATATTTTTTTCCTTTTGGATTCACTTCTCCGAGTTCATTTTATCCGCTTCTACTAAATGGATCTAGGTTGCTCGAGTATTGATCTAAAAAGAAGTAACTTCATGTCGGGATGTAGTTCCTGCAAGGAGGGAAGTATGGTCAACCTCGAGATCATGTTTCCAAAATGAGGCTGGATTACACACAAGGTGCCGTTCCTAATGATCTTGGATTAGACACAAGGTGCAAATTCTGATGATGCTGGATTACACACAAGCTAGGTGGAGTTGTCAGCTGTTCGTGTCCTCGTGGCATTAGTAAAGGCTGAAAGAAAGCATGCAGCAGCCCTTGAGAATGTAGCTGAGTTCCTAAAGAAGCGAAAAGAGCAATCAGATGCTCTCTTCACCCAAGCCAAAGATGAGATGGAAGAAGCCAGAAATAAGCTAGCAGAGGCAGAGTAGGCTAGGCGTCTCCTGCTATCTAAAACTATTGTCAATACAAAATTTCCTTCATAATAGCTAGGTTCAAATGTTTATCCAGTCAGCATGCCTGTTGTGATGTCCGTGCATCTACTGATGTGGGACAAATATTTTTTTTCGGGTCATGTAATAACAGCAATTACTTTCCAAACAATAACAGACGACGCATTCGACATGGTATAGTTCACGCGCAAGCCCGACATTCCAAGTTCAACTTCCACATCAAACTCATGTTCACAGATATCTGCACATTCATACATAATGTCCACAACCATGATTCACTTCAAAGGCAAAAAAATGTGAGGAGAGTTATAAATAAAGAAAAACCTCTACTAGTTCCTGCTACCAGTGCGAGCACAACAAGTCAAGACCATGCATAAATTAATTATATTTTAGTCATTTTTTGTGTTCTAAAATGCCGGGCCTATAGCTGGTTGCACGCGGCGAGGAGGCGTGCTCAGCCGGGCCTACAGCGAGTGCGGCCCTCTTGGCCGGCGTGCCGGTTCAATGCCTGCGCTATGAGAGGTCACCTCCGTGTTAGAGCAATCACTCCCTCCAGTCCTTTTTTGTTTGGGTATAACAAAATCTCGTTTTCCATTCACATTTTACAAGTAAAATTCATGGACAAACTTTGACCCAAAGTACGATGGGGACTAGTAAACCAGAATGGAGGTAGTAGTTTTTTTAATCAAAGAAGGGTTTCCCCTTCTGATTTTCATTACTGAAAACTAGCATCTAAATCTCAACCATAGTATTTGCCCTAGAACTACCAGGTTCAACATCTCGCATAAACCCATACAACCATACGCCAAGGAGGTACGTAGTACTATGAATTCCATTTTCGCTCCATACCAATCGTTCTAAAAACTACTTACTAATTACAACGCGTCATTGAAAATCGGAACTCTTAACCCGGCTAAAAAAACTATATTTTAAACGTGGCTACTCGATCTGTGGCAACTGGCGAGCCACCGTGCTCCAAGTCGTTCACCTGTGGTCCCGACCATCAACTCCTACAAATCAAATTATCACAGGAGCTGACTATTCCTACAAAGGTGCTCCACCACGTACCCGGTACCCGCGAATGCAGGAATTCTGCACCTAGGGTTTTAGGGTTTATTTGTTAACGTCGCCTTTACGTAACACTCATGTGTGCGAGACAGCGAGAGGCCGACTGCGCGTGTGCGTCTCTTCTCTTTGTATATGTACTCCACCGTTTGTCTGGTGTCCAAAAATATATAATAACTACTAGCAATATGCCAATGCGTTGCCACACGATCAAAGTAGATTAATACATATTCACCGATTTGATAGAAAAAAAGTCTAGTTTTGAAATACGTATATCACTAAAAATATGTTATGTTTCACTCAAAATATATTCCTTTGGCGGTTTTGATGAGCTAAGGGAGGAATGTTGTTGGTTTCAAGATTCGAGAAGTGGTATATGTCTAATTTCTACTCTTACTAGCAAGATGCCCGTGCGTTGCACGGAACATCAAGATCTTGTGGGAGAAAAGGATGAACGAGGGAAGGCCTTATCTGCAAATGTGGTGAAGAGTGTGGGTAAATTGCCATATCTTCCTTCCTATCCGTCACATATAAATCGGACGACCTACATTGCAGGATGGCAGGCCCACCATCATCACCAACTCTATTTTTTATCCCTACTCTTATAAAAAAGCATTGTCGGTGATGATCATGTGCCTGCCATCCTGCAATATATGCCGTCCGATCTATATCTGACGGATAGGAAGGAAACTATGGCAATTTTGCAAAAAGATACCCACACCCCTCTCCACATTTTCAAATAAGGCCTTCCCTCGTTCATCCTTTTCCCCCACAAGATAAACTACTCATACAAATGCATCTTGATGTTCCGTGCAACGCATGGGCATCTTGCTAGTTGTTGGAAAAAGCCCATGTGTGTGTGAGAGAGAGGGAGAGTGGAGGAGGAGGGAGTGCATGTGTGACAAAGACACAAGGAGTGTGTGTGCGATAGGTATCAGCTTAAAATGAGGCGATAGTGTGTGTGTGTGCACGATCGAGAGGGCGTGTCTCAAGAAGGGAAGAAAAATCTACATAGCTACAAGGAGCGGGAGAGAGACATGTATGTGATGGTGGAAGCACGAGTGTGCGGGTGTACAAACCTATCTAGAGGCTAGCTAGTCGATAAATGTTTGTGAGATAAATACGAGTCGGGGTGCGAAAGCGAGAGTTTTGTGTGTGTGAGAGAGAGACGGTAGTCAGGAAGGGGGGTGGAAGCAGGAGTTGTGTGTGTGTGTCTGTGAGAGAGAGAGAGAGAGGAGATGGTAGTCGGGGTTGTCTGATCGGTAAACAAATGAATAATGTCAGTCTGGGATGGAGACAAAAAGGAGAGCGCAGCAAATGTTGTCTCTACAGGAGAGAGAGAGAGAGAGAGAGAGAGAGAGAGAGAGTAATTTTAGTGGTATGAGTCATATGTAGAGACATATAGGGTGTGTGAGAGAATCCCATAGAGAGAAAGACAAAGTGAAATGAGTGGAGACTGTGTGTGTGGCGGTGAAAAAGAAAGCTTAGGTACCGAGTGATACCAGAGAACAGTAGAGACGTGAGAGATAATGAAAACCGTGTAATGTATAATGATAGGGAGAGTGTGACACTTCTCAAGGGAGACGTCGAGAGACCATGTTTGCGAGGATAGGAGAAACATGAATTGAGCGTGCAAGTGAGCTGGAGAAAAGAGACTGATAGCTACCTGAAGGAGCATGCATGCGAGAGAGATGGGCGTGAAAGGAGTGAACAAAAAAGGGATTCAAATATTTGAATTCGAGATGATTATACATGTAATCCATACTCGAACCAAAATTGATCTATCAAACATGCATACTCATATGAATTCACGCACATCTATGTTATTTAATATGTAGATATTATTGATCCATACATTTTAGTAGAACATAATTTGGTTAAAATTTTTTGAATTCAACCTTAAGATTTCGAGATCGTTATATTTGTAAATCCTATTATACATATAAAGGAGCAGAATTCTTTGTTGTGCTTTTGAAAGTATATATAAAAAATGATGTATATAGAATGTAATTCAAATTGAAAATGGATCCCGCCCGAAAAAAATAGAATACAAACGGGATTCGAATTGAGTTGGCACGGTAAATGTGCACTCTGCAAAATTTGCACGAAGAGGGTGTCGGTGTCAAAACCGGCGGATCTCGGGTAGGGGGTCCTGATCTGTGCGTCTAAGGCTAACGGTAACAGGAGGCAAGGGACACGATGTTTTACCCAGGTTCGGGCCCTCTCGATGGAGGTAAAACCCTACTTCCTGCTTGATTGATATTAATGATAAGTATTACAAGAGTTGATCTACCACGAGATCGTAGAGGCTAAACCCTAGAAGCTAGCCTATGATGATTATGATTGTTCCTACACGGACCAAACCCTCTGGTTTATATAGACAGGAAGGGGGCTAGGGTTTACACAGAGTCGGTTACAAAGAAGGAGATCTACCATCCGGATCGCCAAGCTTGTCTTCCACACAAAGGAGAGTCCCATCCGGACACGGAACAAAGTCTTGAGTCTTGTATATTCACGGTCCAACAGTCCCGCCAGAGTATATAGTTCGGCTGTCCGGATACCCCCTAATCCAGGACTCCCTCAGTAGCCCCTGAACCAGGCATCAATGACGATGAGTCCGACGCGTATATTGTCTTTGGCATTGCAAGGTTGGTTCCATCTCCGAATACTCCAACGCAGATTAAGGATTGTGTCCCGCTCTGTGAGATAATTTCCGCACACCACCATAGAGAGCATAGCACTTCATAAATATGATCTGCTGACAATTTTTGTACGGTGTGTTCCTACACCGTGGCCCGGCCCAACATGAACCGGTTTTTCTTGGCCTGCCTCGATACGCGTTGTGAGGCGGTTTTATTGGCACACCTTTGCCAAAGTAGAGATCGTGTTCCCCTTGTCACGGGATCTGCCATCAATACGGGCGCGTGCAACCCCCCGACGCCTGTTAGTACGACTCCGTATTTTTAGGCAAGTCCCAAGCGGTTACGCTGAGGACGCTTGATATTCAGCCCCTTTATAGAGGGGCCGAGGCCTATCCCTCCTTTCTACCACTCTTGCGCCTTTTCGCATCTCGAGTTCTAACACCCGAAGCCCAAGCTCAAGCACTTCGGATCTTCAATCATGTCCGGATCCAACCTTCAAGGCCGGTGGATGGCCTCCTTGGTCATAGAGGAGGACATCGCGAAGCTTAGGGAGGTCAGATATCTGACCGCCGACATCAAGCACAGGCTTCCTGCTCCAGGGCAGGTCATCCCTACTCCCGAGCCCAGCGAGAGTGTCGTATTTGTTTCTCACTTCCTCCGCGGCTTAGGCTTCACCCTTGATCCCTTTGTGAGGGGGCTCCTGTTTTATTACGGGCTAGATTTTCATGATCTAGCTCCGGACGCCATCCTTCACATCTCGTCGTTCATTGTTGTGTGCGAAGCTTTTCTCCACGTCACCCCGCACTTCAGCTTATGGCTCAATAACTTCAATGTGAAGCCGAAGATGATTGAGGGGCGACACGCGGAGTGCGGAGGTGCTGTAATAAGCAGGAACGCCGGCGCCCCATGGCGAGAGGGCTCCTTCCCAGAGGTGTCCGATCTATGGCAGCGAAGGTGGTTTTACGTCACGGCTCCCAGAGGCACAAAGTGGGTGGCTGCCCCCGACTTCCGTTCGGGCCCTCCACCTCAACTGGCGTCATGGGCCAATGTAGGATGGGATTGGGGGCCTGCTAATGATGTACCAACACTGCAGAGTCGCATCCGGGAGCTTCTTGAGAGGGACATTAGCCTTGTCCGCATAATTTAGGTAATGCTAGTCCGACGGATGTTGCCGTGCAAACGCCGGCCTCTCCGGATGTGGGAGTTCAATCCGGAAGGTCCGTGGACTATTCTGCACTTCTTCGGCATGACGCTCGAAGGGATGTGTAAGTTATTCTTCGGACCACAAGTAAAGTGTCCGGACACCACCGAGGATGCGGGCCTGAGCTGCAACCACCCAGATACCCAAGTAAGTAACCCAGAAACCGAACACTTTGTTTATATTTATCATAACATTATTCTGAAAACCCTCCGTGGCCAGGAATGGCTCAGCAAGGCGGAGAGAATCAGGTGTCCGCGCCACTTCCCAAAGGCTCGCCTAGCCCCACCATAGCCAAGATGCTTGGTCGTGTGCTAAGTCAAGTGCCCTCGGGGAAAGACGAAGGGAAGAACAGAGAAGCAGAACTTCACACATTGCACATCCAAACCGGGGGAATTGCTACCTCCCCGAAGGAGGATAGTCGGGGAGAGGAATCTAAGGTCTCCTCCCCTCGCGGGAAGAAGAGAGCCGCCTCCGAAGACTTGGAGACGGAGGTGCCCAGACAAGGGAAGAAAACTTCACCAGGGGGCCCTGCCCCGAAGGGCGTCTTTATCGCGACGTGCCCGCAAATGGGCCAGCCCTCAGCCGAGCTGTAAGTTAATCGTAAATACAAAGGTACTGCTTCCTCCTCCGAGAACAATAACCAGGATCCATTCTTTGCAGTCCGGCTAGCAGCTCTTCTCAACAGAGTTCGTCTTCGGGGGATCTCCTTCTGGAGATGATGGAGAGCAAAACCCCACCAACCCTCCGCCTCATGGGGCGGGCGACCCCGAGGTGTCGTCACGGAGGAGTCCAGATTTGCCAGGGCCAGAAGCTAGTACTTCGGCCGCCCTGAGACCGAAGCGTTCAGCTCCCACGGGGGGCGATAAGAAAGGTCCGGCACAGTTCGGCGACCGGCCGAATACGCTGACGGGCCTTCTGGAGCAAGCTGCTCTCTCGGAGGATCACCGTTCATTAATGAGCACGGTGCTTGAGAAGATTTCATCCGCCACAAGCGGGTTGAATGAAGCTTTTACGAGCCTGCTCAGAAGCTTTGAGGTATGTAACGAAATACGTAATTCTTGATTGTGGCACACGCGCTAGGTGTGCTCCATATGGATAGTAGCCCCTGAGACTCTGGTTGCCAGCACAAGGCGGCAAACAGAGGATCACATCGTTTGAGTAATGGTCACACTGCATTCATGCACGGGTGGCTAAGGGTCCGGCAGCCGACCGGTCCATTGAAGTCGCCGAACTGAGGCGCCAGATTGGAGTTATTGATGCCGATTCACACTTGTGAACGAGCGGCTTAACGAGTCACAAGGTATGTGCTCTGCTTTCCTTATTTGTTATAGGAAAAACTAAGAGGAGCATAATGTTAATGTTATATGCTTGGACTGTAGACGGAGCTACTGCCATGGAAGCCCTGAGGGCGGAACTTGCCCTGGCCAAAGAACAAGCCCGGGCTAGCAATGTGGCCGCCCTAAAGGCGGCCGAAGAGTTGAGAGCCGAACAGGCTGCTCGTCGCCGAAGCGAAGACAAAATAGCCGAGATGGCTGTGGAGCTGAAAAATGCCGCCGACCGGTATGAGCTCCTTGAAAAAGATAATAAGGCTAATTCGGCTGACCTGAAGAAGGCCCTTGATGCGGCCAAGGAGACGCGTTCCGAAATTAGGGATGCGCGGGAGGAGCTTCGACAGGCCAGAGAAATCGCGGCTGGAAACCCCTATTTTATTGCGGATGAAGTTCTTAGATCCGAAGTACGCTCCTCTAGATCGACGCTGGAGCCCTTCAGACGCATATGTGGATCTGGCGAAGAGTACGGCTGATGCGGCCAAGTTTTTCGAAGATCAAAAAGATAATGAAGTGGAAAAGCTGTTCTGGTCGCAATTCAGTGCTCCAACGCGCCCATTGCCATTGAGTGAGAGCATGGGTGTTGTGGCCGAGCTCCATAGGTTTTCCGGTCTTGCAATGCGGTCTGTAATAGACCATCTATGGCTGAAGGGGCCGAAGCCGGACAGTTATTTTGGTTTAGTGCAACAATTCCTTGGTGTCGTATCACGGATTGATGCCATGAAGAGGTCAGCGTGCATAGAGGGTGCACGGATGGCTCTTGCCCGCGTTAAAGCATATTGGACAGATATGGAGGCCACCGTCATTGCAACCCAGAATCCGGCGGGAAGACAGGATCCAGCCGAGCGCTACTTGGAGTAGGTAATAGAAGGTGCTCGCTTAATAGAGTCTCAGTGCTCGAAGAATGTCATGTTTGAGTGACAAATAGTTTCATTGTAAAAACAATTTGATTTAATTATGGAGGCTATGTTTATACTTTTCGCCCGAAAGTGTTATTATGCCTCATGTGCGTCCGTTTGATATATCTATGTAATCTGAAAGTTGGCAGCCGTTGGCTTCAGCCCCCACGCATACAATGCGGGGGTGTTCGCTAGAATATGCGTAATAACACTTGATCCAACGTCTTGGTCCATTAAGGAGGTGATTGCACGTCGAACTAGGCAACCAGACTATATAGCTTTAACACTTTCACTTAGCCATAGGAGTTTGATGGTGGTGCTACTATGTAGCCCCTGGTACCTTTACGTGCATCCGAATATGGGCGCGTGTGTACATGACCGGGAAACAGTCCTTCGTTAATGCGGAGGAATCCTAAAGACTCCGATGAGTCCTCGAGTGGTTGACAAGTCTCTCGCTATATCATGACATCAGTAAGCCTTTTTCATCGAGGTGCTCATCCGAATAACCAGGCACAATCGCAGATAGTTCTCCTTGGCCGCTTTAGCCGATAAGAACGGAACGTAAGGCGCCAAACCCAGGAGCCGGGCAAACCCAACATTTGACCAAAGACATGATTCGGAGCTGATGCATATAAGGCCAAACTCGCGACACCGAACACTCCCGAAGGTATTCGGACTTTAGAACATATACTGGGCTGAAGAACACCCTTTATTATGAACCCTGTATTTCCAGGTACATGCATTAGTCTGTCGTGGTGAAATGCCAATAACGGCAGTATCCCCTGTGGGTGTAGTACCCATGGGTTGTGTAAGCAACAAGAGACAATAAAGAAGGTTTACACAGGGGCTTAATCTAAAGAGAAACCTTTGAGCGGGGCCCTGCTGCACGTCTGCGCCTTTGTCTCCGTTGTGCCATGTCCTGGGAGGGTATCGCACGAATGATGTCTGTAAAAAGGAAAACTCATGTAGAAGAGTATGACATAAGCGTGCGAGGAGTTGACTATTATCAATGGATAGTAGAAGTGTAAGACATTGGCCTGTTAATAAGGTCAAGCCGAAAGGTGGGCTTTATTGAATATGTGAAGCCCCTGGTGTCCTCTATGGGATTACATGTATAGCGCCCAGCTCAGGTTTATCTGGGCTGCCGGACTCGTCTAACCGTGTCCGTGGTCTTAACGACCGATCATGCGTTATGTTATTAGAGGCCGCTTAGTGTTCGGCTGCTGGAGCCGTCGCGTACTCTTCCGTGCGTAAGGAGCGCTCTGTATTTCCATTAATGGTGATGACGCCGCGTGGACCTGGCATCTTGAGTTTAAGGTAAGCATAGTGCGGTACTGCGTTGAAGCGGGCGAATGCCGTTCTCCTGAGCAATGCATGGTAACCACTTTGGAGGGGGGCGATGGTGAAGAGTAGTTCTTCGCTTCTGAAGTTGCCTGGGGAACCGAATGTCACCTCTAGTACGAGGGAGCCCCTGCTGCGGGCTTCAACGCCTGGTATCACCCCTTCAAAGGTGGTGTTACTTTGGCTGATTCTGGATGGGTCTATCCCCATCGTGCGGACAGTGTCCTGATATATTAGATTAAGACTACTGCCGCCGTCCATGAGGACGCGAGTGAGATGGTATCCGTTGATTATTGGGTCGAGCACCAAGGCAACTGATCCTCCGTGCCGCATACTAGTTGGGTAGTCCCTGTGATCGAAGGTGCTCGTGCAGGCCGACCAGTGGTTAAGTTTGGGGGCGACGGGCTCTATAGCGTATGCGTCTCTGAGCGTGCGTTCGCGCCTTCTCGTGGGTATGTGAGTCGCGTGGATCATGTTTACTGTTTTTACCTCTGGTGGGAATTTTTCTGTCCCACAGTGTTCGGCTGGCGAGGCTCATCCTCGTCTTCGCTTGGTGTTTCCCTTCCCTTGTGTTCGGCATTTAATTTTCCGGCCTGCTTAAAGACCCAGCATTCTCTGTGAGTGTGGTTTGCAGGTTTTTTGGGGGTGCCATGAATTTGGCACAGTCTGTCCAGGACTTTGTTCAGGCCGGACGGTCCTTCTTTGCTGCCTTTAAATGGCTTCTTTTGTTGACCGGGTCGAGAGCCCCTGAATCCGGCGTTGACCGTTGTGTTGTCCGGACTTTCTTCCTTGTTTCGAGGTTTGTTTTTATTGCGCCGTGGCTTCCCATTGCCATCCCTAATTTCGGATGTACTTGGGTCGCTGGTGCATCTACGGGCCAACCAGCTATCTTCACCCGCGCAAAAGCGGGTCATAAGGTTTGTTAAGGCTGCCATTGTCCTCGGCTTTTCCTGGCCGAGGTGTCTGGCGAGCCACTCATCCCAGATACTATGCTTGAAGGCCGCTAAGGCTTCGGCATCCGGACAATCGACAATTTGGTTCTTCTTAGTGAGGAATCTGTTCCAAAGCTTGCGGGCGGACTCTCCGGGCTGTTGAATTATATGACTTAAATCGTCCGTGCCCGGAGGTTGGACATAGGTCCCTTGAAAATTGGCCCTGAAGGCATCCTCGAGTTCCTCCCAACTTCCGATTGAATTTTCGGGGAGGCTTTTCAACCAATGCCGAGCTGGTCCCTTCAACTTGAGGGGAAGGTATTTGATGGCGTGGAGGTCGTCCCCACGAGCCATGTGGATATGTAGGATAAAATCCTCAATCCAGACCCCGGGGTCTATCGTTCCGTCATATGCCTCTATGTTCACAGGTTTAAAACCCCATGGAAATTCGTGGTCCAGTACCTCTTCGATGAAGCACAGAGGGTGAGCAGCCCCTCTGTATCTGGACGTGTTGTGGCATGCCGTCGGCTGTTGTTGTGTCCGGTGCTGATTCTGAACTGGTACTCGATCAGTCTGATCGTTTTGGTGGCCATAATCCCGCACCGGAACGTGTCCTCTAGATCCATAGATGGACCTAGTCGCGTCGGCCTTTTTATCCAGGAGCTCACGTAAATCGTGTGCGGCGTCAGTAGCTGCTCTATTGCGGTTATGAAGTGGTTGGTCCGCCATCGCCATATTGTTCTTCGTGGAACGCATCATCGCCGATTCGCAGCAGCTTGCGCTTTGGATAGCTCTTTGTGTGGCGATCGTCGCCGTATTTTTCTTCAGTGTCTAGCACTTTATTCCATCTGTGATTGAGTGTTTCATGTGCGGCTTTAAGCCTTTGCTTCTGCTTCTTTAGACTTCTCGCAGTGGCCATAAGCCTTCTGTGGAGGTTATCTCGTTCCGAACGTGTTTCCGGGATGATGAATGCGTCGTCGTCCGGGCTGTGCTACTGTCCCGGGGCAGTTTGATGAGTTCGTCCCTCGGGATCACTATGATCGGGCGTCTGCTTGGGCTGTGTTCGGCGTGACCTGGCTCATCTTGCTCCATCGCTGGGTCCATATGGTCGTTGTTGCCTTCGGAGTTGACTGGGGTGTCGATCTTTCTAGCGCTGTTATCACTATTTTTACTGTGGCTGGACTTAGAGCAGCGTCTACGCCGTTGTTTTGGCTTTTGTCCGGGGGTTTATCCTCCGTTTTGTCGCCATCGTCCTCCTTAGGCGTATCCACCATGTATATATCATATGATGAGGTGGCAGTCCAGCGCCCCGTGGGTGGTGGTTCTGAATCGTCTCCTACGCCGACGTCCATACCGTCGGTGTCATCAAAGTCAAAGTCAAGCATGTCTGTTACGTTGTCGACAGTGGCTATGAAGTGGGTGGTGGGTGGGCAACGAATTTCTTTGTCGCCTTCTTCCCCCTTGAGCCGGACATAGTTCGGCCAAGAGTCTCCTGACAAATGAAGAGACTTTAATGAGTTCAGCATGTCGCCAAAGGGCGAGTGCTGGAAGATATCCGCAGCGGCAAATTCCATTACCGGAGCCCATCCAGAATCGGCGGGTCGGGGGCGCGCGGTCTGGGACCTACAACCGGACACAGGTCCAGGGGTCCGAAGACACAGGCTTCCTTGGGGATGAAGTCTGTGTTCGGCTCTACTGCCGATGAGTGTGCGGCCTCCGGGGCGGAGTCCATCCACCCGTCCTTGCAATCTGCCCCGGATTTAGGTTCGGGGCTCCTGCAGGTGCGATATCCCGAGTATTGTCCGACAGCAGGTCTAAGTCGTGCTCATCGTGGCTGTTCAGCGCTCCTGGCGTAGGCCCGAATCCGTCGAAGATCAAGTCTCCGCGGATATCGGTCGTGTAGTTCAAGTTTCCGAACCTGACCTGATGGCCAGGGGCGTAGCTGTCGATCTGCTCCAGATGGCCGAGCGAATTGGCCCGCAGTGTGAAGCCGCCGAACACGAAGATCTGTTCGGGGAGAAAGGTCTCACCATGGACCGCGTTGTTGATGATTGAAGGAGCCATCGAGCCTTGCAGCGACGACCCAGAGGAACTCTCAATGAAAGCACGAATGTCGGTGTCAAAACCGGCAAATCTCGGGTAGGGGCTCCCGATCTGTGCGTCTAAGGCTAATGGTAACAGGAGGCAAGGGACATGATGTTTTACCCAGGTTCGGGCCCTCTCGATGGAGGTAAAACCCTACTTCCTGCTTGATTGATATTGATGATATGAGTATTACAAGAGTTGATCTACCACGAGATCGTGGAGGCTAAACCATAGAAGCTAGCCTATGATGATTATGATTTTTCCTACACGGACCAAACCCTCTGATTTATATAGACACCGGAGGAGGCTAGGGTTTACACAGAGTCTGTTACAAAGAAGGAGATCTAACATCCGGATCGCCAAGCTTGTCTTCCACACAAAGGAGAGTCCCATCCGGACACAAGACGAAGTCTTGAGTCTTGTATCTTCACGGTCCAACAGTCCGGCCAGAGTATATAGTCCGGCTGTCCGGATACCCCCTAATCCAGACTCCTCACCGGGAAAGTCGCAGAATCACCAAACCAAAATCCATGAGATGGAAATTACTACGCCTATCCTCGCCACGCAAAGCCTATCTGCTGGATTTCTATAGGTTTTGATAGGGTAGGTTTGTAATTTCACCCAAATGTGACGAACCGCCTCTCACCCCGATTCATACGGTGGGCGCCAAAACACAAGGTGTCCTCGGCAAATCGACTCCTCCCTGATTCATATTCATACACGGTGGGCGCCAAAAACAATCTCTCGTCGGCAAATATTCGTGTATGCTGAGATTACCGCCCTATACCCAACCGACTAATGTTTCGTGATGTAGTAGAAATTTGAAACGGGGCTAAGTTTGTAAATTTCCTCGCATTTGAGACAAGCGCTACGAATACATGGTTCCCCCTTCCTCTCTACCTCCCTTTTCCCCATTTCGTACTCCGTGGGCGCCAAAACACCCTCTCCACCCCACCCTCCTCCATCCGCCACCCCATCCACCGCCGTCCTACTCCACCATGTCGGAGCTGATACCCCGACGCCGCCATCCATTACAAGAGATCGACCTCTCTCATCCACGGCTTCGGGCCGGGATCCTTGCATCCCATCCTCTCGCTTCATCCCTGCCGTCGTCCACCTTGCCGGCGCCCGCTCCTACGACCGTCTCGTCCATCGCGCCCTGCCGCCACCGTCTACCCTCCTAGATCTGCTTCCACGCCGCCGACAGCCATCGCTACCGCAGCACCGTCAAATTCTCAGCAGATGCGTACACGGCGCCGCACCAGAGGCGGTACTCTTGCGTATCTACTCAACTTATTTATCACAGCAAGAAAATAGATCGCCACTGCTTTACTCTGATTCCTTGTCTTGGTTGCGAACTTGCCTTTGTCCGGATCATTGAAGGATTGCTTGAAATAAATATTGCACCGGTAGAATTAAATGGCTTGAATGAGATAACAACCTCAAAATAACTTGAACGGATCTGGAATGAAAAGACGAGCCTTCTGAGATATCTTCAACACTCCAGAACAAATGAATAGCAAGAAGTGAATGATTAAGAGGTGCATCGGCAAGAGAAAGCATAAGAAACGAGGAAAGGAATATGATGAATATCGAAAGCTTGAATTGGATCCACCGGAGAAGAAACAACAATGAAGGATGATGAAATTGGAGCTGTTGAGCATCTTCATGAGGGATCACTGGCCAGAACATTGATTGAAAAGAGTGAAGAGACTTCACATGAATAAATGGACACTTGATTAAAAAATCCGAGTCCTTGAAGAAAAAGGAGCGGAGGGCGGAAAACAAAGACAACTTGGGATGGATGAAACAAACACCGTGAGAAAACTTAGAGTTGATCTTATGGATGTTGAAATGATCGGATCCACTTGAAGAGAAGCACGCCGGTTGGGAAAAGAATTAACATGACGACCTCGATGAACAAGAAGGATTAGTATTCACATAGCAATATGAGAACACCGTTTAGGAAAGGTATGGATTCAACATTTGACTTCGAAGCAACTCGAATACCACAAATAAAACAAAATAAAGGATTTGGCTTGCAGAAATAAGCCGGAACAAATACATATGATAGAGATTTACCCAATCCCATATCATGCATCTATCGGAAAGATATTCTAGGAGCTACTTGAATACCCACCTATAAACTCCCCAAACTTTCTGGTTATGCAATCTGGTGTTGGGGATACAGGGGACACAAAATATATCACCCAAACTAACAATACCTAGATCCAGTTGTATCCATCCTTCAACACATAACCAAGAAAACTCCGAAATCATGTACCTCAACCTTGAAAAGCATCTGTTATATGAGTTATGGCAATACTCCGAACTCCCCAAAGATCTTGGGTGGCGCCGAGGTTATCTCACCAACAACTGCATAAAAGAGATTTTCGATGTCGGCAAAACTCAGGTATTCCAGAATTGCAACAATAAAATTGTGACGACGACACCTCGGAGCTCAACTCCCCGGGAGACTGCCATAACCCCTAAATGTCAGGAGGCACCAAGAACAATGTTCTCGTCACAAGACTATCGGAACGATCCCAAGATACCCGCGTGATCCTAAAAAAAATTCGTGAAATTTGGGAAGAGGAAAGACAAAACATCTACGTCAGGAAGCCTCACCAGAGCGATTTAAGGACCGAGGAGTAAAAAGAATCCTACTCTCGATATATATAATCCTAAGACTCAAAATAGTTTTCTTCTAGACTCAACAACGGCCAACAAACAAGGGGCTCCTAAGGTCGGTCGAGGCTCGATACTAACTTGTCACGCCTAAGATGCGACCCTATCCTAAAGGAACTCAAGGTCCCACCTAAGGATAGAAGCGCATCTTGAAGACGCTTTGCAAGGTGGATATCATTACATCAACATTACATAATAATGGGGATACCTCCAATACATACAATGTCACATGAATACATCAATACAACATAGAAGATCAACATCCGACTACGGATGAAACATGAACGAAACTCAAACAATATCCACCTGCTAGCCAGTGCCGACCGAACCTATCCCCGATCGACGAAGAAGAAGAAGGGCTCCAAAACAAGTAACATCGCCTCACGCCATGATGATCGCATAACCTGTACCGCAACTGTTGGTGTAGTAATCTGTGAGCCACGAGGACTCAAAGAATCCCATTACCATGGGTATCAAGACTAGCAAAGCTTAAAGGGGTAAGGAAGGGGTAAGGTGGTGAGGTTGCAGCAGCGACTAAGCATATATGGTGGCTAACATACGCAAATGAGAGCGAGAAGAGAAACAAAGGAACGGTCGTCAACTAGTAATGATCAAGAAGTGATCCTGAACTCCTACTTACGCCAAACATAACCCGAAACCGTGTTCTCCTCTCGATCCACCCGAAAAGAGACACTCACGATTACGCATTACGGTTGGTGTATTTTAGAAGAGTTTACTACAAGTTTACTACAACCGGATATTAACAAATTCCCATCTGCCACATAACCGCGGGCATGGCTCTCGAAAGTTTATACCCTGCAGGGGTGTCCCAACTTAGCCCATGATAAGCTCTCGCGATCAACGAAGGATATTCCTTCTCCCGGAAGACCCGATCAGTCTGGAATCCGGCTACAAGACATTTCGACAAGAATAAAACAAGACCAGCAAAGCCGCCCGATGTGCCGACAAATCCCAATAGGAGCTGCACATATCTCGTTCTCAGGGCAACACCGGATGAGACTAGCTACGAGTAAAACCAAGCCTCAAGTTTCCCCAAGGTGGCCCCGCAGGCAGCTCGGTTCGGGCCAACACTTAGAGAAGCATTGGCCCGGGGGGGGGGGGGCTAAAATAAAGATGACCCTCGGGTTCGCCGACCCAACGGAAAGGGTATAGGTGATGGTGAGGCAAATGGTAAAACCAAGGTTGGGCCTTGCTGGAGTAGTTTTATTCAAAGCGAACTGTCAAGGGGGTCCCATAAACCACCCAACCGCGTTAGGGACGCAAAATCCGGGAACATAATACCGATATGACGGAAACTAGGGCGGCAAGAGTGGAACAAAACACCAGGCATAAGGCCGAGCCTTCCATCCTTAACCAGGTATATAGATGCATTAATAATATAAGAGATATTGTGATATCCCAACATAAACATAATCCAACATGGAGCAATCTTCATCTTCACCTGCAACTAGCAACGCTATAAGAGGGGCTGAGCGAAAGCAGTAACATAGCCAAACAACGGTTTGCTAGGAAGGGTGACAAAGGTTAGAGGCTGACATGGCAAATTGGGAGGCTTGAAGAGCAAAAGATAGGTAGCGCAGCAAAGCGATAGAACGAAGCAACTAGCATAGCAATGATAGTAGTGAGATCCAGGGTAGCGGTCATCTTGCCTGAAATCCCGCTAGGAAGAAGAACGAGTCCATGAAGAAGACGAACGGAAGTAGTCGAACGAATCCTCATAATCGCAACATTTACCGGAACTAAGAAGCAACACCAGAAAGAAACAAACAACATGGTAAATGCACAATCATAAACATGGCACGATGCACAATCAAGTATGATGCATGACTGGTTTAAATAGGCATGGCATGGCAAAGTGCAACAAACGATGCTACAAGTTAAGTGGAGCTCAATATGCAACGAGCTGCATATCGACGAAACACCACATGCAATTATTTAGTTTGATCTCGTTATAAGCTACTCAACAATATTAAATGTTGTTAAACATGGCAAGAGGTGAGGCATAAGTGAACTGACTATTTAGCCAAATTTAAATGAGGCCAGAACAACAAACAACAATTCCGGAAAATCCTCATATGCATATTTCAAATTTGGTACTGTTCTGCCCTAAACCATATTTTATTGTTGTTAAATACGAAAATAAAGTGGACCATGTTAAACTAGGCATTTTTCCACCCCATTTACATATAAATTTTATTTAAAACCGAGCTACGGTTATTTAGTTATGAAATAAATCATTTTAGCATGGCATTTGAGCAAATTTAAACAAACATCATTTTAAACATTTTAAACATGGATGAAAGTGGCAGATTATGAAACTAGATAAAATTCTAAGAATTTTTCATATATAAATTATTTACATATGATGCATGGTTAATGAATTATTGATGCATGAACATTAAGGTGTTTTCTGAAAAACTGCAGTCTCTGGATAAATAGATAATTCATCCAACGCAGGAAAAAAATGTATCGGGCCGAATATGAGCAAACGGGCCAACAGGAGCAGGCACTGGGAGGCAGCTCACCCATGGGCTTCGACCTAGTTCAGTGGAGAGGATGCAGGCTGGCTGACTTGGGGCTGGGCCTTGCTGTTGCTGGCGAGGTCGACGTACGGCGCGGGCGTGCGGTGCGACCGTGAGGCAGAGGAGGCCGAGCGCGAGAAGGGGAACTTGGCGCGACTCCGGGAGAGGCTAGCGACGCGGATCCAGCGGGGACAGGCCGGAGCTGGCAGCGGGGCGTCGAACGGGCGCAGGCGGCGGCGCGCGATCCCGAGCCACTGCTCAAAGCGGGGGGAACAGAGGCCGGCAGTGAGGTGGAGACGGGGCGGATCCGGCTGGACGGCACCGGATCTGGGCAACGGCGGCGGGAGCGGAGCTCAGGGGCGGCATCGGTTCCCTGTGGAAGAAAGACAGGGAGGGAGCGCATTCAGAGAGAAAGAGAGAGCAGAGAAGGAGAAGGAAGCAAGGGCTCGGCCTAGGGGTTGTGCTGTTGCTGCAGGCTCGATGGAGAAGCATAGGAGGCTGCGAGACGAGGTGGCTCTGGGACGAGCGAGCTGAGGAGGTCCGGCAACGACGGGGATGGCCGGGACCCAACGGATCCGAGGCCAGGGCGGCGGCTTCGGATGGAGACGAGATGGGCAGCGCTTGAAGCAGAGGAAGCCAGCAGGTGCGGGACTTGTGATCGAGACGAACAGGAGGGGCAGCGAGGACGACCTGCTGGTGCTGTTCACCGGCGGGACGACGGTGAGGGCGGAGCAAGGCAGCGGCATGGGAGACGAGATGGAGGTTGGGGATGGCTCGGTGCAGGGGCATGCTCCTATTAACAAACGCAGAGAGTGATAGAGTTTAGAGAGGAGAGACAGCGAGAAGAAACAGATGGAAAATGCAAGGGCCAGGGGACGACCTGATGGTTCGGTCGCCGGCGACGGCGGGCGCAGGTAGAGGAGCCAGGGGAGGCTCGGACGGCTACACGCGCGAGAAGACGAGCTCGGGTGGCTGCGGCTGTAGGGGTGGATCGAGCAGAGGCCGGTGAGGTTGGTCGGGGATGGATTTTTGGATTGGCTTGGTGGTTGGTTGGGCGAAGAGCTCGAGTTGGATTGGATCGGAAGGGATCCCGAGGAGGAAGAGGACTGGCGGCGGCGGGTGAGGGGATTTGGTGGATGGGACAAGCCCCTAGAATCTAGGGTTGGGCTGATATTTATATCAGATGAATTTAGATTAGGGGATATCTCGTCCCTACGATTTCGATCGGACGGTTCGAGATAAATAGGGTACGGAGTCCAAATAAAGAAACGGAGATATTTTATAGACGTTTGGGGATGATCCGGATCCATCGGTAACGACAACCAGGTTCGAGTTCGGAGCAGTTTCGGACACACACACGAGGGTGCTGCGAGCTGGCAAGAGAGGTTAGGTGGTCACGGTTAAGAGGGGAGCGAAAACCCAATTGGCCTCGGAACAGTCAACGAAAGCAAGGGGGGACACGGCAACTACGAACGGGTGCAAGCTTTATGAAAACATGCAGATGCAATGCGCATGATGCTATGAGATGAGATGCATGACATGAACAAAATGCAAAACAAAAGACAAAAACCCAACCACGAAGGAAATAACATATCACATCTCTGGAAAAGGCAAGAGTTGGAGTTACAATTATGGAAAACTGTATCCGGGGTGTTACAACACTCCACCACTACGAGAGGATCTCGTCCCGAGATCTAGGATGGCACCGGAGGGAAAAGGAAGAGGAAGATAAGAGGTAAACTAAGTTGCTTCTTTGACGAACGAGTGAAACCATGAACCTTGAGAGGTTGAGCAATTTTAAAAGAAAGAGTACCGCAGAGATGAACGAGATTGCAAACAATCCGGTAGAAAAGAGGAACAAGGAGTATTACGAGAACTTGAAGGTTGAAAGACATGGAAATAAGAGCTTCATGAATGAAAAGAATATGACCACCTCGGTATAATGAGATAGCCAAGGAACAAGAATGACAGAATTTGGACAGCACTCCGGTAGAAAAGAGAAGAAAACTTGATGAGATGAAAAGATATTGACGAGATGATACAACACTCCGGTTAAATGGATAAGCAAGAAAAGAACACGATCCTCACAAAACGAGGTGATTGGTGAAGAGCACAACATCACAATGCCTCCGTAACGAAAGAATAGAAGTTAGATCATTGAAATAAAAGAATGGAGAAGAAAATGCCAACTTCTGCCACAAATGAGCTTGGAAAGCATCCTTGCAAAGAAGAATTGAACGGAGTTGTTGGAAAATCAACAACGAAAAGCACAAGCTTGTTGTGGGCTTATGGAAAACATTTCGAGACTATGAGGTGACAACTGGCCACCGATGGAAACAGTTGCTTGCTTTAGATCGACGAAAAGATGAACACTTCCTCCACCAAGATGATAAAGAGATAACTTGGATCATTGACAAGCACCACAAATAGCAACATTCCCAATGGAAGGCTTTAGGTGAAACATGACACAAGATGACTCCAACGAAGAGATTGGTGGATTTAAAATACCTCATTCTTGACAACAAGTGAATCATGAAGCACGAGGAGAAATTGCCAAGGATGACATAACACCATCTCAAAAGATAAGGTAGAAAGAATTGCACTTCGGAATGCAAGATGAAGAATACTTGAGCTCCTCAAAACAAAACATGTGTTGAACACCATGTTTATTTTAGAGTATAGCTTGGCGGATCATAACTTCGAGAGAAATCTTGAAGAACAATTGAAGAATGAAATGAGTCGTTGATGAACCACCATGTAGAGCCTCCAGTAAGCAAAAGGATGAAAAGAATAGGATCCAAGCCTAGAAATGATTTAGAAGGAGCTTCGCGATGAGATAATGCCGAAAACTTGGAACTCCAGAAAAGAAAGGTGAATCAACTCGAACCGAGAATTACTTCATCATGAACAATCTCCGGAAGAAAAGAATTGAATCACCTCGAGGAAATAAGAATAAGATTTATTGTATGCTTATCCTTCATCAAATTAAATTGATGACAAGCAATGGATTTGGCATACTACTTATTCCCGTAGAAAGGATTAAGAGAGATATAGCGCAAACTTGAGAAGGTATTGATGGAACCACCAGTGGAATTTGGAAACAACGAATGAATTAATATGATAACGAAGGAAGTGAAATCCTGAACGAACCACCATAAGAATTGAAAATGAACATAGCAAAGGCACAATTCACCGGGAAGAATTGGAGAAAAATAGAACGAAGATACTTGAGAGGATTTAGATACATGAGAACGAAGAGATCATGAACTGATTAGAGGATATTTGAACGATTCACCGGTAAGATTTGGAGAACGGTAGCTACACGCTGATAATGAAGAATTATGACATGATGGCTTTCAGAGGAAAGAAATGGAAACAACTCATGAAATGCTCCGGATGGGTGAAAAGAATTCCCACAATCAAAAACAATTATGAGAGGATGGCATCAAACTTGAACTACGCATCTTGAAGAGAATGGAGCAAGATTTAAGAGAAACTCTTCTTCGGTCTTCAAATGTTGAGAATGACAATGAGAAACACCACCAAATTGTTGAGAAACCCCAGAAGGATTAAAAGAGGAAAAGTTGAGCCAGAGATGAAAAGAATTTGAAAGCGGCCTAGGAGAAGGCATGTGACTGATGAAAATTCATTCTTACGTCAAACTTTGAAATGAATTTGAGAATAGTTCCGGGAAAATTAGAAGAGTCAGGTAATATCCTGGGAAAAGACCTGTGGGTTAGGGCCCACTCAAAAGAAACATCGTTGAAGGATTGCTTGAAATAAATATTGCACCGGTAGAATTAAATGGCTTGAATGAGATAACAACCTCAAAATAACTAGAACGGATCTGGAATGAAAAGACGAGCCTTCTGAGATATCTTCAACACTCCAGAACAAATGAATAGCAAGAAGTGAATGATTAAGAGGTGCATCGGCAAGAGAAAGCATAAGAAACGAGGAAAGGAATATGATGAATATAGAAAGCTTGAATTGGATCCACCGGAGAAGAAACAACAATGAAGGATGATGAACTTGGAGCTGTTGAGCATCTTCATGAGGGATCACTGGATCAGAACATTGATTGAAAAGAGTGAAGAGACTTCACATGAATAAATGGATACTTGATTAAAAAAATCCGAGTCCTTGAAGAAAAAGGGGTGGGAGGGCAGGAAAACAAAGACAACTTGGGATGGATGAAACAAACACCGGTGAGAAAACTTAGAGTTGATCTTGCGGATGTTGAAATGATCGGATCCACTTGAAGAGAAGCACGCCGGTTGGGAAAAGAATTAACATGACGACCTCGATGAACAAGAAGGATTAGTATTCACATAGCAATATGCGAACACCGTTTAGGAAAGGTATGGATTCAACATTTTACTTCGAAGCAACTCGAATACCACAAATAAAACAAAATAAAGGATTTGGCTTGCATAAATAAGCCGGAACAAATACATATGATAGAGATTTACCCAATCTCGTATCATGCATCTGTCGGAAAGATATTCTAGGAGCTACTTGAATACCCACCTATAAACTCCCCAAACTTTCTGGTTATGCAATCTGGTGTTGGGGATACAGGGGACACAAAATATATCACCCAAACTAACAATACCTAGATCCATTGTATCCATCCTTCAACACATAACCAAGAAAACTCCGAAATCATGTACCTCAACCTTGAAAAGCATCCGTTATCGAGTTATGGCAATACTCCCGAACTCCCAAAGATCTTGGGTGGCGTCGAGGTTATCTCACCAACAACTGCATAAAAGAGATTTTCGATGTCGGCAAAACTCAGGTATTCCAGAACTGCAACGATAAAATTGTGACGACAACACCTCGGAGCTCAACTCCCCGGGACACTGCCACAACCCCTAAATGTCAGGAGGCACCAAGAACAATGTTCTCATCACAAGACTATCGGAAAGATCCCAAGATACCCGCGTGATCCTAAAAAAAATTCATGAAATTTGAGAAGAGGAAAGACAAAACATCTACGTCAGGAGGCCTCACCAGAGCGACGAAGGGACTGAGGAGTAAAAAGAATCCTACTCTCCGATATATATAATCCTAAGACTCAAAATAGTTTTCTTCTAGACTCAACAACGGCCAACAAACAAGGGGGCTCCTAAGGTCGGTCGAGGCTCGATACCAACTTGAATCACGCCCAAGATGCGACCCTATCCTAAAGGAACTCGAAGGTCCCACCAAGGATAGAAGCGCATCTTGAAGACGCTTTTGCAAGGTGGATATCATTACATCAACATTACATAATAGTGGGGATACCTCCAATACATACAATGTCACATGAATACATCAATACAACATAGAAGATCAACATCCGACTACGGATGAAACATCAACAAAACTCAAACAATATCCACCCTGCTAGCCCAGGCTGCCGACCTGGAACCTATCCCCTGATCGACGAAGAAGAAGAAGGGCTCCAAAACAAGTAACATCGCTCTCACATCATGATCATCGCATAACCTGTACCTGCAACTGTTGGTGTAGTAATCTGTGAGCCACGAGGACTCAGCAATCCCATTACCATGGGTATCAAGACTAGCAAAGCTTAAAGGGGTAAGGAAGGGGTAAGGTGGTGAGGTTGCAGCAGCGACTAAGCATATATGGTGGCTAACATACGCAAATGAGAGCGAGAAGAGAAACAAAGGAACGGTCGTCAACTAGTAATGATCAAGAAGTGATCCTGAACTCCTACTTACGTCAAACATAACCCAGAAACCGTGTTCTCCTCTCGATCCACCCCGAAAAGAGACACTCACGGTTACGCACACGGTTGGTGTATTTTAGAAGAGTTTACTTCAAGTTTACTACAACCGGATATTAACAAATTCCAATCTGCCACATAACCATGGCACGGCTCTCAAAAGTTTATACCTGCAGGGTGTCCCAACTTAGCCCATGATAAGCTCTCGCGATCAACGAAGGATATTCCTTCTCCCCGGGAAGACCCGATCAGTCTCGGAATCCCGGCTACAAGACATTTCGACAGTAATAAAACAAGACCAGCAAAGCCGCCCGATGTGCCGACAAATCCCGATAGGAGCTGCACATATCTCGTTCTCAGGGCAACACCGGATGAGACTAGCTACGAGTAAAACCAAGCCTCAAGTTTCCCCAAGGTGGCCCCGCAGGCAGCTCGGTTCAGGCCAACACTTAGAGAAGCATTGGCCCGGGGGGGCTAAAATAAAGATGACCCTCGGGTTGGCCGACCCAAGGGAAAGGGTATAGGTGGTGGTGAGGCAAATGGTAAAACCAAGGTTGGGCCTTGCTGGAGGAGTTTTATTCAAAGCGAACTGTCAAGGGGGTCCCATAAACCACCCAACCGCGTTAGGGACGCAAAATCCGGGAACATAATACCGATATGACGGAAACTAGGGCGGCAAGAGTGGAACAAAACACCAGGCATAAGGCCGAGCCTTCCACCCTTAACCAAGTATATAGATGCATTAATAATATAAGAGATATTGTGATATCCCAACATAAACATAATCCAACATGGAGCAATCTTCATCTTCACCTGCAACTAGCAACGCTATAAGAGGGGCTGAGCGAAAGCAGTAACATAGCCAAACAACGGTTTGCTAGGAAGGGTGACAAAGGTTAGAGGCTGACATGGCAAATTGGGAGGCTTGAAGAGCAAAAGATAGGTAGCGCAGCAAAGCGATAGAACGAAGCAACTAGCATAGCAATGATAGTAGTGAGATCCAGGGTAGCGGTCATCTTGCCTGAAATCCCGCTAGGAAGAAGAACGAGTCCATGAAGAAGACGAACGGAAGTAGTCGAACGAATCTTCACAATCGCAACATTTACCGGAACTAAGAAGCAACACCAGAAAGAAACAAACAACATGGTAAATGCAAAATCATAAACATGGCACGATGCACAATCAAGTATGATGCATGTCCGGTTTAAATAGGCATGGCATGGCAAAGTGCAACAAATGATGCTACAAGTTAAGTGGAGCTCAATATGCAACGAGTTGCATATCGACGAAACACCACATGCAATTATTTAGTTTGATCTCGTTATAAGCTACTCAACAATATTAAATGTTGTTAAACATGGCAAGAGGTGAGGCATAAGTAAACTAACTATTTAGGCAAATTTAAATGAGGCCGGAACAACAAACAACAATTCCGGAAAATCCTCATATGCATATTTCAAATTTGGTACTGTTCTGCCCTAAACCATATTTTATTGTTGTTAAACAGGAAAATAAAGTGGACCATGTTAAACTAGGCATTTTTCCACCCCATTTACATATAAAGTTTATTTAAAACCGAGCTACGGTTATTTAGTTATGAAATAAATCATTTTAGCATGGCATTTGAGCAAATTTAAAAAAACATCATTTTAAACATTTTAAACATGGATGAAAGTAGCAGATTATGAAACTAGATAAAATTCTAAGCATTTTTCATATTTAAATTATTTACATATAATGCATGGTTAATGAATTATTGATGCATGAACATTAAGGTGTTTTCTGAAAAACTGCAGTCTCTGGATAAATAGATAATTCGTCCAACGCAGGAAAAAAATGTATCGGGCCGAATCTGAGCAAACGGGCCGACAGGAGCAGGCACCGGGAGGCAGCTCACCCATGGGCTTTGTCCTAGTTCGGTGGAGAGGATGCAGGATGGCTGACTTGGGGCTGGGCCTTGCTGTTGCTGGCGAGGTCAACGCACGGCGCGGGCGTGCGGTGCGACCGTGAGGCAGAGGAGGTCGAGCGCGAGAAGGGGAACTTGGCGCGACTCCGGGAGAGGCTAGCGACGCGGATCCAGCGGGGACAGGCCGGAGCTGGCAGCGGGGCGTCGAACGGGCGCAGGCGGCGGCGCGCGATCCCGAGCCACTGCTCGAAGCGGGGGGGAACAGAGGCCAGCAGTGAGGTGGAGACGGGGCGGATCCGGCTGGCCGGCACCGGATCCGGGCAACGGCGATGGGAGCGGAGATCAGGGGCGGCATCGGTTCCCTGTGGAAGAAAGACAGGGAGGGAGCGCATTCAGAGAGAAAGAGAGAGCAGAGAAGGAGAAGGAAGCAAGGGCTCGGCCTGGGGGTTGTGCTGTTGCTGCAGGCTCGATGGAGAAGCATAGGAGGCTGCGAGACAAGGTGGCTCTGGGACGAGCGAGCTGAGGAGGTCCGGCAACGACGGGGATGGCCGGGACCCAACGGATCCGAGGCCAGGACGGCGGCTTCGGATGGAGACGAGATGGGCAGCGCTTGAAGCAGAGGAAGCCAGCAGGTGCCGGACTGGCGATCGAGACGAACAGGAGGGGCGGCGAGGACGACCTGCTAGTGCTGTTCACCGGCGGGACGACGGCGAGGGCGGAGCAAGGCAGCGGCGTGGGCGATGAGATGGAGGTCGGGGATGGCTCGGTGCAGGGGCATTCTCCTGTTAACAAACGCAGAGAGTGACAGAGTTTAGAGAGGAGAGACAGCGAGAAGAAACAGAAGGAAAAAGCAAGGGCTAGGGGACGGCCTGATGGTTCGGTCGCCGGCGACGGCGGGCGCAGGTAGAGGAGCCAGGGGAGGCTCGGACGGCTACACGCGCGAGAAGACGAGCTCGGGTGGCTGCGGCTGTAGGGGTGGATCGAGCAGAGGCCGGTGAGGTTGGTCGGGGATGGATTTTTGGATTGGCTTGGTGGTTGGTTGGGCAAAGAGCTCGAGGTGGATTGGATCGGAAGGGATCCCGAGGAGGAAGAGGACTGGCGGCGGGTGAGGGGATTTGGTGGATGGGACAAGCCCCTAGAATCTAGGGTTGGGCTGATATTTATATCAGATGAATTTAGATTAGGGGATATCTCGTCCCTACGATTTCGATCGGACGGTTCGAGATAAATAGGGTACGGAGTCCAAATAAAGAAACGGAGATATTTTATAGACGTTTGGGGATGATCCGGATCCATCGGTAACGACAACCAGGTTCGAGTTCGGAGCAGTTTCGGACACGCACACGAGGGTGCTGCGAGCTGGCAAGAGAGGTTAGGTGGTCACGGTCAAGAGGGGAGCGAAAACCCAATTGGCCTCGGAACAGTCAACGAAAGCAAGGGGGGACGCGGCAACTACGAACGGGTGCAAGCTTTATGAAAACATGCAGATGCAATGCGCGTGATGCTATGAGATGAGATGCATGACATGAACAAAATGCAAAACAAAAGACAAAAACCCAACCGCGAAGGAAATAACATATCACATCTCCGGAAAAGGCAAGAGTTGGAGTTACAATTATGGGAAACTGTATCCGGGGCGTTACATATATTCCAGCAAGTTCCACTTTGCTGATTTTACTCTGATGCTTATGGTTTTCCCCGTTATATCTACACTATGATCTATGTAGCTGCTTTGTGTCGCACTAGCAGCAGTGCACTCTTGAAGCTAAACACTGCAATGACTTACAAAATTGGCACCAAGGCATTGAGTGCCATTCTGGATGCAATGAAACTCATACGCTCCCCACCTGTTGATTCTTGTTCAGAATATGATCCGAATGACTATTCTAACCTCGAGGAGTCAAAGGCAGATGGCCTATCCTGTTCACCCATCAAGGTGCCTGTTCTAATTTGGCAATGTTTTATTGATTGCGGGTATCTTGCATATGTTATCTTGCATTTCTTCTACTTTGTTGCACTGCCATCTGCTTAGTTTACTATCATATATGTTGAGATGCCATGCCCATCCATTATCAATACATATTCCATCTGTCGTCATACCATGTTTTTCCACTCAAATGTTGTTCTTGTGCATCAGACATCAAAAAGGAAGAGGGTGATTGCCAAACCTGAAGGAGCACCAGCAAAGTCCTTGAAAAACGTGGTGGTGCCGGAGAAATCAGGCAGCACCCCACTTATATTGGCTGTACAACCAGTGACACAAAACGTAGGACCGACTCCAGCACATTGTACCCATACTTCGCTGGCCACACCACTAGCCCCACCACACAGGACCTGCACTCCAGCAAAAGGTATACCGATTTCATTTGCCATAGCACCAGCTGTACCACAGAAAAATCTCACTCCAACAAAAAGTACAACAAGTCCACCCGCCGAAGACCTATCCCAACTGCAGAGACGGCCAATTCCTGCAGATTGGAACCCCATTCCATTTATTCCCAGTTTAAAATACAATGCTTTCAATGTTGTTAGGGACTACGTGCATATATTCCTATCATGGGAAGATTATTGTGAAGAAAAACATCATTTTCACATCTTCCTGTCCAACTTACGTGTAAGTGCTATTATTCATGGTTATTATTTTCCTGTTTTCTTCTGATTGAACACATCAATGATTTACATTACATTGGGGTAACTAGGTGAGTGTCAATCGGGATAGTCATGACGAGCAAAGCTTGCTTGTGCTTTTCAAGGAAGCATTGCAGCAATATCGGTGTTACCTGAGGAAATCACACTTTGATGGCAAGTCTATAAACGAATTTCCGGTGAAGTCTCCTATGCTAAATTTAGAAGACATTGAATGGAAAAACCTTGTTATGCACTGGTCTTGTTCCCAGAATGAGGTACTGTCTATGAAATCACATGACAATTTGAACTTCTACTTTTCCGCATGTGAATTACGGATCTTTTTTGCAGGAAATCTGCTCGAAGAAGAATTTCGGTTTGAAAAGAACGACAGGATATCACAAATATGCTGCCCGCTGCTTTGCTCTTGTTAGTACCTGTTGTCCTGTATCACTGTACTTGCATACATACCTGGTTCATTATGTGACAGCAGTATGCATGATAGCTTGCTTATCAATTGTTCGCTCCAAATTATCTGATTTGTATGAATGGTTACATTAGTGTAGAATATATCCAATGCCAATGTTTTTTTCTAGCTCTGCATTGTTCTTGTAAGTACATGCTATCCTTTATCAGTGTACTTATAATGACAGGTAGTTGTTCACGTACCATCACTCTGCAGCTTATTTTCCTTTGCCTCCATTTTCTACACATCGATCTATATTTACTCTTACCATAAGGTTGGTAATGAAGAAGTTTAGCTGTGCATTGCTCTTGGCTGTACCTTTTGCTGTATTGCTGCACTTACATTTATAGCTACTTGGTTATGTAGCATCACTCTTCATCTTATCTTAAATATTCTCCATTTTTTCGTATATTATCACATCTATATTTACTCTTAACAAAATGTAGAATAAAGGCAATGCTTATGAAGAAGATTCGTGGTAAATTTCTTGAATTGCCCCCCATCAGCATGGACAAGGCCTTTATAGAGCCTGTCTTCACCAATAATGTAAGTTTGTCCATCTCAAGCCTTCAAACTTTGTTGTATATATTTGGTTAGGCATGACTGCAACAACTGTTTATTTTTGGTGTTTACATCAAATTGCATGTTTAAAGTTTATTGTGTAGTTCATAAACAAAAGTTTGTCCTTCTCAATTTATGTTTTCAGTTGTACAACCAAGTTCCTTCTCCATACCATGTAAATTAAACTATCTGAGCAAGTGATCTTCTTTTGCACTTTGCATGTATGCTTCATTCTTCATCCGTAATCCGGTGGTGTGGTGAACCTACCCACTACAAAGACAATGTCATATTCTGCAATGTCTTAACTATGAACAATGTCATATCATTCTACTATTATTTAAACCGTCTCTTTATTTGCCAATCTAAAATGGGATAAATTGACAAGACACTAACCATTGATACTTATGAGTTCTTGATCGTAATCCGGTGGTGTCGTGAAGTCGACAACTCCTTCACAATGTCATTTCCTGCCATGTCTTGACCTGAACAATACCATATTGTGTTAATGCAATTTTAAACTGTGTCACTTTATTCGTCAAGAAGAAATGTGATGAATTGTCAACTCGATACTTTTATGTGCAAAACCCGTCATCCGTCTCGCTTGTTTATCTTTCAGAGTGAGGAAGATGTAAGTGTTGAACAAGCGCAGATCTCATCATCTTGCTCAGCTGCTTATGCTGCAGCTCCCAGAGGGCTAACCTTTCTTGAACTCTATTGAAGTCTGTTGGTTTTGTATATTATTTTGTCGGCGTGTTTATTTGCCTTTGGTGGCGATCTTTGATGCCCATGTATGTATTCTCGTATGCGCTTGTGCTTTATTATCATAGTGGCAAACTTTGATGCCTAGTGGATGTAATATGCCGTAATTTCTTTATTGTATAGTCTAGGTTTTTCTTATTCACGATGCTGCAGTTATTTTATCAGATATATATCCTGTCTTCGCGATAAACCGCCAAACCGTAAAATTATGGTACATAATCGGGCCATCATGCAATCACGATGTAGGTTGGGCCCAAACGTGCCGAACAGCTCACGGGCGGCAGCAGCCGAAATGAACCCCGCCCATGATTGTGCGAATCAAATCACGGGCTTTTAACAGCCAAAATTGTCTCGGTCCTTGTTTGGCCCAATCGGATATCGGTCATGAAAGCGGGCCGGATGCAAACCGGCTGTAGTTAGGCCCAACTATATGACGGGCTTTTAACAGGCCGAAATTAATATAGGGCCGAAATGTTAAACGGGCCCTTAACAGGCCAAAACTAATATCAGGCCGAATTACTAAGTGGGCGGTTAGCAAGTGGGCCCAAAAGCATAGTGTCCAGTTGACGGGCCGAATCTGATATGGGCCATAATTGAGCTCAAAGCCTCTTAAAGGGCCGAACCTGATCTGGGCCGTAATTTGGCCCAGAACATGGTAGGCTTTTAACGGGTCGGATCTCATATGGGCCATTATTAGGCCCCGAACGTGGCAGGACATTAATGGACCGGATCAAATATGGGCCGGCATTTGGCCCAAAACATGGCAGACAGTTAATGGGCCGGCCTACTAGGGTCCTCAAAATCTTGTGGGCCTACAGCTGAGCCGGCCCATTAATGTCGGCAAAATCTCGTGGGCCTTTAGCTGGGCCGGCCCAGCATGATCCGCAAGAATCTTGTGGGCCTTTACCTGGCCGACCCATTATGGCACACAAAAATCTTGTGGGCCTTTACCTGGGCCGGCCCATTATGGCCCGCAAAATCTTGTGGGCCTTTAGCTGGGCCAGCCCATTATGGTCCGCAAAATCTTGTGGGCCTTTAGCTGGGCTGGCCCATTATGGTCTGCAAAATCTTGTGGGCCTTTAGTTGGGCCGGCCCATTTAAACTTGATGGGCCGGTCCACGTGTCAACATATCATAGGCGCGTCTCGCCCATTGGATGAGTGACACCTGTGCCAACGCGACCTTACATCGTCTCCTCCACCAATGATGATTTTACATGGAAAATCCCCATTGGTCGGGTCGTTAACGGGTTATCGGATCCAAAACCCGCCCGATAGCTTAACGGCGTTCGTTACGGTGGATGCCACGTGTCATCACCCTTGACGAAAAGCACTTCGTGACGCACGATTTATCGTCATGGAAGTGGACACTTCCATGATGATAATTTTGGTAATGTCATGGAACACTTCTACGACAAAGACGGTATGACTATCTTGATTCATCATAAATTTGTCATGGATGTACATGCATGACAAAAAACACGACCGACTGTGACAAACACGTATCATCACGGAAGTGTATTTTTTTGTAGTGTATTGATGGGAAATGATATAGAACTTTTGGAAAGCATAAAGGCCTACTTGAATAAGTGTTTTTCGATGAAGGACCTTGGAGAAGCTGCTTACATATTAGGCATCAAGATCTATAGAGATAGATCGAGATGCCTCATAGATCTTTCACAAAGCACATACCTTGATAAGATATTGAAGAAGTTTAATATGGATCAGTCCAAGAAGGGGTTCTTGCCTGTATTGCAAGGTGTGAAATTGAGCTCGGAACGCTGGACAATGGTCAAGAATATCCTGAAGTACCTGAAAAGGACTAAGGATATGTATCTTGTTTATGGAGGTGACGAAGAGCTCATCGTAAAGGGTTACGTCGATGCTAGCTTCGACACAGATCTGGATGACTCCAAGTCACAAACCGGATACATGTATATTTTGAATGTTGGGGCAGTAAGCTGGTGCAGCTGCAAGCAAAGCGTTGTGGCGGGATCTACATATGAAGCGGAGTACATGGCAGCCTCGGAGGCAGCGCATGAAACAATCTGGATGAAGGAGTTCATTACCGACCTAGGAGTTATTCCCAATGCGTTGGGCCCGATGACTCTCTTCTGTGACAACACTGGAGCTATTGCCTTTGCCAAGGAGCCCAGGTTTCACAAGAAGACCAGGCACATCAAGCGTCGCTTCAACTCCATTTTTGAAAATGTTCAAGATGGAGACATAGATATTTGTAAAGTGCATACGGATTTGAATGTTGTAGATCCGTTGACTAAACCTCTTCCACGAGCAAAACATGATCAAGACCAGAACTCTATGGGTGTTCGATTCATCACAATGTAACTAGATTATTGACTCTAGTGCAAGTGGGAGACTGTTGGAAATATGCCCTAGAGGCAATAATAAAATGGTTATTATTATATTTCCTTGTTCATGATAATTGTCTATTGTTCATGCTATAATTGTATTGACCGGAAACCGTAATACATGTGTGAATACATAGACCACAACATGTCCCTAGTGAGCCTCTAGTTGACTAGCTCGTTGATCAACAGATGGTCATGGTTTCCTGACTATGGACATTGGATGTCATTGATAACGGGATCACATCATTAGGAGAATGATGTGATGGACAAGACCCAATCCTAAGCATAGCACAAGATCGTGTAGTTCGTTTGCTAAAGCTTTTCTAATGTCAAGTAACCATGAGAATGTGTAACTCCCGGATACCGTAGGAATGCTTTGGGTGTACCAAACGTCACAACATAACTGGGTGGCTATAAAGGTGCACTACAAGTATCTCCAAAAGTGTCTATTGGGTTGGCACGAATCAAGAGTGGGATTTGTCACTCCATATGAAGGAGAGGTATCTCTGGCCCTCTCGGTAATGCATCATCATAATGAGCTCAATGTGACTAAGTAGTTGGTCACTGCATCATGCATTACGGAACGAGTAAAGTGACTTGCCGGTAACGAGATTGAACGAGGTATTGGGATACCGACGATCGAATCTCGGGCAAGTAACGTACCGATTGACAAAGGAAATTGTATACGGGATTGCTTGAATCCTCGACATCGTGGTTCATCCGATGAGATCATCGTGGAACATGTGGGAGCCAACATGGGTATCTAGATCCCGCTGTTGGTTATTGGCCGGAGAGTTGTCTCGGTCATGTCTGCATGATTCCCGACCCCGTAGGGTCTACACACTTAAGGTTTGGTGACGCTAGAGTTGTTATGGGAAATAGTATGTGGTTACCGAATGTTGTTCGGAGTCCCGGATGAGATCCCGGACGTCACGAGGAGTTCTGATGGTCCGGAGGTGAATATTTATATATGGGAAGTCATCATACGGTCACCGGAAGTATTCGGGGTTTGCCGGTATTGTACCGGGACCACCGAAGGGGTTCCGGAGGTCCACCGGGAGGGTCCACCTACCCCGGAGGGCCCTATGGGCTATATGTGGAAGGGAACCAGCCTAAGTGGGCTGGCCGCCATCCCCCCTAGGGACCATGCGCCTAGGGTTTGGGGGAAACCCTAAAGGGGGCGCCCCCACCCCTTGGCTTGTGGGGCAAGCCCCCTCCCCTTGGCCCCCGCCCCCCTCTAGATATCATCTAGAGGGGCTGGCCCCCTTTCCCCTTCACCCTATAAATAGAGGGGAGGAGGGAGGGCAGCAGCACCTCATCCAAGGCGCAACCCTCCCCCTCTCCAACACCCCCTCCTCCTCCGTTGAGCTTGGCGAAGCCCTGCTGGAGAACCGCTGCTCCTCCACCACCACGCCGTCGTGCTGCCGGAGTCCTTCCCCAACTTCTCCTTCCCCCTTGCTGGATCAAGAAGGAGGAGACGTCCCCGTGCTGCACGTGTGTTGAACGCAGAGCCGCCGTAGTTCGGCGCTTAGATCGGAATCAACCGTGATCTGAATCGATGCGAGTACGAGACTCCTTCATCCGCGTTCTTGCAACGCTTCCGTTTCGCGATCTTCAAGGGTATGAAGATGCACTCCCCTCTCTCTCTCATTGCTAGTCTCTCCATAGATTGATCTCGGTGATGCGTAGAATTTTTTTTAATTTCTACAATGATCCCCAACAAGTATTTCATTGAAATCCCCTATAACCATCCATGGCAGACTTGATCGGGCATGCAGATCCCTCAAGTTCTGGAAGGTCCACTCCTTTTGATCCCACCTTGGGTCACCATATATTCCTGTCATTCTCCACAATCGTCCATCCG
The DNA here is from genome assembly GCA_021605205.1 of Aegilops longissima. Classification (NCBI taxonomy): domain Eukaryota; kingdom Viridiplantae; phylum Streptophyta; class Magnoliopsida; order Poales; family Poaceae; genus Aegilops; species Aegilops longissima. Next base: position 5,144,116 of record CM038680.1, on the reverse strand, counting down.
GTTCCTCAACAGACACATCAATGAGCTCAAGAGTTGTAGTCCGGGAGTAGGTCCTCACCTCCTTCTTCCAGACCATTAAGAGTCCACCTTTTCTTCCATCCATGCTAGGTGCCACTAAAACATGATCAAACTTTAGTTTCCTCATCAAAGTCTCTGACTTATCACTATACAAATGTGTTTCAGACAGAAAGAACACATCCAGGTTAAAGCGCCTCTGGAAATCCAGAAGCGAACGAACTGTCAGGGCTCCGAGAAGGCCCCGACAGTTCCAGCTAAAGATTTTCATTGCCCCTAGCGAGCCTCCGGATCGGAGGTCGCCGATAACATGTTGGTATCATTGCTTGACTCGGTCTGATTATCCTGATCTATCTCATTTCTTCACTGCCTCTTTGGGTCCTGCACCTTTTGAGGGGTGCTCATCGTCCCTTTGTCAACAGGCACAACTAGGCCACCTTCAATCATCATCACTTTTTCTGCCACTCCATCCGTGAGAGATGATGGCGTCGAAGTTTCCTTCAGAAACATTCCATTTGGACCAACAAGTCTCTTGCGAGCCGGAGGCCCTACCTGATGACCAGATGCACCAGAAGCACCCAGGTCCATATTTCGGTTTTCCTCTTCATTTGCATCTCCAGGATTACCTCTTCCTCGGCCATTAAATCCACCACGACCTGGACCATTGCCACCTCTACCACCGCTTCTCCCCCTCCTATGCCCCCCTGACCAAAGGAGTTTGGGGCATCAAAGTTTACCAGGAGCCATTCTCCCCACTCGCGGTCTTCTGCCTTATGCAGGCCATCTCCACATTCAGTGACCAGGTGACCAACAAGCCCACAAAAGTAACAGAAGTCTGGCAATTTTTCATATTCCACTAGATACTTTATACTCTCCTTCAAGGTTATTGGAACAAACCTGAAAAGCGGCATGTCAAGATCCAGAAACACAAGCGCCCGCAGGTACTTCGTTTGGACAATTCTCCCATCTTCCATTGATACACATACTGGTGGTTTTCCAACTTTCCTTGCTATTTTCTCTGTTATCTCCTTCTTTTTCATCAGACAATCCGGTACACCTATGATCCTTGCCCAAACAGGAATACGATCTAGTTTGTAATCCTTAACATTGGAGAACCCATCATATTGTTCCGTAAAAATAGCAAATCCTCGGAACTGCCACGGACCACCACCCATGACTCTGTTCCAGTCTCCAACACACATGAACTGGTCTAGGAACAAGTTTTCCCCTACAGCTTTGAAGGTCACCCCATGAGCTGACACCCAAGCATTACGCATAGACTTGTATAGAGCAACATAACTGAAAAGTTTGGTCGCATGGACCCTGAATATAGCCAGCCAACGAACCTCCTGAATCAATCCATCTATCTCACCTGAAAGATCAAGATCTTCCTCTTCTTCGCCATGCAGGTTCGGCCCCGTAAACTTGTTCTCCAAGTTCGGCCTTGGATCGCCGCTTCCATCGGCATTGCTAGATCCGCTTGCCGCCGCCGGTGGCATCGCTCCCTTCCCTGCCATGCAACCGATCCCAATGGTCGCAACCCTAGCAGGACGCAGACCGAACCGCAGCCACGGATTGATCAACGTGAAAATTGAATGGGAACCCTGGGGTAGATGGGAACTCTCGCGGCTGCCGCGGGAGGAAGTTGGAACCCAATGTAACCCTAGGGGAGAAAGTATAAATATAAATCGTGGCAACATGATTGCTTATAACAAGACTTCTCCCATGTTCTCAAGAACAAACGAAACTACTCACAAATCATATTCATTCATGATCAGAGAAGAATAATATATGATTAGCAATCTAAAAATGTGATTTTTCAACTATGAAAAAAGAATTAAGATAAATCCAAGCATATCATGAAACATATGGATCCAAATTAGCCCTTACGAAATAATGCATAAACTAGGATTTAAATTTCTGTCACTGTCGCAACCCATCATCTAGTTATATTCCCCAATGTTTTTCCCTAGGCCTGACCGCAAGTATGGTGAAGTGTCATGTAGTCGCATTCACATGACACCAATAGAGGAAGAATAACCGCCCGCAAAGAAAGAGAAAGAATAACATACATATCATCAATACTGAATGAATACCAACTTCACATGATTACTCATAACAAGACCGGTTTTCTCTTCATTTTTTTCATTTTCTTTTCTTTTTCATTTCCATTTTTTGAGCATCTTAATCCACGAACATTTTTTGAATTTATGAAAATTATTCACATTTTTAATATTGTTTTTACAAATTGGCGATCAATTAATCTTTTTTACAAATTCACGCATACTCGTATTCTTTTGAAATCGTGAACCTTTTCAAATCCACAAACATTTTTACAAACTCACAAAAATTATTTGAATTCAATGATTTTATTATAATCTGTAAATATTTTTGAAATTCGATTTTTGTTTCAAATTCTGAACATTTTTAATGAAGCAAGAATAAATGAAAACGAAATAAAACGAAAGAGGCGCCCGCCCTGCTCATGGGCCGGCCAAAAGCATTCACCCGAATAAAAAAAAGAACTCGGTGAATAAATCCCCACTGGTATCCTTGTCACAGCCGGCGGCGGACGCGGCGGCGCGGTTGGAGGTTCCGCCACCGCGACATAGTTGTTCGGATCAGTTGGAGTCGATCGGTGGACTGTTGGAGATCCGCATCCAAGAAAGAAGATGAGTGTGGCGGGTGTGGAGAGATCCGACAACAAAAGGAGCAGGTCCAGCCGAGACGATCCCTTGGCCTTGCCGGAGAAGAAGAAGAAGGTGATTGTGTGGAGAGATCCAGACGCGTGGGTTGAAGACTTATAGGATTTTGGTGTAAGTGTAAGTGCATCTAGTGCCCCTTAGTGATTTTGGTGTATTGAAGACTTATAGGTTAAGGGACTGATGCGTTTGTGAGTGTACACAGGTCTATAAGTCTATGAGGAGTTTGATAATTACAGAGAAAGTCGACCCCTAAAAATGAAGTTCTTCAACTGAAGACTTTGGATTTCTGAAGATTTTCTGAAGACATTGAAAGTGAAGAAATTGGTGTGACCTTGATGACTTGGAATTCATTCGAGGAACATGAAGCGTGAAGACCTTTGTTTTCGTAGTTTCATTTTCTCTTTCTTGAGTCATAGGAAACACAGTACTGTTAAAGGGGTCGAGGAAATACTAAGGAAAATTTTCCATGTGATGCTCAACTCAAAATCCTACACCCACCAATCCCTTGAGTGAAGCCATTGAAATCTCATACAGATTCAGTCAATTTATTCAAATGTGAGATGAAGTTCTTCCGTCCTTGAGAATTTGTTCGACCGAGGAGTTAGGAATTCACCAGGCGGATTGCCTACACAGTGAGGAACATGATAGCCCTGAGGAATTTGAGAGTCAAATTTCCGACCGTTGTTGTGCTATGCGCCAGCTGTCCCAAAATATCTACCCACCTAATGGTCATATCATTGAAGGGCATTTATGTCTTATCATGTCGGACTGCTCCCCAGGCTATAAATAGCCGCCCCCTACAACCACTAGCTGGTTGGCTGCTCCGAGAGAAACTGACACTTGTCATTTGAGAGCATCCCATCCTCCGAGGACTTTGAGCGAAAATCATCAAGTGAGGAAAACCCAAACCCAACACACCTACAAACCCAAAGTGATTGAGCATCACTGAAGAGATTGATCCTGCGTGGATCCGACGCTTGTTACCTTTGAAGACTGTTCTTCTTCCAGACGGTTAGGCGTCATGGTCTAGAGCATCCAAGAGGAATTGTGGATCACCGAGTGACCGAGTCTGTGAAGGTTTGGAAGTCACCTGAAGACTTACCACGAGTGATTGGGCGAGGTCTGTGTGACCTTAGCTCGAGGAGAATACGGTGAGGACTGTGTGTCCGGGACTATGTGTCCTCAGGTTTAAATACCTAGCCGCTCCAACCAGACGTACAACTGAGACAGCAGTTGGAACTGGTCTACCAAATCATTGTCTTCACCAAGCTTACTGGTTCTATTTCCTCAACTCTTTCATTTCCTCATTTCCGTTGTTGTGTGCTTGTTCATATCTGTCTGAAGACTTTGACTGAAGACTTTCTCAATTTCCTCAGTTCAATTTCTTCAGTCTGTCCGTCTTCATCCTGTGTTTACGCTTTCTGTACTCTGTGCTTGTCTTCATTTCATCATGATGACTATGCTTGTGTTCTGTTATGTTTACTTTTGAGTACTTATTCCGCTGCAAGTAGTTCTTCGCTAAGGAATTTCCTCACTAGCAAATTCCTCAGTGAAGAATTCATAAAAATCGCCTATTCATCCCCCCCCCCTCTAGTCGATATAACGCACTTTCACAAAGGACAAGACGAAAGTACTTCTTATAGTAAGCAAGGCATTCTTGAGGACACATGGGAATTTCTCCTAGTCATGTTCATCATGATTCATTGACTCACGTTTGCTACTTTGATAAATTTTTATGTGGGTGAACCGATGCTAGGGTGTTGTTCTTACATGAACAAGCAACCCACTTATGACTACCCCATCTCGCAAGCATCCACAACTATGAAAAAGGAATTAAGATAAATCTAATCATAGCATGAAACATATGGATCCAAATCAGGCCCTTACGAAATAAGTGCATAAATAAGCTTCTGTCACTCATGTAACCCATCATCTACTTACTAATCCCACAGTGCCTTCCACTAGGCCCAGGCATGGTAATGTGTCATGTAGTCGACGTTCACATGACACCACTAGAGGAAAGAAAAACATAACACATCGTCAAAATATTGAAAGGAGACGAACTTCACATGATTATTTACAACAAGACTTCTCTCTTGTCCTCAAGAACAAACAGAACTACTCACAAATCACATTTATGTCATGATCAGAGGACAATAATATATGATTAACAATCTGATATGATCTTCCACCAAATAAACCAACTAGCATCAACTACAAGATGTAATCAACACTACTAGCAACCCACAGTACCAATATGAGGTTTGAGACAAAGATCTAATACAAGAGATGTACTAGGGTTTGGAGATGAGATGGTGCTGGTGAAGATGTTGATGGAGATGAATCCTCCCACAATAAAAAGAAGCATTGGTGATGACGAAGGCTTCAATTTCCCCCTCCCAGAGGGAAGTATCCCCGGCGGGATCGCTGCGCCAAAGAGCAAAAGTGGTCCTGCCCAGGTTCTGTCTCGAGACGGCGGCACTTCGTCCTGAAAGTCTTCTCTTGAATTTTTTTCTAGGGAAAATGGCTTCATATAGGAGAAGATGGGCCACAGAGGTCAGTTGTGGCCCCCATAAGCTCATAGGGCGCGCCCCCTGAGCTAGTGGCTCATAGGTGACTCCGGTAATTTTTCCTTCTAGTATTTTTTATATATTTCAAAATAAATCTCCATAAATCTATAGTTCCTTTGGAGCCCCGAAGAATAGCTATCTCTGTTGTAGCTATTTTAGGTCAAAATTCCAGCTGCTGACAATCCCCCTCTTGTGACAAAACTTGCAATTTAAGAGATAAAAGACATTAGAATTGCATCTAAAAGTGAAACATAATTTTAAAACAATATAAATAATAGTAGAAAAACATGATGCAAAATGGACATATCAACTCCCTCAAGTTTAGTATCCGCTTGTCCTAGAGCGAATAGCGAACTCGATAATCATGACCACAGGTTTATAGAGAGAGGTGTCGATAAAACAAAATATGGACATGGCAACATCATGATCATTATTATAAAAGCAAGTATCAATAATAAAACTTCTCATGATCAAGTAACACTTCACTCACAAGCTGAAGTATAAACAATAAACTTTCCTGAAAACTAACAACTATGTTTTAGTCATCAATACAATTGCAATTCATTACATTTCACAAACTTCATATACTCAACCATCTTATAGTCTTCAATGATTGTTGCCACTCAAAGCATATCTTTAGAACAAACTGTTTCAATCGAACAAAGTGATATTGGGCCAACCCAAGTAGCGTAGGTCCCTCTTTCGGCTTTGGGAACCTTCCTAGACCAGTTTTTCTCATACTTTTTTCATTTTTCATTTCCTTTTCCTTTTTCTTTTTCATTTTTACGAGCATCTTTTGAATCCACAAACATTTTTTGAATTTGTGATTTTTTATAAAATGAACATATTTTGAAATCATGAACATTGTTCAAAAATTTAGATATTTTTTTAAAAAATTGGCGATCCATTAACCTTTTTTAGAAGTTCACGCACATTCTTTTGAAATCGTGAACATTTTTTAAATCCACAAGCATTTTTTTTAAAAAAAATCACAAGCATTTTTAAAAATTCGCAAACATTTTTTAATTTCGAGAAAAATTTGAAAATTTGTGAAGAATTTTGAAATTCGGTTTTTGTTTGAAATGCTGAACAGTTTTTAATGAAGCAAAAAAAAAACGAAACGAAAGAGGCCCAAAAGCATTCGCGGGGGTGCGCGTTTGCGCGTTCTCCATCGCGCAGGTTGCGAAATAGGAGCACCCCCTGAACTCCTCCGCGAATTAAAAAGAAAAACTCGGCGAATAAATCCCCACTGGTTATCCCCGTCACAGCCTGCGGCGGAGGCGGCGGCGCGACTGGAGGATCCACCAACAAGACCACAGTCGTTCGGCGGCGGCGGCGGCGCGGTTGCTAGAGGAGGTTCGGTTGGTTCCTCGATCGGGTTCCAAGAAAGAAGATGAGTGCGGCGGGTGTGGAGAGATCCGACAACAAAAGGAGCAGGTCCGGCCGAGACGATCCCTTGGCCTTGCCGGAGAAGAAGAAGAAGGTGATTGTGTGGAGAGATCCGGACGCCTGGGTTATCAGCGATGCCGACTTGGCCAAGATGGAACGCGAGGAAGAATCAGGTCCGTCTCATCCATTATTTCATCAATTTCAGTTTACTAGCAACGCAGCTGTTTAATTAATTAATTATTTACTCTCGATCGATATATAGCTCCCCCGCCTGTGAAAATCCCTACGCTGGATTACTTCAAACCCCCCACCCGGTTTCACACCGCCGAGGTCTTCGCCGTCAGTGAATCTGGAAGCAAGGCGGTGCTCTCTGCTGCCAAGTTCCTTCTAGGGGTTTCATCCTCTCTTGGTATGTAGTATGTGTATATGCACCCTCTCTGTTTTGGATTTGATTGATCCATCAACTTAATGTGTGTATCGTGCTTGAATCACACAGACGGTGAACCGCTGAGACGCTGCTCCGGCTTCTGGGTCGATTGGGATGAGGACAAGAAAACCGGCCTTGTTTTGACAACTGCGTGGCTGATTCGCACAAAGGATGCTCCTTTCAGTGTCTGGTCAGGCGGCGAAGAGTATGCCCCTCATGCTGATGTGAGTCATATGTAGTGTTTCTTCTGAAAATTTCTACCCTTGTATGATTCTTTTCCAGCCGCGCCCACCCCAAAATAAATCTCCGGTTGTAAATTTAACTAGTTGCAATTCACTTGTTTTTTTGTGTGTGTGTGCTACTATTGGCCTTTCCTAGTAACAAAATGAAAGCGGCACATGCGTTTGCTTACTAAGCATTGTTCAAAAATCTTATATAATCTGTTCCACAACTTTTTTTTCAGTTCACTGTTCATTTGCAAAGGACAGAGCACATGTTTTTTGTGCTGGCTATTGGCCTTTTCCGATAGCAAAAGGGAAACATCATATGCGATTTGCTTACTAGGCATTGTTCAAAATTCTAATACAATCTGTTCCCTACTTTTTTAGGTCACTGTTCATTTGCTAAATGGCACCAGTGCAAAGGGCACGCTGGTCTACTATCAGCCCCATTATGATATTGCTTTCTTGAATGTTGAAGTGGATCAACCAATCAAGTTACCAACTTTTTGTGAAAAGGATGTAAAATTTGCTGAAGACATTTTTCGGCTCGGAAGAGACAATTCCTTAAATCTAAGGATAACATATGCTAGGGCAGAATATCGGAATCCAAACATGTACCGGCGGTACCACAATGTGCACTTCCGTTCTCCAGATGGCCATGGTGATGATAATGAGGTAATATATCTTATCATGAGGTAGTACTATATGTATTTGTTACAACTTTGAGTTTTTCTATGTCATTTTTTTTAACATTTTTCTTATTACTGTAAATTCTCATGTTTTGTCAATATGAATTGTTGTAGTATGACAATGGGGGACTAGTCATTGACTTGAAGGAGAAAGTTGTCGGAATGGTCAACCTCCCTAAGAGATTTGGGTCTTTTATACCGTCTTCCATTTTGCTCAATTGTTTGGATTCATGGAAGAAATATCGGTTCGTTTTTCCTCTCAGCTCTGTGATAGCATCTATATGATTATTTGATGATGCTAAGCTAATGCGTTCCTCCTATTTTTTCTTCTTATTGTTAGAAGTCGGAACTATTTTTTGTAGTATCTATTTGCTCACTTTTATGCAATTTAACAATGTTCGGTAATTGGTAGCATATCGGTTGGGTGCTGAGTAGGGATTAATCGGCTTATCAGCCTATTAACTGAATTTATTGGTAGGTTGACTAGGGTATATCCTAGGTTGCACCTGAATTTCTTTTCCATGTTGGAGCACTTGCTGCAGCAGAAGAAGCCATAGATTGCTACAAATGTCAAATGCACCACATCGGTATATAGTAGATACTACATAGGAGAGCAGCAACAGCAGTACTACATCACAGAGGAGAGGAGTTTAACTTGCTACGTCAGCGGCAGCTCAGAGCACGGGCTGTGGCTGCTACTCCATGAGCGGGAGAAGGGAGGGAATGGTCTAACCTAATGCGCGGTAGGCTTTGGGGAAAGGGAGGGAACGGGCTAAATTTGGGCCAAAATTGCCCAGGCAGTTAATCGGCCCAGCCGACAATTCGGTCTGACAGCCAATTAATCGGCTTATCAGACAGGTAAATCGATCCACCCAGTTAATTGCGTGAATAGGTGGTTTTCATATCGGCAGGTGGTCGAGAGACGATTAACTGTCCGATATGCCGAGATTAACTGGCCGATATTTTTAACAGCGCAATTTAATGACCATAAGTTACGTTAAGATTCTCAGAGCAAATGTGATCAGTACCGTTTTTTATGTATATATACATAGTCGTATGTCTGAACAAGTGGCTGCAATAATAATTATTTATAAGTAAATCAAGAACTAGAAATAAACAAGTGCGACCGCAGCGAGACTACAAAATGGTTCATGATGGCAACTATTTATAAGAAGGAACTGATAAGACTTTATAATTCTGCTTCGCATGTCTTTAGCCAAATTGTAGAGTGAGGTTAAATGAAAAACTATGTTTTAGGTTTTCTCTTAATGGACAATTTTCCTGAAACCTAGGAGATATTCAAATGTTTTTTTGTGGTACTTAGTTGTTCTCGGTCATATTGAAATATGATGTTTTACTTTACGTAATATCATGAAAAACCGTCTTTTAGCATTTTTCAACTACTGTGAATGATCCAAAGAATGATTCCTCCCCTTAGGGTCTTTTTGAGCTTTATTTGAATCAAAATAGTTTGTTACCTTTTTTTTAACGTGTTAGATAGAAGTTGAATTCCACCAAAGATTGCTTATCGTGGAAGGGTTACTTACTCCTGTATACCTGGCTCGAAATATGTTAAATGGTGTCTGATTTGGCGCAGGTACATCGCTCGGCCCCATCTTGGGATGATGTTTGAGGCCATCAAGCATCTAGAGCCTGCTCATGTTGATATGTTATGGCGTATGTATAACATTGATCATGGTCTTATTGTTCAAGAGGTATGTAATGGCTTCCTGAAGGTGCTCTTTTTCCCATGTGTATATGGTATAACTATTTGGCAATTGAACCCTAGGTGTCGAAAGGATCTAATGCTGAGATACTCGGAATCCAAAAAGGTGATGTTATTGAATCTATCAATGGAAAACCTGTTTCTACCACAATTGAGGTGGGTGTATTAGAGATTTTATTAGGTTAATGAGTTGAAAATAAATTACATTTTGTGTGATAGTTGGTAGCTTCACGGTCTTGACTGCAATGTTTTTTCTCTGTAATTATCAGTTGGAGAATATGCTGATGAGCACATGCAAGGGCCTTGCTGAAGTTCATATTTCTGTAAGTTCATTTCTATATTATAACGGCGGTTTGCTTGATCACCACCATCCATTCCTCTGTACCGAAGTATTATTAGCAAGATGCTAACACTAAGAGATTTGTTTCACTAACTCCATAGGTTGGGGTGTTTCATACACTCAAAGAAGAACGAAGCACCGTAGAGTTGAGTGCAAAATTATCAAAACTTGGAGAAGTTATTACAAGCTAGGTACACTTTTAACTAGCCCCGTCTACAAATTATTATCCAGATTGTTAATTCAATTCTCAAGTATGTATATTCCATTTTTTTGTAGATAATAGTTATCCAGACATAATGCTAGTGTTAAGTATGTAAGCTCATATAGTTACATCTTACATGCATTGTGCAATACACTTTTACAATAATTATATGATCATATGTTTAAAATAATCATACCACACCATAAAGTATGCTGATATTTTGGGAGTTTATCGTTTTGGTTAATAGGTGGTGTGCAGCAAGTAAATTGTAGGAAACAGATTTCATCCATGTTTCCTTTAGCAAAGCATCCATCTTCCATTTCTAGACTTGAAAGTTTTAGGATTTTTTTTGGGAACAAGAGATGTATGTTTGTGCTTGTAGGTTTGTCGACGGCGCTAACTTTGAGTTGTGTGACATTTTGCAAAAAATGCCGATCAATTATTGCTTGCATGCTTGCTCTCCCAGTTTGATATGGATACAGAACATATACTCCTTGAGACAGGAGCTTTGCATGCAAAAGACACTCACGTTATGTTATTATTTGTTACATATCGTACAGGCACTGGAACTGGCTGCCAGAAGAGGGATGCCAGGCTATGGTGGACGTACTGTGATGGATACTTAGCTATGGCCATATATATGTACTGTAGTCTCTAGATATATTAGAAATAACATCTTTATTTGTAATTTATATAGTGCCAAAGTAGCAACCCCCTCATTATACAGTCCTTCCTTCGTGGACTGTCTTAGCCTGATGGGTGTGTGAACAGGTTATTTATTGTCTGAATTACTTTTCCTTAACTGAGAAATGGCAAAGCTCATGGATTTGTGTAATTGAATAAATGTCACAAAAATAGGCTAACTGTTTAACAGATGGAATACTCAACAAAGAGCATGCTCTTGCTGGACGAAATGCTGGCAGCTGTACGGATCGACCGAGGTTTTGGTTGGCCTGAGAAGGAAAAAGCAAAATCACTAGTTAAGTGACACTCTTTGCAAAGGTCACTTTCTTTTTCGGGAGTACGCAAATGCGTACCATAGCTTTATAGCGTACCATAGCTTTATAGAAGAAGAGAATTGTAACTACAAGACGACTGCTCGTTGCGAACAACGAGTGTAGCACAACTCCACACCCGGCTAGTCTAAGGGACAGCCACCCACGACAACACAACAATAACACGGAAGAGCCAGGCCAAAACCGAAGACCTCGCCGCGTCTTGATCGACGTCGCTCACCTCCGAAGAACATCTGCCCCCAAAAGCTTCTCTTTATAGAAGAAGAGAATTGCAACTACAAGACTACTGCTCGTTGCGAACAACGAGTGTAGCACAACTCCACAACCGGCTAGTCTAAGGGACAGCCACCCACGACAACACAACAATAACACGGAAGAACCAGGCCAAAACCGAAGACCTCGCCGCGTCTTGATCGACGTCGTCGGTCACCTCCGAAGAACATCTGCCCCCAAAAGCTTCTCTTGTCGACGCACCATCCCCCTTGATGCCTGAAGGGGGTGGCAGGACTCGATCCTACTCGAGGAAGGCACCGTTTTGGATTCACCAGCGATGACCATACATAGCGCCAGAGAAGAACGATTAGGGCAGTGGCGAACACCGGAGGAGTGCAACATAGGAACTCCATGTCTTCTGGCACGATGCTCCCAACAGAGTAACTACGTCGAAGCCGCCGCCATTGTACCGATCCAGCACCGAATCAAGGCTTTCGCCCAGAGACAACTGCCAACACCAAGCAAGCGAGGGAAATGGCGACACACCCGGCCGCCGATGCCTCCAGGGAGGGAACGACACCCACAGAAACAAGATTTTCATCCGTAATGGCGCACATCTCCACTACCCCAAGGTTTCGGCAGCACTGTCCAAGGTGCCTCACATTGCCGTCACCGCAGCAATTTGCCGTTGAAGCCACGTAGCAATGGACCTCCCCCACCTGCACTGCCGAGAGAACGTGACCCAGACCACCACCAACAACACGGACGAGGAGCAACTGCGACCAGCCATGTCGTGCAAGGGCCAGATCCACCGCGTCGGCCTTCACCCACACCAGAGGACTGCCACCAGATCCGATCCGACCCACACCTCCGAGCACACCCCGGTGCCAGCTCTCCCGAGGCAACATCGAACGCCCTCACACGGAGGCAGTCGGCCGCCCGCTACCCATCAGGGCCTCCATGGCGCCGCCGCCTCCATGGCTGAGCTCTCACCGCCGCCACGAGTAGTGCCGGTACACCATCCTCGACCTCCACCCTGATGCGCACCTCGCCAGGACAAGATTCACCGCCCCGCGGCGTTGCGCTCCCCGCCGTGCTCCGGTGACCGACACCGCAACTCGCGCCGCCGGCCACCCCACCACCATGGCCGCCCTAGGCGTCCCTCCACGTGAAGCGGGCCATCGATGGGGCTTAGCCAGCACCCACTGCCTTCGTCGGCCGGGCGCGGCCGCCACTGCCGGTGCCGGCGGCGGCAGCGGCCGGGGGAGTGGATCTAAGGGAGGGCTGGACCTAGGGTTTGGGGGGCCTCCGGAGCCGCACGCGCGTGCGACCTGGGAGTACTCAGTAATAACCTAACCTATTGGTGATCGCAAAGGTCACCTTCACCTCCCCAGGTTGCGTCGCACTACATGTACATCACTTGTTACAACCTGAAAGTCTCCTCTCTTTTCTTTTCCTTTTTCCTTTTTTGTTTATTCAAAACATTTTATCTCCCAGACCGTTTGTCCGAATCTTGAATCATTTTCATCGTTGGATTTCTCACGTTGAGATCTTTAAAACTAGATCTCATGTTGATAGGTTTCAACGAACTTCTTTTTCACAAAAAAAGACCAACCGAAAAAACTGAACCCGGAGCACGTTTTCCCTTTTTCGAGAGGAAGGAAAAAAGAAAACACATTTTCTTGGGTCAATTTTTTTTTGAATTTGTTTGTGTTCAAAACCTAAGAATAGCCGGTGAAAAACCGAGAAAAAATCATTTAAAAACCAAAAACGCGTGCAAAAATAAAAATCCGGAGGGAGCGCCCAGAGCGTGACAAGTGACGCACTCTCAGCCACCCCAAGTGACTCATGTGGAGACTCCCGAAAGAGCGCTCGTTGATTAGACGCTCCCAATAAAATGCCCAAGCCGAGCCATCTTTGGGCTGGTTTGGGCCATTGAGCCAAGCCAATTTCAACCCAGTCCGAAGCGGCACAATTGGGCTCGAGTGTGCTCAGCCCATGTAGAGGTCCCAATCTTGTAGTCGTCGCTGCTCTTCTCCTCCTCTGCCATGGCTAATATCTCGCTTATAGCGAGATGTAGCATGGTCCTGTCTGAAGCATTACCGGACCGCTACAATACTGGGCCATCCCATACTGACTACTGTAGCACAGATTTACAGTGCGTTGTATTGGTTTGCATGTTTTTTTTCCTGTTTTTTGCGATTTTTTTCTTCGGTTTCTTTTGTTTCTTTTTACCTACATTTTCTTTGTTTTTTCTCAGTTTTAATTAGTTTTTTTGGTTTTCACAGTCTTCTACAGTTATGCATCGTTTTTTCTCCATCTTTTGTTTTTCCTTTTCTTTTTTTTTTCTTTCCCTGTCTTCATTAGTTTTCTTCAGGTTTTTTCTTTTTCTTTAACACATATCTACTTTCTTTCACACACAATTCATATTTTTTGTATACACCTGAAATCTAGTGCGCTTGTTTAGTAAAGAGATTGCTAACTCCTCGGTTCGAATCAAGTCTCGCAACGAAGAAGAACTTCGTCTCTTGCTGACAAGTATCTATTCAGGACACAAAGAGATTTCTCTCATCTCACATATGATTCGGGTTTAACATCAGAGAACCGAAAGGTTCAAACATTATACCCCTCCTAATAGTAGGTTGTTCTACGACTCAAGAAAGAGAAGGAAGAACAACGAAACAAATGCTATGTCTTTGCTTCGTCTTCAACTTCTCGGCTGCAGTCAATTTCTTTGGACAGACACCGAACTAATTGCTTCACATTAGCAATTTTGGGGGGTCACTTTCGACATGCATAATCTTCAGTGATAATCTTCACTGCCTCGCAGGAGATTATCTTTGGAGACTTGTCACCCTGTGTGCACTAGTACACACATTAGTCCCATATTGTTTATGACAACAAACTCCAAAATACAAGGAGGCAAATTATAGCACCAACATAAAGGCATATGGGTTCCTGTACAATTTTCACCTATTTGGCTATGTTAATGAAGGTGTGGAGCCAAATTATGAATATCAACAGTATCGTAAGGTGACGAAAAGTTAATAACATAATGTTTACATAGCATATGATAGTTGAGGGTAATTGCCAATTCTCCCATCGACATGTTTGGATTCACATTTCTGAAATTAGTTGTTGATAAATAAACGGGTGAAACACTTTCTTATGGCTTTGGAAATTACAAGATGTGGGGTTTCAAATTGATTAACCGAACTCATCATGTTGTTCATCGGCACATAGATTTGTGTGGTTGCCGATGCATGAGAGTTAGATACACATGGTGTATGTTACCAGTATCATAAGAAGTTGAAGCATGTAAATTAATTTCATCGGTTCTTGCAGGTAACTAGATGCATGACTGAAAAAATCTAGGGCTAGCCGGCAAAGTGTATTCATTAAACGATCTAGTAACACCACATGGATTATTTGCATCTACAGAAGGGGATTGGGTAGTCATATTAACTTTGTAGATAGCAAACCCTTGATGACGATCTCTTTGTAGAAAGAACGGGATGAAGACCGTTCTAAGCTTCATTCCCATCGGAGTCGCCAAAAAATGTGTTCACACACAAATACATCACTGTGTAACCTCAACTCTGGGTGGTGATGCACCGCAGCTCACGTCGAAGGAGACCTGACCGGAAGCGCGGTACACAAGTAATCCAGTGGATGCCTTTGTAGATGTGAAACCCCACACCCCTAGGAGGTCTGCCCTTGGTCAACCTGATCACCTCTAGGGCATCATGGATCGTTGCCCTGCAACAAGAAGAACAACGAAGAACGAGAAGAGAAAAACTAGGGTAAGGGCGAAGATGAATGATAAAAAGTGGTAGATGTGTTTATCGTCGATTGTTTGTTGTTCAATCGGCCCTCACCTCTCATCTATTTATGAGGTGGCTGGACTTCCATACAAGAAAAAGAACTCCAAATCCCGTCCAAATTTTGAAATTAACCGAGCTCTTATTTAGATTGGTATGAGACAACCGTTTTTTGGGACCCACATGCTGCATATGACCTTGGATGGAGATCCTCACGAAAGCAAATTTATCCTTTTAGATGAGACGAACAACTTTCGTTGTTGAATGGTTTTCGTTTAGAGGCCATCTTGAGGGTGTTTTCGCCTGTTTTCTACTTCTGCATGAGAGAAAAACATGAAATTATTGCCTGGATGTCTAGACTCCAAGCCGGACTTTTGCCCGAATTGTCTAGGTTCCTTCCCGGATTCAATATTGAACCTTATGTTGTCTTCCTAGATGATAGTCTAAACATCCGGGTCTTTTGTCGGTTACCACCCCGGATGATCCAGCTATCCACACTGCTGCATCGCGCTGATTTGGTTGTACACATGACCTCAGATTGGGATGATTCAAATATCAAAATCAATTGCCTCGACGAGACGAAGACAATCCATTTACAACACTTTTTCATATGAAGGCTTCTTGGAGGTGTAAGCTGCCAAACATTACCCGGAATGCCAAATCTCAGTAATCCAAACACATTTTCGGTCTCCGAGATGATATTGGATGGCAATGACCCCAACATCAAAGTTCCTCATTCTGACAATACGAAACCTTTTCATATTAAAATTTTCATATGGAGTCATATTAATTAAGTTTTTGGCCATGCCAAAATCTAGTGTCAACACGTACAAGTAAGCCACGCCAACCGGGGCTGCGCCAACGCTCGCAAAGTCGATCTGGCCCTGCACTGCAGTAAAGATTGGATGGCTCAACAGGTGGATTGGACGTACATGTTGAACACAACGAAGGACCCCATCTTTTACGTCAAGTTGGCCCCCAAGCCCCACAAGATCAAAAAGATCCAAGAGCTGGCCGATCGAGTACTAACCATCAAAGACAAAAAGAAGAGGAGGGAAGCAATGGAGAACACCTGCACTTGCCTTGGCTTCGTTCATGATTCCATGACCGATGGAGGGTAGGTCATCACAATTGCTCATGGCCTCCCCCACATATACAACGGCTCGGATCCCTTGACGTCGGATAAAGTGTGCTTGCTTAGCGCCTCTCTCATCTGCTACCACCACGAGTAAGCTCGCCATCTTGCTTGCCGGGCCGAGGAGGCGACTGAGTATGTAAATGCAGCCATAACAACATGGTACTCGTCCACGGACATGCTTCTACTCACTGTTGGTGTCGAGTCCCTCAAGAACTTCCACGACAATGACATCTGCACCAGACCACACCTAACCCTCTCGGTGGCTCAGAGAATGCGAGGACATGCGAGGTGGTGCATGATGGGGTCGAAGAGCTCTCTGAGAGACATCGACACGGTGAGCGCTAACGAGATGGGCTACAAGATGACTCTCCTTGAGGTCTACATTGAAACCCAGCAGGGATGTCCGGCTCACCTCTTCTCGACGCCAATGGCATGGTCATTGGGATGTTGCATGGCTTGTTTGGGGGCACCCACTCCTACTTTGTAGCATCCCGTCATTCCTACAGGTGGTATAATAGGTTGCGGGAGATTGCACCGAACTGCAGTATACTCTTGCCAGGGAGTACGGGTAGGACATATCATGTTTAGTAGTCTATATTCCAAGAATGTTCTCCATGGTTAAAACTCTTTCTTCTAGGGGGATCGGCGTGGGAAATAAGAACCGAGCAGAGCTCATCAGGTGCACCACTTTCAATTCAAATGGTGGGGCCATTGGCGATCTTAAAGGAGACTGAGTCAAACCCAGTCCATCTCCGCGTCGTGGTCGTGCGAATGAGTCGCTGATGACGAATGAGTCCAAACCAATGTTGTATTTGAGAGGATTATAATTAATATTTTGTACTAAGCTTTTTTAAATTATTTCTATCATAATAATATGTTAAGTGGTATAATTTTCTATTACTAAAAAGGAATAGTTATGAACCACATAATACTACTACTAGAGAGTAAGTATAGTTTGTTCTGTTACACCTTTCTAATGTATATCAATGGAAACGTTATTCCGTTAAATTTAGACTAAAAATTGTAAATTAATTATCTATTAATTAAAATTCAGTGGTATATACATATATACTTAAGTATATGTGCATATGTTTGTGTATATTTTAACATGATTACATATTGTGGTAGAGATTCCTAAAGCATATTATCTAACAAATATCTTAATAGTGATTTCTATTGTATTATAGGTACATATGTCTATAGAAACTTTTAGAGGATAAATTGGACCATTGAAAATTGGTTTTTGCAACTTGTGTTCAGCAATAAGTTGACAAGATGTGCATGCTTTTTATGTTGTACCGAAATACCATTGCTTGTTGTATTTTTTTCTAGAATTCAATTGGTTTCATATACATATTCTACCAGTCTCTCAATTTCTTTTGCATGATATGTACACACGTGATCCTACCACTCTCTCAAATAAAAATTCTACATGTTATACATATTCTACCAGTCTCTCAAATCAGGACACCACACTGACCGCAACACGAAGATTCTAGAGAGCTTCTCTCCTCTGCAGTTCTTCAGATTCTCAGTGAGTGTATGTGTGTGGGATGCTAGTCAGCGCAGAGACGAGATGGGAGAGACATCGTGCCATGTCCACCAGCAACGGCTGCGCACAAGGCAACAATGTGTTATTGTTCATGTGTATTCCCTCTATAAAGAAATATAAAAGCGTTTAGATCACTAAAGTAGTGATCTTAGTGATCTAAATGCTCTTATATTTCTATACAGAGAGAGTACCATTGAACAATGCAGGGAATGAGATGCAGGTCGAGAGTGAAGATTTCTGTGTTTGGAGCACCTTGTAGCAATCGAGCCATGTGACTGATAGTGAGCCTTAGATCTATCTCAATTCCCAGAACACAACAAAGTATTGTCAATGAAACGATCCAACATAAAATGCAAATCGAAACCGAGTGATACTTCAACAAACGGTGCATACTCCATACTAGTAGAAAACAGGGTTTTCGTCCAAACTCAATATACACATTAGTCCCGGTTGCATCATGAACCGGGGCTAATGTGAGCATTAGTCCCGGTTCGAGCGGCTAAGGCATCGGAAAGGCATTAGTCCAGGTTCAAATGGGACCTTTAGTCCCGGTTTGAGACACGAACCGGGACTAAAGGGCATCGCACCCTTTAGTCCTGGTTCGTGTCTCAAACCGAGACTAAAGGTCTAAGCTAGCTTTAGTCTCAAAAAAATCAGCACGAAATTACGCATCCGATTTTGACGGCCGTAGGCCTGTTTGCAAATTTTTAAAATCCTCAAATTCTGAAAGGAAAATAGATATGCTCAAATTTCAGTTTTTTTTTACTTTTCGTTAAATCTGGTCAAACTGTGGTCAAACTATGGTCAAACTACTTATTCAAGAAATATTAGTGTTAATAAATAATTGTTTTTATTTTTTTGACTTTTGGTCAAACTATGGTCAAACTATTTATTCAAAAATATTAGTGTTAATAATTAATTATTTTATTTTTTGACTTTTGGTCAAACTATGGCCAAATCTGGTCAAACTACTTATTCAAGAAATATTAGTGTTACTAAATAATTATTTCTCTCAGTCCCATCTTTCATTTGTTTCTTTACTTTTTATTTGTTTTCTCTCAGTCCCATCTTTCATTGTGTACAGAAAATAATGCTCCTACAGTTTTTACAAAATGTTTAGAATGTGTTTTGAAAACTTTATGTCATATTTTCTAAAAACAATGTTTGCTTGAGTTTAAAAAATGTTCAGCATGCGTTAAGAAAACATTAGGCCTGTCCTTTAGTAAGGTTAATTTCTTTTTAAATTTAGTTTATTTTTAATTTTGCTTTCCTCATTTCTCTTTTCGTTCCATTTTTCCTTTCCTATTTTTATTTTCTTTTGGTTCATTTTTAATACATGTTGAACATTTGCAAAATGCACACTGATCATTTTTTAATACAAAGTGAATATTTTTAAACACACGTTTGAATATTTTGTCGAGTGTTCCACTCATACAATTGTCCACTCGTTCACAAAACGGTATGATTCTTACTTACACATAGTTTTTTTAGGGTCAACTTACACATAGTGTTGTATGTAATGAATTATTATCCAATGATTTTTTGCATTATCACTATGTCTGAGTAGTTTTCTTTTGTCCTGTTGCTTTGGTGCTCTGTTATGATTGATGTGAATTGTTTGTTACGATATGATGTTGTCCTTTTGTGCAAATTTATGAGCGTGTACGTATGCTGGATCACACTTAAGAGCTAGTAATATGTAATCATAAGTATGCATAGGGTGGCCGGAGGGGCATATATTACCGTACATGAGTATATGAGTCCAGGGGCGGAGCCAGGATTTAGGCATAGGCGGGGCCAGACGGCATGAAGCCAACACAAAAGAAAATTTGGCAGTCGGAGCGTGTGTAGCAATAGCTAATATTGGTCAATAATTTTACTAAAACGCCAAGAAGACGAATTTGATTATCAAACTACTCTGAAATACAACATGAAATGACATGCAAACATTGTCATATGGGAATTTAAGATATACGAACACGAATAATCATGTATTTTCACATGGTTGGTTTTTAACTTGCATTTATAAAGGTTTGAATGAGAAATCATCACTGGTTATATTAGAAAAAAATATTATTTAGTTAGCCAAAATTGACCCAGAAAACCAAATCCACTCCTCATTATCCCCTTTGCCACTAGGTTCAAGTAGATCGGCTAGTCGTTGTTGGCAGGCAAACGTGACAACAATCACTGTATACGGATGCTCAACCAAGCATTGATGAGTCCGAGCTTTCGAACTATTTCATGTGCTTTAACCTAGCGTAGCAATGCATCACAAATCACACAACAAAATACTAACTTAAATCAGATGTAGAAGTTTAATACTCCCTCCGTCCGGGAAAAGTTGTCCAGCGCTTAGTTTATTTTCAAATTTGCAAAAAAAACCTTTCATCTTCAAATCTCTTGCTAATCAGCCCCCGGTTGCTTCTTCCTCCTTTCTCCATCCGCCGCCCAAGCCACCGTCGGCACCCGTTGACGACGGCCACGACCTGCGCCGCCGCTGTGAACCACCGCCGCCCGTGCCCACCTGCGTCGTCCGAGGCGAGCTGCACCACCGCTGTGAACCAACGCCGCCGCGCCCACCCACGCCGCCCGAGGCGAAGCTGCGCCATCCACCTACTCCTCCATGGCGACCACCTCGACGGGCGGCGGCTCCACGGCTGAATGGCGCTGCACCGCCGCCATCCTCTCCTGTCGTCACCCCTTCCGCCGCCCAAGGCTGCGCCGCTATATCCTCTCGCCAGCCAGGGCCTGCGTCGCCGCCAGACCTGCAGCTACTGGTCTCGGCGCTGGACTGGAGCTCGGCGGGCCTGGAATTGAAGCTCATCCTCAACTTCGAGGCCCTGTCGTCTCCCCACTCCTCTCCTCGACCTGCTGCTCGTCGCAAGTTGCTGCTCCTCCCAGCGGGCCTGCTCGTGCTGCTGCTGGAGCTACCCTGCTTGTGCTGCTGCCGGTGAGAAGAAGCTCCAATTTCCGATCCTTGCACTTGTTCATTAATTTCAAACACAATCGATCATGCTGCCGGTGAGAAGAAGATCCAATTTCTGATCCTTGCACTTGTTCATTAATTTCAAACACAATTGATCATGCTGCCGGTGAGAGTACTCTGCAGAAATGTTGCAAAAAAGATTCAGTTAACACAGAAGTAAACTGAATGTGTCCCTCAATGTCCAAAGTTCATCAGTTAACTGAATGTTAACAAAAGTTAACTGAATCTTTGGATAGTTTCTGAACCTCACCTAGAGTAGAAGCAATTTCTGATCTACTGTTGCTGTCAATTGTTCTAGTTAACTTGTGAGAGATACTACTAGCATCTTCTCTGCATCAAGATCAAATTGCAGTAGATTATAACGCTATAAGGAATGATGGCTAAGTGGTTGGATGATGATTAAGGCTCGATAAGTCTGGCTAAATTCTGAAGATTGATTATGTAAAAAATAAAGCAACTCTGAAGTCTAAAGCAACAACATTCAGGTGGGCTCTGCATTTATAATCATTTATCCTATGCCAAAGATGTAAACAATATTGCAACTCTGAAGTCTAAAGCAACAACATTCAGGTCGGCTCTGATTTGCATTTGGCTAAATGTTTACCCCATAGTACTTCCCCTTTAGGCGGGTACTAATATTGATTATGTAATTTCCTCAAGATAAAAGAACATTATTCAGGAATTTAATATGTGATCACTTTTTTTTGAGCTGTTAGAGCGCCCACAGGAGGAAAAGCTTTCAAAATATGAGCACATAAAAGCAGGGTTGTTAAGCTTATTCTCTACAAGATTACCTTCGTAGAACTATTACACACGATCGAATGTGAGCACATAAAGTGAACTTTCCAAGATTAAGTTAACTTGTGAGAGATACTACTAGCATCTTCTCTGCATCTTCAGTAAATTGTCATTTGGCAGTTTAAAAAAACTCATAAAGTGGAGTAGGAGCATAAAAAATTCAGGGGAGTATATGTTCAGTACTGCCATGGTCACTACTGTCATGGTCTCTACAGCCATATTGTACAAAGAAAAAAAAACAATAATGCTTGCAAATTTTGCAAGCACTAGCTTGGAAAATGAAAACATAGACTCATGTTTCAGTTGATAGTGACAAATTTTGCAAGCACTAACTTGGAAAAATCCTACTGCAGTTTACCAAAATTTCCTTGATGTTCATGGAATGTGCTTTCATCAACTAAATTTCCTTGTTTCTGAACTGTATCACTAAAATGATCATGGTCTAAAATGAGAGAAGGACAACATCTCTGAAAACATCCCCAAATCCTTCCTGACAGAATGACAGAGAAAAGACAGCACAATAAGAGTACAAAGTGGCTTACATGATGAGCACAGAGTGAAGGTCTTCACATGCAAACCTGCATCACATAGCTTTTGTTTTCAATTAACCAAAATAACAAAATGTGGATGTTTTAACAGCAGTTTGCTGTCAATTTTAGACTGAGTTTAGTGAACTTGGTAATTTTACTCAGCATAATCCATCACTAGTGACTGAATTTTTGATTTTATTTGAATTTATTTGGAATAATATCAACAGGGATACTACAAGGACTAACAAGAAGCTGCTCCTGTAGAATAAAGATCAGGAGCAAATCTGCTCTACAGAGAGGAAAACAAAATAAGCATCAATAATTGGCATGTTCTGGTATTGATCTTAGCTTATTTGAATTAGTTAACATTACGAATTGCATATACTAAAGCAAACTTGTGACTGAATTTTTGTGTAGTCACTTTTGACTAACTTTATTTGAGTTTATTTGGAATTATTCTTCTTCTACTCTTACAACTAGTGTCAACATTCAATTTTGACCTGGAAACAGGGGACTAGGTGGAAATAAATTCTACTGAATTAAAATGATTAAGTTGGAATCTCTCTTTTCTATAGGAGTTAACTGAATTTTGTACTGAATCCAATCTACAGGAGTTGATTGAAATAGTGAATGCATCCATGGATGATGCTACCTAAAACATGAAAGTAGAGATCTACTCCAATTCATGAACAGTAACTGTCCCAATGATGCACACAATTGAGCACACAGTAAACTGAATTCATAGACTGAATTTTACTGAACTTGGTAATTTTACTGAGCACACAATTGAAGTGCTTGTGCATTTAATCTCCACTTCTTTTCTTTTGATAGTGAAATTCAATCTGAATTTTGTAAGCAGAGAAGCAATGTAGTGACTGTACTCCCAAGTTAAATTCAGTCAATGTGTACACAAAGTAGTGATTTTGTCACCAACGGAATTCAATTATCACCAAAACTGTTTATACTGTATGCTTATCTACTTTATGTTCACCAATACTGGAAGCATGCAAAGTGCAAGGCTAACTGAATCTATATTATATGTTCATCTATTGTACTCCATGGCTAACTGAATTTTGTCAGTACTTTACTCGTACTCCCAATACTCTATGGCTCACCTGCACCAAAAGAAGCAGCATCCATTCCTCTGCAGTACTCCATTCCTCCTCCAATCGCTGCACAAACCAATCGCTGCAAAAAAATCAGCTCACCTGCTTGCTTCAACAGACAGACATCACTTGTAAATTCAGAAGACAAACCTGCGCTGTGGGCGGCGGGAGCAGCAGAAGCGGCAGCGGCGGCGCTGGTGGAGCCAAGAGTGCAGGTCCTCCATCATCATCCCACCAGCTCGAGGAGCAAGACAAGCTGCTGGAGCAAGTCTTCGTCTTCCCCATGCCCGGGTCGTGTTTCCCACGCCACCGCCGCCGGAGCTCGAGGTCTGGAGGAGGTGCTCGAGGACAAGGAGCGGGTCATCGAGCGCCGCCGCCGGAGCTGGAGGTCTGGAGGAGGTGCTCGAGGATGAGGAGCTCGAGGACGAGGAGCGGGTCATCGAGCGCCGCCGACGGAGCCGGCAAGGCGCGAGCTTTACAGAAAAGGGGATCTCTTTCCTCTTGATCTCCTAGTGCGGACGGAGAGAAGCGGCGAGATGAGGAGGAGAAGGCGGCTGACATGCGGCGAGGCGACGGAGCAGGCGGCGAGGCGACGGAGCAGGCGGCCGGCGCGTGGCGAGGCGACGGAGCAGAGAAGCAGACAGTGGGAGGGCTGCGTAGTTTGTCGGAAGAAAGGGGAGGTGATTTTGGACAACTTTTCCCGGACGAAGGGAGTACAATACAATATTAGAATTGAGGGAGATTAGTAGATGGTGTGATGCGTTAACCTCGGCTAGTTTGTTGTCTAGCATGAAGAATTGGTGGGTGTGTCGCTGTATGGATCAGATTAGATGGAAGAGAAGAGATAGGTAGGCGGCGAAGGCCTGGACGGCAGCGGCTTAGCGCTAATCATGGAGATAATGCTCATCGCCAAGAAATTTAGCGGAGACCCATCGTACAATTTTTCTTTTCTTTGCCTTGGCATGGACTTAGGAAACGACTAACTAGTGGGCTTAGACATGGGCCGTTTTCCTTTCTCTAGTATTCACGTAACGATAGGGGGGGCCAACAACGTTGTACGTGTAAATCTGATCGCCAATTAACTGCTGATACGACATGTTCGCTCGATCGTTGGGGGGTGGGGGGAAAATATCTGGTGCTCCGGGAGCACCTAAGCTTAGGTGCTTTCGTGCGACCTCGGCCGTTAGATCTCAAATCCAACAGTTCCTGTGAGATGGTGAACATTTTTGCAAGAAAGCCCTCATAGAATCTGAAAAATGCGCGCAAGTACAGAAGCTTCTCATACACCGTTGGATCTGAGATCCGATGGCCCAAAAGCCCGTATCATGGGAGCATCTAAGCTCCCGTATCACAGGATACTCTCCCGCCCCTGCTCGCCCCCCCTTGGCCCCGCCACTGTATGAGTCAAAACATATTACGTAGATATTAATTTTCTGGTTGGGTTTACCATAATGAATTCTTAGCATTTTGGATATTTTATGAGGGTTTCGATCATTAGTGCGTGTGAGTCAATTGATTTTGAAGCATATTAGCATAGACATCTCCCACATATAAAACCGTAAGTATGTCTATCAATTATAATATAGTATTTATTTTTGCAGCATATTAACATAGACCTCTCCCACACTCGCTTTCATTTACTTTATTTCATATTTAAGTTCTAGTGCCTCCCTTTTATTTACATGCACTTTATAATCATACTACCTCATCTGCATTGCATTTTATATTTTGTTAGAGAATCTAGGTCAATAAAACATCAGATATACGAAAGGTTGTATCAGTGGCCCATAGAGCCTGAGAGAACATGTACGAAAGGTTGTATCATTGATTAATTTTAAAATTTATATTATTTTTTCTTTTCCGTTTCCCATTTCTTTCTTTTCATTTATATGTGTAGTTTCTGTTTGGATAGAGATATAGCCACTGCTGCATTGATTGATTTCATTAGTAAAATGGAACAAACGAATTTTTGAAGGCTAACGGTAGGCTGGAACGACAAAAAAGATTGATGTTAGGGTGAATTTTTTTTGAACACCCAAACTAGAATTCCTGGATCTGCTACTGCCCACATGGTGCTCTGGCTGAGGACCTGGCTGGGCAAGCACTACTACTAGTGCTGCTTCTGCTGGTGGCGACGGCGTGCATGATCCTCGACGGCGGTAGCGCCAAGGACGACGATGACAATGACGACGTATATTTTGTGTAGTTAGGGCTTGAAAATAATATTATGCTCTATTTATTTTGGTGAGGTGGTATATACTAACCCCTCACGATGATCACGAACTTGCGGTGGTAGGATTACACCCTCTTTTGGATGTGTTGTATGATCATGCATGCTTACTAATGCTCTTCTGCTCCATTGCTTGCTCCTAGAGTGCTTCATTGCTTGTTGTTTGTGTGTTTCAATGCTTGTTGCTTCAACTTATTGCTCATTTGCACCGCTAGGGCAAGTGGTATGATGTGTTCGAAGGGAGGGTTCCAGGGGTTTATAGTTCATGGGAAGCTTAAAGCCAACAAGTTTCAGGGTACAACGACAACATCCATAGATGGTTTAAGACTAGGCAAGCAGCAGAAGATGCTTACTCCAAGTATGTGTGAGAGCAGGCAAGCAGCAAGGTTAAGGTTGGCAAGGTGGATCGTCCGTTAGGGCTGAAGAACTTCATCATCTTCGTCCAGTTCATTGCCATAGCAGTGTTGTGGCGTTGGTGTGCTCGGTGTGATCGTGTGTAAGGTGTAGTAGTATTGGGTAAGCTCACCAAGTAGGGTACAAGGTGAGCACAACTCTATGCTCGTATGCAACCAAACAACATGCACTCGTCTGACCACATACAATGCGAGCAACCAAACGCGGTGTGTGGAGGTGTCGTTACGATGCAGGGAGAGGATATGCAGGTAACCAAACAACATGCAGATGTTGATTTTTGCCTGCATATGCTCAGCCAAGTCCAGCTGGGACAAGTATGCAAATGGCCTAAAAATGATGCAGGTAATCACCGTACCACCTGGTCGGAGCTGTTCAAGGTCACGAGCACATTGCTGGACATGAGCACATCGTACCACCTACAAACTAACAGGCAAACGAAATGTGTGAACCAGTGCCTCGAGACCTATCTCCGATGTTTCGTCCATGCATGTCCAACCAAGTCACCCTCGCAGAATATTGTTACAACATGTACTACCATTCATCGCATGGCAAGACTCCTTTTTCTGTGCTCTATGGACAGGAACCGCGCTAACTTGGAGTGGACTCAAACGTGAGCTTCTCTGGCGAGCTCCAAGAATGGTTGGAAGAAGATAAGTTGATGACTGAGCTGCTGCAGCAACAACTCTCCTGAGCACAACAAAGGATGAAGCGTCAAGCTAACAAGAAATGATCGAAACCCCCCTTCAACATTAGTGACCGGGTTTTCCTCAAGCTTCAACCTTATGTGTAGTCTTCGGTATTGAAGAGGGAAAACCACAAGCTTACCCACAAGTTCTACGGGCCGTACTCCATCCTGGCGCGTGTTGGTGAGGTGGCCTACAAGCTCGACTTGCCGCCGACTAGCGCTATCCATCTGGTGGTGCACATCTCACAGCTGCTCACCTAGTGCTCTCCTCGCTGCCTACTTCGACTTCCCCGGTTCAAGCTCCACAAGATATCCTTGACTCCCGCATCAAGCTGTCCAACAACAAGGAGCGCTAGCAAGTGTTGGTGCATTGGACTGCATCAAGTCCTGCCAAGGCGACATGGGAAGATGAAGATGATTTGCACTTGTTGTTCCCTCGAACATCGGCTTGGGGACAAGCCGCTTGTCAAGGGGAAGGGGCTGTTAGGGACCCCATACATCAGGAGACCGACATGTTGGCTCCACAAGACAGGCAGGTCACAACAGGTGGAGGTGGCCCACTGCCCAGGCAGTCTACTCAAGTAAGGAAGCCCAACTCAAGTTCGCATGTGAGAGCAGGGCATCGATTGGCATCAGGCTGGCGGCGACTTCTTCCTACCTACCTTCTTTCTTCCTCCCCAAGAACTCTATTCTCTTCGCAATCCCCAAATTCATTTACTCTTACTTGCGATCGAATTTGTTGGGAGAGAGTAGATCAAAGTGGTTAACATACATGTGGTCACAGGTAAATATGCATCACAGTACAACACAACATAGAAACATCCTTCCTCGACCTGGCAGCCAGTTCAAGAGTCTGTAGGACCTATAACAAATAATAACACAACATGAGTATCAAATGACCAAGCTTGCTTTTGCTTACAAAACATCTCCCTCAAGGTGAATGTTTTGTATCCATATCCAAAACAAAACAAAAACTGTGAGCAAACGTGCAATCAATATTTAATCCACATTCTTTGCAAAATGTCACACAACTCAAAGTTAGCGCCCATCGACAAACCTACAAGCACAGACATGCATCTCTTGTTCCAAAAAATCCTAAAACTTCAAGACTACAAGTGGAAGATGGATGCTTTTGGTACACAAAGATGAATGTGGATAACATACTATATGGTGTGGTATGATATTTTAGACAACACATGGTTGTCATCTAAGAGTGTATTATTGCACAATGCTCATAAGCTTGCATACTTAGTGCTGGCATTATGTCTCGATAACAATTTATCTACAAAAAAAGTGGAGTATACGTACTTGAGAATCAAACTAATAATCTGGATAATAATATGTAGATGGGGATAGTTAAAGAGGATACATGTACCTCTTGTAATAACTTCTCCAAGTTCAGATAATTTTGCAGTCAGCTCTATGGTGCTTCGTTGTTCTTTGAGTGTGTGAAACACCCCAACCTATGGAGTTATATCTCTTAGAGCTAGCACTTTGCTAATATTACGTCCGTACAAATAATGGATGGCCGGGATCAAGCAAACCGCCATTATATGTAGAAATGAACTTACAGAAATATGAACTTCAGCATCTAAAGGGCCTTTGCATATGCTCATCAGCGTATTTTCCAACTGATAATTGCATGAAACAAAAACATTCTAGTCAAGATCATGAAGCTACTAAATATCACACAAATGAAATTTATTTTCAGTTCGTTTACCTAACAAATCTCTAACACACTCACCTCAATTGTGGAAGAAATAGGCTTTCCGTTGAAAGATTCAATAATATCACCTTTTTGGATTCCAAATTTCTCAGCAGGAGATCCTCCAGACACCTAATGCTCAAATGTCAATAATTAACCTTTACACAACTGAGAAATTGAGCACTTTCAGGAAGTCATACCTACCTCTTGAACAATAAGACCATCATCAATGTTAAACGACGCCATAACATGTCAACATGAGCAGGTTCTAGAAGTTTAATGTCTTTAAACATCATTCCAAGATGGGGCAGGCGATGTGGCTACATCAAATCAGATAATCATTTAACATATCTTTGTTGGAATCCAACTTCTATCTAACGTGTTAAAAAAATTCAACAATAACCAAATATTTTTGATTCAAATAGAGTTTAGAAAGGCCCAACGGGATGAATCATTCATAGTAGTGGACAAAAGCTCATAAGAGGGCATTTTCATGATATTACGTAAAAGTAACACATTTTGCACTCTCAGGGTGGTTCTACTTGTTTCTTCCTATCTAGGCCCCATCAAAGATCTAGTTCTTGATTTTCTTACAAATGATCATTATTGCTAAATTATTTATTGTAGCCACATGTTCAAACATATTTATATATACATAAAACACGACAATGATGGTATTTTCTATGAGAATCTTTACACAACTTATGGTCATTAAATTTCATAAAAGTGAGAAAATAGATACTAATAAAAATAATTTGACTCATAAAATACGTAAAAAGAACAATTAGGAGACACCACATTAGTCTGATACTATCACAACACTGAGAGAAAAAATGTACTGATATTTCTTCCATGAATCCAAACAATTGAGCAAAATGGAAGAAGGTATGGAAGACCCAAATCTCTTAGGGGACCATTCCGACAACTTTTCCACCCAAGTCAATAACTGACCCCCCATTGTCATACTGCAACAATTCATATTGGCAACATATATGAGAGTTAGCAAGAACAAGAAAAATGTTATAACAATAGATTGCAATATAGAACTTAAAGATGACATCACACGAAACTCGAAACTATACCAAATGTATATAATACTATCTAATGATCATTTGCAATCCATCTTCTTCCTCCGATCGATGGGAATCAACCGTCGACCGACCCTCTTGCAATCGCGCCGCCGCTACCGACTGTGCCGTGTTCGTGGTTGGGGTCGGGTCCGGGGTCGGGCCGTACACGGGTGTTTCCTGCGAATTTTTTGTGTACAAAAAAAAAATTCAGAAATTTAGAAAAACTTCTCGAATTTGAAAATAGGTTAATAATTATGTTAAAAAAAACCTTCATGATAAAAAAATTGGTAACAGAAAAAATGAAACAAAACACATGAGTTGAAACTTTTTAAATTTAGTTTATTTTGTCATTTCCTTTAATCATTTACTTATTCTTTCATATTTTCTTTTATATTTTTGCTTTCCTTTTTGTTCTTTTTCATCGCTGAATTTTCAAAATGTGCATGGTGTTTTAACTTTTAATAATGAAATTGAATATTTAAAGATGTTGATCATGAATTTTAAAAAATTCGTACTTTCGAAAAATATGCCCATCATGTACTACAAAATATTAATTGTGTTTTAAGAAAGTACATCATGTTTCTAAAAGCAGTTCATTTTGTATTTCGAAATGTATTGACACATTTTGGAAAAGGGTATCATGGATTTAGGAAAATTATTCACAGTACATTTTGAAGAATGTTCATCGTAACTAGACAGTGCCACGGTCTATTTAAAACATGTTCATTGTGTATTAGAAAATTGTCTCGCTTATTTAAAAACCCGATCTTGTATTTGAAAATAATATTCACAGTAAAGTATAGAAACATGTTCGTCGCATAACTAAAGATGTTCATCATGTTTTGAAAACTTCCATTATGTATTTCAAAAATAACTTTTCATATTAAAGAAAACTATTAACCGTGTATTTCTTTGAAAAAACTCAATGCATATTTTAAATTATGTTTGAGAACATTTATTTTCATATGCGTAAGCTTTTCCCTTAATATTTTTCTGATCTAGGTTACATTATTTTAAGCCATATAAAACTTTTCCAAGTCCGTGAGAAATTTCTATGCAGTATGGCGCGCGCACACACACACTGTCGCAAAATTTATGTGCAATGGGAAATATTTTCTTAAGGCACGTGAACATTGATTTTCATATAGATTAACATGTTTATTCAAATATCTTTTGTACAAGCGAAACAATTGTTTATTTTGATTTTCGAGTCTAGAATGTTTTGGAGACATCTTCTCTGTGGTATAAAACTTTGCTAGATTTTTTTTTGAGACAACATAAATCTTTGCTAGATGCAGTACCAACAAGATTTCAATAAAGAGACTGCAATTGGACTGGAGCATCGCTATTGCTGCTCACTCACCTGCACGAATTTGATTACCAATAGAGGTTTTGGAAAGCCTCTTGAGTCACCCATCCAAAAAGATGAGAAGTCATGAGCGATGAACATGCCTGGACCGGGGATGGTCCCCTAGAAGTGCAGTCTGTCAAACCACAAAAAACTTCACCATAATGTCGTGGAAGATTCCAACTCCATAAAAATCAAACTAGCAAAAACAAACTTGCCACATCAGATCCGAATTATTTTGTCATTTCCTTTAATCATTTACTTATTCTTTCATATTTTCTTTTATATTTTTGCTTTCCTTTTTGTTCTTTTTCATCGCTGAATTTTCAAAATGTGCATGGTGTTTTAACTTTTAATAATGAAATTGAATATTTAAAGATGTTGATCATGAATTTTAAAAAAATTCGTACTTTCCGAAAAATATGCCCATCATGTACTACAAAATATTAATTGTGTTTTAAGAAAGTACATCATGTTTCTAAAAGCAGTTCATTTTTGTATTTCCGAAATGTATTGACACATTTTGGAAAAGGGTATCATGGATTTAGGAAAATTATTCACAGTACATTTTGAAGAATGTTCATCGTAACTAGACAGTGCCACGGTCTATTTAAAACATGTTCATTGTGTATTAGAAAATTGTCTCGCTTATTTAAAAACCCGATCTTGTATTTGAAAATAATATTCACAGTAAAGTATAGAAACATGTTCGTAGCATAACTAAAGATGTTCATCATGTTTTGAAAACTTCCATTATGTATTTCAAAATAACTTTTCATATTAAAGAAAACTATTAACCGTGTATTTCTTTGAAAAACTCAATGCATATTTTAAATTATGTTTGAGAACATTTATTTTCATATCGTAAGCTTTTCCTTAATATTTTTCTGATCTAGGTTACATTATTTTAAGCCATATAAAACTTTTCCAAGTCCGTGAGAAATTTCTATGCAGTATGGGCAGCACACACACACTGTCGCAAAATTTATGTGCAATGGGAAATATTTTCTTAAGGCACGTGAACATTGATTTTCATATAGATTAACATGTTTATTCAAATATCTTTTGTACAAGCGAAACAATTGTTTATTTTGATTTTCGAGTCTAGAATGTTTTGGAGACATCTTCTCTGTGGTATAAAACTTTGCTAGATTTTTTTTTGAGACAACATAAATCTTTGCTAGATGCAGTACCAACAAGATTTCAATAAAGAGACTGCAATTGGACTGGAGCATCGCTATTGCTGCTCACTCACCTGCACGAATTTGATTACCAATAGAGGTTTTGGAAAGCCTCTTGAGTCACCCATCCAAAAAGATGAGAAGTCATGAGCGATGAACATGCCTGGACCGGGGATGGTCCCCTAGAAGTGCAGTCTGTCAAACCACAAAAAACTTCACCATAATGTCGTGGAAGATTCCAACTCCATAAAAATCAAACTAGCAAAAACAAACTTGCCACATCAGATCCGAATAATGGACTCTGCAAGGACATACTCCCACCGTCCGAAAATACTTGTCGAAGAAATATATGTATCTAGACATATTTTAGTTCTAAATACATCCATTTTCATTCATTTCTCCGACAAGTATTTCAGGACGGAGGGAGTATAACTCACCGCTACAATGAATTGGGTAATTTATTCAAGAAAGACCATGGTGTTCTTTTTTATGTTGACAAGACATCTACTATGTTAGACAGTTTTATAGACTAGTTTGGCGGGCAGACTCAACACCTAGCCGCATGGACGCGAGTAGGAGTAAGTTTTGTGGGACGACCCAAGGCGGGGAACACTCCGCTAGAGCTCACTACGAGCGAGATATAATCGTGCCCGTGCATCGGTGCTATATCTCACTTGTTGTGAGATGTAGCATTGTTTTGCCTTTGCACGCAACTGTGCGCTGGCC
Source organism: Aegilops longissima (assembly GCA_021605205.1). Taxonomy (NCBI): domain Eukaryota; kingdom Viridiplantae; phylum Streptophyta; class Magnoliopsida; order Poales; family Poaceae; genus Aegilops; species Aegilops longissima. The sequence continues at coordinate 5,111,310 of CM038680.1, read as the reverse complement.
TTAATGGACCGACCAATAGATGATTTTGGATGGTTGTGAGCTCGCCTTAATGGGACACCCCAATAGACCTATTTTGGGAAGGTTCTACATACTAGTTTTAGAACCTTCCATGTGATTGTTCCTTTTTATATTTTTGTAGTTTTATTTATTTCTTTGTTTTCCCTTGTGTGTTTTCTCTATTTGTTTTCATCGGTTCCTATTCATTTTTCTTACTTTTTTGTTTCTATTTTCCAAATACACGTTGAACATTCTGCAGATACATGTTGAACATTCTTTTTCCAAATACAAGTTGAACATTTGCAAAATGCAAATTGACATTCTTTTTAATAGAAAGTGAATATTTTTAAACACACGTTTGAAAATTTTCCTGGGAATTCCCCTCATCCATAAATCAATACACATGGTGTTGTATGTGACTAGTTATTATCCAATGATTGTTTGCACTACATTATGTCTGAGTAGTTCTCTTTTGTCTAGTGGTCTTGGTAGCCTGTTATGATTGATGTTAATTGTTTGTTGTGATACGGTGTTATCCTCTTGTGCCAATTTATGAGCATGCATGTATGTTGGATCACACTTAACGCCTAGTATTGTCTAGTATTATGTAATCATGAGTATGCATAGGGTGGCCGCAGTGACAGTGTATGAGTCAAAATATATGGGATAAAGAACATATATTGATTTTCTGGTTGGGTTTACCTGAATGAAGTGTTAGTATTTGTGGATGTTTGATGGGAATTTCAATTATAAGTACATGTGAGTCAATTGATTTTGCATCATATTAGAATAGACCTCTCCCACATATAAAACTGGAAGTATGTCTATCGGCCGGTTATAGTATCATAGACAATGGCCTAGGGACAATTTCGCAACACCTACCACCACTACTTCCAGACTCGCTTTCATCTAATTTATCGCATATTTAAATTTCAGTGCCTCCCTTCTATTTACTTGCACTTTATGATCATACTACATACTTTGCATTTGCATTTTATATTTTGTTAGAGAATCTAGGTGAATCAAATGTTAGATGCGTGATGGGTTGTATCATTGGCACCAATAGAGCCCGAGTGAAGATGTAGGAAAGGTTGTATCAATGATTACTTTTTAAATTTAGTTTATTTTTATTTTCCTTTTCTCATTTCTGTTTCCTTTCAATTTTTCCCTTTTCCCTTTTCAATTTGATTTTTTTCTTTCTTTCTGTTCTTTTTCATGGGCGAATTTTAAAAAATGCATATTGTTTTAAAAATGTTGGCATGTTTCTAAAGATGTTGATCATGTAGTAAAAAAATGTTCATACTTTGCTAAAGTATGTCCGTTGTGCATTACAAAAAAAATCATTGTGTTTTAAGAAAGGTTCATCATGCATTTTCAGAAAGTTCATCGTGTTTCCAAAAAATATTCATCATTATTGCTAAAATGTATTTATGTATACAAAAATGGCTATCATGTATGTAGAAAAAATGTTAGCAGTATATTTTCAAGAATACACATCACATACCTAGGCAATGTCACGTGTATTTAAACAATGTTCATAGTGTATTTCAAAATTGCCTTGGCGTATCGTAAAATATTCATAGTATTTTTGAAAATGTGTGTCAAATAACTAAAATAATTTATTTAAATTTTTGAGAACATTTATTTCATATGCATGTGCATTTTTCCGTAATATTTTGTCTGATCTTGGGAATACTTTTATTAAGTCGTATAAAACTTGTTCATGTATGTTAGCATATTTAATGCAATATGATACAATTTTAAAGAATAGTTATACAAAAGAAAAGTTATGTTCCATCGGAACAATTTTCTCCGGGCACATGAACATTGATTTTAAATAGGTTAACAAAACTTTTTTCAAATATGTTTTGTTCAAGCAAAAGTACTGTTTATGTTGATTTTGGACTAGTTGTGGAAGTTATGACTCTACTAAATTTCTTGTCTAACATAAAATCGCATGCATAGAAGACGTTTTTTCAACACTCAAGTGAGTAAGATAGCTATTTTTTCCTTAGAAATGCATGTAGTTTTATTCATACTCAAAACTACTACATCTATATTGCTTTATTCATACTCCTAGGGGCTTGATTGTAGTCTTATTCAAGGGAGTCTACTTTGCAGTGCAGGGACTTCTGTGCTCTCCCAGGTTGTGCACCATTGCAACTTCCACAAGCACGTGAATTGCAATACAAAAACAAAAGAAAGCGAAGATAATGATTCATAGCCATAGAAAATGCCTCAAAATTCAATCGAGCAGAAAATCTGAAAAATCAAACCAACACTTAGGAAGACAACATCAGTGCTCATAGTTTAGATCTGATTGCTAGTCAGCCGCGACTGCTTGCTGGTGTACTCCACTCCAAGATGTTTAAATATGCATTGAATATTATGTGTACGAGTTGTGCTATAATTGGACTTATAATTAGCGGAGGGTTAGGTGCTTGAGTCGAACATGTGTAACCCGGGCGTGTCATATAAAGGCACCACGGGGCAGTGGTGGAGGGTGACAAGCAACCAAGAGGGGGACAAATTCAAACTAAAAGCCAAATATGCATAAAATTAGGTGCAATCCAATTTACGCCGGAAGCACTAGGTTTACATGGAAATTAAAATTTTATGAGCATCAGAACGTCTTAGAATCAATTTTCTTTAACTAAATTCAAAACCACCTTTTATAATTTGCTTCTTCACTCCATCAGTTGTTTGGCAAAGTTCATCGTTCAAACATTCAGTTCATCTGTTATCGTCACATTGGGCCGTGTAGATGCAGAACTGCAGCATCACGAGATAGGCAACGATAGCAGCGGCCTGCGGATGAGACAACAAACTGTCGTTGATGATCGATGTCGCTCGGCATGGCAGGCACATCTAGATGATAGGAAGGGAAAACAACACCGGTGGCATGCAGATGCAGTAGCAAGGAGCGGCACGGCAGCGGTTAGCAATCAAAGCCTCCATGGAGCAGCCGAGATGGGGGAAAGTGGTATTGGGGAATTAGATCTTGCGAGGAAAACCTAGAGATCAAATTGCAATGGAGGCAGAGAGCAAAATTGTCTATTTTGTGAAGGGAGGCATGAGCATGAGAGGCGCATCTGTGCATTGGGCTAGAGAGGAAAAATGTATGTCCATACATTGGATCAAGATTCTTAGTAGTACTAAAAAGAAGGTTTTGCTTTTGGAAGGAAGGGTCGTGACCCCCTTTGGCCCCCATGAGGCTCCGCCAGTGCTGCGGGGTAACCAAATAGACTAGACATAAGATGGTAGACTAGACAGAGATTACAATAGCAAGGACGGTCTGGCGCCCATGGCAGGGATGGCCGGATCGGACATGCCATGGTGGTCGGAGCGTTGTTTGAAGTATTTATGTTTATCACAATCTCCTTTCAAAAGATAAATGAAAATGTCAAACATTTCCTTTGAAAAATTTAGACATCTACATGTATGATGTTTCTTCTTAACTATTTATAAAATCTAAATGTGGTCCAAAATTGAGGAAATTTCCCATATCACTATCATAGGACCTCACGAGGATGTTATTAACATAACTAACAAAACACCAAACATAATTAAACACTAGAGTCAATCAATTTGAAGATCATAGTTCAAAATCAAAAGACAACGTAATAAACAAACAACTTGTGCCTAGTTGGTCAGACCAGGAGATGATGGTGATGATGTCATGACTCATGGCCTCGTAATTGGAGTCGGACAATGCAACAAAGTATGTGACCACCTCACACTCGGTGGCCTCCCTCCATTGCATATCCACTGGTCGGCCTGTCATGCGGGCTCGACGCCGATTTGCTCATCGAGCATTACTAGATATGTGCCGATGGCAGCGAGCCTGGCCCATCAACGCGGACGACCTCAATTTGGGCCTCGATGGTGATGTAGCTACTCGAACAAGGCATTATTGTCTCCCACCCATCCCCATGCAGTGATCCTCAATCCACATGGACTACATGTCATCCTCTTCTATTGGTGAATTATCAATCTCGTAACCATCGGAAAAGAATCTCGACTAGGAGGTTGGCGGTGTACGAGGAAGATCTTGACGATACCCAACAAGCTCGTCCACTACTCAGTTGCAAGGTTGTGTGGCGTGCGGTGGTTGGCCAAAAATCTCTGGCGATGGCGGGCAACGAGATAGAGATTTGATTTTTTTTGGGGGAGGGGGGTTGAGGTCCAATGGGCCGAGGCATTACCAACGCTATGAATGCCTCTCTAGAACCCCCCCCCCCCTCCGAGAACATTATAACTACGAGCAATTGCATGTGCTCATCACTAGTTTGTTTTCGAAAAGGAGGTTAAACCCTAGCCTCTGCATCATTGTGATGTTCCCATCTATTTTCATTAATTATTGAGAAGAGCACATAACACATAAACCACGCCTTAACTATTACAAGTTTTAAAGTAAACACTTATGACTAATTAAAGTACAACTTCTTCCCCTGTAAAAGAGTACTACTTCTACAACAACACCTTTAAAAATGGATAAACGTCCTCATGACATCGTTGCCACGCCTGATCAAAGACGACATGTATAAGGAGTTTCATTATGTTTGTCAATGCCAACCATCAAATATCAGTGCAATGACAAGTAGATGATGCCTTAAACATGGTAACAACGCAATTTTGTCACTGCCGAGATATAAAAGTGGTCTTCAATCAACTCTTGATGACGAATCATTCGACAACCGCCTCTGTCTTTACTCCATGTCAGGCCGAAAAGGCACTAGATTTGTGAGACATCTTCCCACCTAAGACCACCGCCACAGTTGTCAGGGGGCGCCCATGTCACAACACAGATTTGGCCGCTACCACTTCACACCGATAGGAGTTATACACTACAGTACACTAAATGGCCGCGTTCTTACCATTTATGTCTGTCCCTTTGCCGATGAGCGGTAAGTATTACCAGTGGCAAGATTCGCCCTAACTGTCACTGGTTAGCAGATGGCTACATGATGTTTCTGTAGTAGTGTGAGTTCCCATCTGCAGTGGTTGTGAGATTGCTTCCCTTCAGGAGCTTCTAGGGACCTAATTGCAGTCTGCATCCACTATTCAGGGTCCTTCTTGCCCAAGTCAGGGTCTAGTTTGTAGTTTTAAATTTACTTTGGGTCATGATGCAAGTTTCTTTGCATAACTGCTTCATATTTAATAAAGCAACGAGTCCTTAGGGACCCATCCTCTCTTAAAAAAGGTAAAAATATTTATTTCAATTGCAATTGTGTTTGAAACAGAGGAATCATTGTATCATGGAACACACGTCACCGCAACCAGTGTAGAAATAGTATAATTGTGGTTCCCATCCGTGCAGGTGTCATACTACCCAAATAATTCTGGTGCCGAGGGCTAAGAGTTGGTTTACTTAGTTTTGATTCACCTTGCAAGATTGAGATGCTTGGCTTATCAACTTCCAGCTCCTTATTGCTATCAACGTTGGAATCACAACCCATGGGGAATTTGCACCAACAAAATATGTCCAGAAGTAGAGTGGACTGACGCAGAAGTTCATGCCTTCTAAGTAGGCGGTAATGTAGAAAATCAACATTGAGTAGAGGTGGCTCATAGATACACTGAACTGTAGAATGTAGTTGTAGGACTTTCTGGAAGCAATAGCGTAACTGCAAGAAGAAAATTTGTGGTAAGATAAAATAAATAAAATCTACAATTAATGGTGTCTATCTAGTCTAGTACTACAAATCTATAAAGCATAGTGTTAGAAAATAGAGAGGCATGCTATTTTTCTTTTAAAAAAACTAGAGAATACCTACTGCGTTGCTGCATGAATCGATTGCAATATATTTCAGTTATTTGATTATATGACACATGCATAGTTGTATTAATAATGTACAAACTAAAACTAAAAATGAATATTATATATTTGTGTTGATTATTGTGCAGTCGAAAAATATTTTGAATATAAGTGGCATAATATAATGGAAAACTTTTTCCCATGCATGTTGAATGGACCTTTGATGTGGTGTCGTGTGTGGTGAGGTGGTGTCATGCATGAGATCAACTAATAATGGAAACTTTTTCTCATGTATGTCGCGGTGGGCCTTTTATGAACTGACATGGTAGTGAGGATGAACCACTTAGGTTTATATAATATATGTTGATATAGTGAACCATCAATTTCTTTTTAGTAAATTACAACTGCTAGATCTACAAATATGTTGATATAGTCTTCAGCGCATTTACCGATACTATAATCTAACGCAATGGATCGATATGCGATTGGAAGCCGATAACAGAACTATCGCGGAGGGAAATACTCCTCTTAACATAATTAACATATTATGTTAAGTAGGCAATTAGTACTATCGGTGATGTACACCATATGTTAGGGGCAATACGTAAAAGAAAATGGTAGAGGAGTAATTAGGCGTCAATATGAGCATCGATGGAGGAGTAAGTAAATGAGAATTGCCTACGCAAACCGAATGCTTGAGGGTGTGCTGGCCATTTATTTGTTTCTTTTTGTTTTTTTTTGTTAAAGATGGACTCAACTGTATATGCAACCAAGAACCATGTGATTACTACATCTGGGAATTTTAGGACTCATTTGGTTTACAAGAATTTTGTAGAAATTTGAGAGGATAGGAATTTTGTAGGATTTTTTTTGAAGCCATTTGATTTACAGGAATAGAATATTATTCCTGTACATGATAGAACTAATCCTTTGTATTTCAAAGGAAGAAAAACATTTGTCTAGACCCAATGAAAAAAAAATCATATATCATGAACCAAATAATATCTCTTTCTATGATTTTCCTATTCTCATGATATTCGTATACTATGAATCAAAAGGAAGCCTTAAAAACAAAACTGGATTCATTCTGGTGGTCTGACAGATTTGTCGAGCTAGCTAGAAACTAACAGATCAAGCAAAATTTAATCTTTGTTGTTTTGCCGGGAATAGACAGTGTAGTGAAGTGAAAATGAGTAGTAGTAAAATGTAATAAGGTGACCTACACAGCAAGAAGTGATAAAGGGCCTTGTAGAAAAACCACAATGACTTCGATCGCGGTGGTTGTGGTGTCCCCGGTGGCATATCTGGAGTCAGCTTTGCTGTACTCTTTCCCTGAAGATGTAGCATGCATGCAGTCAGTTACTCCAAAAATTAAGATCATCATTTTGAGATAATGGATACGGTGGGAGGATATAATTAATCAGAAAGAAACTTACATAATTCATCAAAAAAACTGGGATTTTCCTTGGTAAGGTAATTGGGGGTGAAGAGCAAGGATGCTTCAATGATTAGGTGAGTCAACCCAGTGATTGCCCACCAGCACATGAGCAAACGGTCGGCCTTGGATAATCTGCCGGATCTTCCTGGAAGGGACGAAGATCAAGAGACCATGAGGAGTGTTAATTTGCATGGAACAATCTCTCCATTTCATTTTTTACTTCGCATGTTAGGTTTGTCTTAAGTCAAACTTTCTATATAGTTTGATCCAGTTCATAGAAAAGAGTAGCAAAATTCACCTCATCAAATCATATCATTAAATGTTGATAATATTTGTTATGTTAAATTTAGCAAAACTTTACAAAATTGTACTCAAGACAAATCTAAAAGCGGAAAAATAAACGGAGGAAGTACATACATACGTAAACATGATGGAAGGGGAGATTTGGTGATTGCAGTAGTTACCAGTATTGAGGACATGGCGGGAGACAAGCCAGATCACCGCGATGATCTCCCCTGTTGAGGTCTCTGGACGTTTTTTGGGCAGCTATTGGACTTCATCACTAGATAAGATGGGTGCCAAAACGGGGATTTGATGCTTAATAGGTTGAAGGTACAACCACTTTTTGTAACCATCCAATCACAAGTTCGTTCTCTATTGTTCTCACATGAACTTCCTACTTGTGGCCACCAGAAAATCAGGCGATGCTAGATTAGATTATCAAACATACGTGCAAAGTCGAATATGGGTGGCTCCATGTGGTACACATCGGTAACAGTACTGGTCCAGCATAAACTAGGAGGGTGGGGTATATGGCGTGATTAAAAAGGAACGGGGACCTGCATGCAGCAGAAATATACAAAACCTCCGTATATTCTAGCAAAATGGTCATATATGCGTTCGCCATATGAGATATGGAGCTCACTTCATATGCATTTAAAGGACGCGGCAGCTATGCGCAAACACATTCGCCATAATGCGGCCTATTTCATTTTATTTTTATTGCATCAACTCAATAATCACACACTCAATTTAAGGGATTAAAACACTAATTTAAGATAACATTACGTTACAAAGTTGTAACATAGGAGTAGAAAAGTCGATTAGCGACATTTTCATACTAATATGCTGATTGCTATTTTAAGTCTTGGGAGAAGCACTAGTTGCTTCTCAACACAACGACCATGAATGCAATGCAATGGGCACATTAAGAAACAGTATAACGGAGCGAGCTATGCCCTCCCACAGCGATCGGAGCTCCTATGCCATCGGATTTCGCTCACGAACGGATCAGATCTCACGGTTGTCCCGTGTTGCCGAGCTGGGCCTCCCACCTTGCGTGATTCTGGGCTAACCGGCCTGTCCAACGTAGCCGGGCTGCTGCTCCGCAAGCCTATCTGCGCGTCTTCTCCTTCGTCGGTCCTGCTTAACGCCCGACCTTACGCGGACGGTTGCGATGGACGCGGATAATAGCGGCGTCTTCATTCGCTGGAAGCGACCCTCCTCCCATGCTCTTGACCTGGCGGCGTCTTCTGCTCAAGAAGTCAGGAGTCGGTGCAGAGCTACCCCCTCAATACCACCCAACAGATGTGTTTGGGCACTGCGGCGTGGAGTTCGTAGCAGTTCTGGGGTTTAGATCAAGAGGAACATCTTCGGGGAGGTCCATCCGATACTCCTTGCCGATACCTGCACATCTGCGTACAGCGACCTCCATTCCACGGCGACCCGCCCGCCGGCAGTAACGTCTAGAGATGCAGACAAGATCTACACAAAAGGCATGCCCTGAGTTGCCTGCTGAATTGGAACCTGCAATTTTCTCAACTGGTCACTGAAGCCTCTTTAGTTATCTGAAACCAATATCTCATCTGTGTATGTACATGCTTACGTGACTCCTTATCAGTAGTTTCTGTATAAAACGAGTGTTTGAGCATATCATACACGGAGACCAAGTTGTATTTTTCCTATATTTCATTCTCAGTGGTGTAGCTCGTTTAGTCGTTATGTAGATCAAGGCCGTTGAGACAAAAAAATATTGCAGGTGCCGCGGTGAGAAGATAATGGTATAGGTTTAGTGTTTTCTCATTCTTTTTATTAAGTATTTTTATTCCGTAGTTTTCTAAAATTCTATTGATCTTGAAACAACTATGTGAAGCAGAAAATCAACATTTGCAAATGGTCTCCATTATGGATTAAAACATTGTTTTGGGCTTTACCCATAACCCATTAAGAAATGTTATGTGTTGTGCATCAAAACTTCCATCTTGGCTTAATTTGTTTGATACTGTATATGATCTAACAAGCCTAGCTTACTTCAAACTTAGAAAATATATATACATTGCCAAACCCCAGCTGGGATCTACTTGCCATACAGAGGAGAATCGGTGATGCTAACATAGATTTTGAGTGAAGAAGCGGAGAGACCAAATGACTGATGTTTGTAGTCTTATTTTTTGGTGAGAAGCAGTGGGAATGTTCTTCCTTGCAAGAACGGATATTAATGGAGATGGAAGTCTTATATGGTGCAAGGAGAGGGACCTGCTAAAACACCAGGAAAGGTACATACTATTTACATTGAGCAGTGAGGAGACAAACTATCACTTTGGAGGGCACTATTCAGCTTTTCAGAGTAGTACGTAGAGATGGTCGACGCACCATCTCATGAATGTTATATGAAGGAAATTAAAAGGGGAAGCAACAATATGACATGATTCGTTATAGTTTTGAACAAACATGCCCTACCACGTGTATGAAGGCACATTCATTCGAACCATTCAACTAATATTAAGTATTTGATCTGGCCAATATTTGTCAAGCACTGTGCTGTCGGTAGGGTCTGATGAGATCCTGTCGTGGTTGCCAACATGTCTTTATACTTTTCCTGGAGGCTTCTAAATTCAGGAATCTCATGCCCACTGGCTCACCGCTGCATTAACAATGAATGACTCCTACATCACGGAAGGGATCTTTTTAGTAACGCTGTCAATCTATTGTTGCTAGAATATAACACGTACGGCTCTATCAAGTTTCTAATGTTTGAAATTTGTAATTTCTAAGAATGAGGTGCCTATTTCTTTCTCTTAGATATATTGAGAAACCTCTTCCCGATTGGTAATTTGTATTTTGTCCTTAGTTTCAGCACATATTCTTTTGTGTCTGTAAGATTATTTTAGGGAATTATTCTCAATATTTTGTGTTTGCAAGTTCTATGGTCACCTAGACCTGCATTATTTGCCTGTGAACTCATTAAATTCTGCTCTTTGGTAACGAACAAATATATTTTTAAATTTATGCAAAGTTAATTCCCATTTTTTATGTGTACTTGCTACATTTTCTACCATTCTATTACTCCCTCCGTTCCTAAATAATTGTCTTTCTAGAGATTTTAATAAGTGACTACATACGGAGCAAAATGAGTGAATCTACACTCTAAAACATGTCTACATACATCCGTATGTTGTAGTCCATTTAAGATGGCTAGAAAGACAATTATTTGGGAACGGAGGGAGTAAAAAATAGACGGGCGCAGCAACGCGCGCCTTCCATGATCTAGTGAATATGTGACGCCTCGTCCTCTACGTGTGATGGTAGGACGGTCCGGCAACCTCGTCTTCATCCCATTCCCGCCGGCGATCGTCGAGGTTAGGGAAGCCCAGTATGACATGATAAGTCTCAGTTAATGTCACCATATCCATGTCAAATTTGCGCCATGAGATGTGCTTCCTCTCCATGGCTGTATCCATATGCTCCTCATCATAATGGATCTAGCCGCCTCCTTCTCTTCCTCCTCCACTAGGATCTAGTCCTCCTCCTTGGAGAGCAACGCCTTGTCCGTCTGCCGACTAAGCAACATGGCGACAAGGAGGAAAGTAGAGGTTGTGGGCAGCAATGAGGGAGGTGGAGGCTGTGGGAGGCAGGCGAATGAGCTATGCAGAGACGACAATGGCGTCTTTATATGGAGGCTCAAAATATGCAGGATCGCAGGCTCAATATGAAGCACCCTTCATAGGTTATGAGGATGCGGGGCTATATGACGACTCTGCTAGAGTGTCATTTTCAGCCAAATTGTCATGTATCAGCGATTATTATGCCGATGAGGACCATACGATGACTCTGCTAGAGTTGAGCTAGGCATCCATTATTATAGCAGTGATGAAAAGATCGATTGTACTCACCAAGATTGATATAAATTAAGTCAACACTTGTGTGGTAGATAATTGAGCATGTGACAATGAAGGGCACCACAGCCTAACCGCTGGCAGGCTAGGGTTGAAGGTTTCAGTATTCACAACCACCGAAGTTGCCATTAGGTAAGCATGATTTGAAACGGAGGCAAAAGGTTTGCCTCATCCATTAAATAAGAGAGAACAAAGTTTGTTACAAGCCACTAAACTACACGACATGTGGATTACTCGCGCGCAATAAAAGACCCTAGTTTCTTTGCTCCGGCAATGACCCAAAGGTTTGCCTCGGTGGAGATGGAAGAAAGCAAGATTGGCGGTGGGGCACTCTTATGATTAAAAACCCTTGTGTTCCGCTCGTTCCAGACTGTCCAAGAGACAAGCATGGTGATGGAGGCCTTGACTTGTCGATTTGGTGTGCCGTCAGCGCAAGTGCTTGCCCACGAATCTTCAACCGTGTCAAACAAGGGCCAATCAGAAGTGTCGAGCCCAAGCATGGGGAATTTCCCAATGACCAAAGTGAAGGAAATATGCCCTAGAGGCAATAATAAAGTTGTTATTTATTTCCTTATATCATGATAAATGTTTATTATTCATGCTAGAATTGTATTAACCGGAAACATAATACATGTGTGAATATATAGACAAACAGTATGTCACTAGTATGCCTCTACTTGACTAGCTTGTTAATCAAAGATGGTTATGTTTCCTAACCATGAACAAGGAGTTGTTATTTGATTAACAAGGTCACATCATTAGTTGAATGATCTGATTGACATGACCCATTCCGTTAGCTTAACACTTGATCGTTTAGTATGTTAATGCTTTCTTCATGACCCATACATGTTCCTGTAACTATGAGATTATGCAACTCCGTTTACGGAGGAACACTTTGGTACTACCAAACGTCACAGCGTAATCGGGTGATTATAAAGGAGTACTACAGGTGTCTCCAAAGGTACTTGTTGGGTTGGCGTATTTGAGATTAGGTTTTGTCACTCCGATTGTCGGAGAGGTATCTCTAGGCCTTCTCGGTAATACACATCACATAAGCCTTGCAAGCATTGCAACTAAAGAGTTAGTTGTGAGATGATGTATTACGGAACGAGTAAAGAGACTTTCCGTAACGAGATTAAACTAGGTATTGGATACCGACGATCGAATCTCGGGAAAGTAACATACCGATGACAAAGGGAACAACGTATGTTGTTATGCGGTTTGACCGATAAAAGATCTTCGTAGAATATGTAGGAACCAATATGGGCATCCAGGTTCCGCTATTGGTTATTGACCGAGAATAGTTCTAGGTCATGTCTACATAGTTCTCGAACCGTAGGGTCCGCACGCTTAAGGTTTCAATGACGGTTATTATGAGTTTATGCATTTTGATGTACCGAAGGAGTTCGGAGTCCCGGATGTGATCACGGACATGACGAGGAGTCTCGAAATGGTCGAGACATAAAGATTGATATATTGGATGGTTATATTCGGACACGGAAAGGTTCGGAAGGTTCGGAGAAAACGGAGTGCCGGAGGGTTACGGAACCCCGGGAAGTTATGGGCCTTATTGGGCCAAGAGGGGAGAGAGAGGGCTGCACCAGGAGGTGGTGCGCCCCCCCTCCATAGGGAGTCCGAATTGGACTAGGAGGGGGGGGCGCAGCCCCCCTTTCCCTCTCCCTCTCCCTCTCTTTCCTTCCCCCTTCCCTCTTCCTAGTAGGACTAGGAAAGGGGAGTCCTACTCCTACTAGGAGGAGGACTCCCCCCTCCCTTGGCGCGCCCCAAGGGCTGGCCGGCCCTCCCCCTTGCTCCTTTATATACGGGGGCAGGGGGGCACCCTAGGACACACAAGTTGATCTACGGATCGTTCCTTAGCCGTGTGCGGTGCCCCCCTCCACCATATTCCACCGCGGTCATATTGTAGCGGTGCTTAGGCGAAGCCCTGCGACGGTAGAACATCAAGATCGTTACCACGCCGTCGTGCTAACGGAACTCCATCCCCGACGCTTTGCTGGATCGGAGCCCGGGGATCGTCATCGAGCTGAACGTGTGCCAAGAACTCGGAGGTGCGAATGCGGTGCTTGGATCGGTCGGATCGTGAAGACGTCGACTACATCAACCGCGTTTATATAACGCTTCGCTTTCGGTCTCACGAGGGTGCGTGGGCGGACACTCTTCCCTCTCGTTGCTATGCCATCACCATGGTCTTGCGTGATCGTAGGAAATTTTTGAAATTACTCGTTCCCCAACAAATGGCATCCGAGCCTGGTTTTATGCGTTGATGTCATATGCACGAGTAGAACACAAGTGAGTTGTGGGCGATACAAGTCATACTACCTACCAGCATGTCATACTTTGGTTCAGCGGTATTGTGAGATGAAGCGGCCGGACCGACATTACGCCAGACGCTTACGCGAGACTGGTTTCACCGCTGTGAGCACTCGTTGCTTAAAGGTGGTGGCGGGTGTCTGTCTCTCTCACTTTAGTTGAACCGAGTGTGGCTACGCCCGGTCCTTGAGAAGGTTAAAACGGAGTCTATTTGACAAAGTATCGTTGTGGTTTTGATGCGAGGTAAGAACGGTTCTTGCTCAGCCCGTAGCAGCCACGTAAAACTTGCAACAACAAAGTAGAGGACGTCTAACTTGTTTTTGCAGGGCATGTTGTGATGTGATATGGTCAAGGCGTGATGCTATATTTTATTGTATGAGATGATCATGTTTTGTAACCAAGTTATCGGCAATGGCAGGAGCCATATGGTTGTCGCTTTATTGTATGAAATGCAACGCCATGTAATTGCTTTACTTTATCACTAAGCGGTAGCGATAGTCGTAGAAGCAATAGTTGGCGAGGCGACAACGATGCTACGATGGAGATCAAGGTGTCACGCCGGTGGCGATGGTGATCATGACGGTGCTTGGAGATGGAGATCACAAGCACAAGATGATGATGGCCATATCATATCACTTATATTGATTGCATGTGATGTTTATCCTTTATGCATCTTATCTTGCTTTGATTGACGGTAGCATTATAAGATGATCTCTCACTAAAATTATCAAGTAGTGTTCTCCTGAGTATGCACCGTTGCCAAAGTTCGTCGTGCGAGACACCACGTGATGATCGGGTGTGATAAGCTCTCGTCCATCTACAACGGGTGCAAGCCAGTTTTGCACACGCAGAATACTCAGGTTATACTTGACGAGCCTAGCATATACATATATGGCCTCGAACACGGAGACCGAAAGGTCGAACGTGAATCATATAGCGATATGATCAACATAAGTTGTTCACCATTGAAAACTACTCCATCTCACGTGATGATCGGTTATGGTTTAGTTGATTTGGATCACGTGATCACTTAGATAACTAGAGAGATGTCTGTCTAAGTGGGAGTTCTTTAATAATATGATTAATTGAACTTAAATTTATCATGAACTTAGTACCGATAGTATTTTGCTTGTCTATGTTTTTTGTAGATAGATGGCTCGTCTTTGTTGTTCCGTTGAATTTTAATGCGTTCCTTGAGAAAGCAAAGTTGAAAGATGATGGTAGCAATTACACGGACTGGGTCCGTAACTCTGAGGATAATCCTCATTGCTGCACGTAAAAGTTACGTCTGGAAGCCCGCCGGGTGACAGGCCTGCTGCGAATCTTGAGCCGAAGTTGTGAGCGTCCGCAAAGCAGAGCTGATGACTACTCTATAGTTCGAGTGTGCCATGCTTTACGGCTTAGAACCGGGTCTTCAACGACGTTTTGAGCGTCATGGAGCATATGAGATGTTCCAGAGTTGAATTTGATATTTCAACAGAATGCCCGGATTGAGAGATATGAAGTCTCCAATAAGTTCTATAGCTGCAAGATGGAGGAGAATAGTTCGTCGGTGAGCACATACTCAAAATGTCCGGGTATTACAATCACTTGAATCAACTGGGAGTTAATCTTCCGGATGATTGTGTCATTGATGAATTCTTCAATCACGCCACCAAGCTACAAAGGCTTCGTGATGAACTATAATATGCAAGGGTTAGTAAAGACTATGCTCGAGCTCTTCGCAATGCTAAAAGCTGCGGAGGTAGAAATCAAAAGGAGCATCAAGTGTTGATGGTCAATAAGACCACTAGTTTCAAGAAGAAAGGCAAAGGGAAGAAGAAGGGAACTTCAAGAAGAACAGCAAACAAGTTCTTGATCAGAGAAGAAACCCAAGTCGGACCTAAGCCTGGCCGAGTGCTTCTCTTGCGCAAGCAGACTGGTCTTTGAAGCGGAACTGCCCCAAGTATTTGGCGGATAAGAAGGATGGCAAAGTGAACAAAGGTATATGTGATATACTTGTTATTGATGTGTACCTTACTAGAGCTCGCAGATAGTACTGGTATTTGATCTGGTTCATTGCTAATATTTGCAACTCGAAGCAGGAACTACGGATTGCTTAACACGGCAAAGGACGAGGTGACGATGCGCGTGGGAAGCGGTTCCAAAGTCGATGTGATCGCGATCGCACGCTACCTCTACATCTACCTTGGGATTAGTTTTAGACCTGAATAATTGTTATTTGGTGCCGCGTTGAGCATGAACATTATATCTGGATCTTGTTTGATGCGAGACGGTTATTCATTTAAATCAGAGAATAATGGTTGTTCTATTTATATGAATAATATCTTTTATGGTCATGCACCCTTGAAGAGTGGTCTATTTTAATGAATCTCGATAGTAGTGATACACATATTCATAATGTTGAAACCAAAAGATGCAGAGTTGATAATGATAGTGCAACTTATTTGTGGCACTTGCCGTTTAGGTCATATCGGTGTAAAACGCATGAAGAAACTCCATGCTGATGGACTTTTGGAGTCACTTGATTATGAATCACTTGGCACTTGCGA
This sequence comes from Aegilops longissima, assembly GCA_021605205.1. NCBI lineage: Eukaryota > Viridiplantae > Streptophyta > Magnoliopsida > Poales > Poaceae > Aegilops > Aegilops longissima. The sequence goes on along the minus strand of CM038680.1, from coordinate 5,095,062 downwards.
ACCGTGCCTCATGGGCAAGATGACTAAAACTCCGTTCTCGGTACTATGGAGAGAGCAACAGATTTATTGGAAATCATACATACGGATGTATGTGGTCCAATGAATGTTGAAGCTCGTGGCGGATATCGTTATTTTCTCACCTTCACAGATGATTTGAGTAGATATGGGTATATCTACTTAATGAAACATAAGTCTGAAACATTTGAAAAGTTCAAAGAATTTCAGAGTGAAGTTGAAAATCATCGTAATAAGAAAATAAAGTTTCTACGATCTGATCGTGGAGGTGAATATTTGAGTTCGAGTTTGGTCTACATTTGAAACAAAGCGGAATAGTTTAGCAACTCACGCCACCGGAACACCACAGCGCAATGGTGTATCCGAGCGTCGTGTCGCACTTTCTTGGATATGGTGCGATCTATGATGTCTCTTACAGATTTACCGCTATCATTTTGGGGTTATGCTCTTGAGGCGGCCGCATTCACGTTAAATAGGACACCGTCAAAATCCGTTGAGACGACGCCTTATGAACTATGGTTTAGCAAGAAACCAAAGTTGTCGTTTCGAAAGTTTGGGGTTGCGATGCTTATGTGAAGAAACTTCAACCTGATAAGCTTGAACCCAAATCGGAGAAATGTGTCTTCATAGGATACCCAAAGGAGACAATTGGGTACACCTTCTATCACAGATCCGAAGGCAAGACATTCGTTGCTAAAAATGGATCCTTTCTAGAGAAGGAGTTTCTCTCGAAAGAAGTGAGTGGGAGGAAAGTGGAACTTGATGAGGTAATAGTACCAGCTCCTTATTGGAAAGTAGTTAAATCACGAAATCAGTTTACGTAACACCTACACCAGTTAGTGAGGAAGATAATGATAAAGATCATGAAACTTCAGATCAAGTTGTCACTGAACTTCGTAGATCAACCAGAACAAAATCCGCACCAGAGTGGTACGGTAATCCTATTCTGGAAGTCATGCTACTAGATCATGATGAACCTACGAACTATGAAGAAGCGATGGTGAGCCCAGATTCCGCAAAATGGCTTGAAGCCATGAAATCTGAGATGGGATCCATGTATGAGAACAAAGTATGGACTTTGGTAGACTTGCCCGATGATCGGCAAGCTATTGAGAATAAATGGATTTTTAAGAAGAAGACTGACGCTGATGGTAATGTAACTGTCTACAAAGCTCGACTTGTTGCAAAAGGTTTTCGACAAGTTCAAGGGGTTGACTACGATGAGACTTTCTCACCCGTAGCGATGCTTAAGTCCGTCCGAATCATGTTAGCAATTGCCGCATTTTATGATTATGAAATTTGGCAAATGGATGTAAAAACTGCATTCTTGAATGGATTTCTAGAAGAAGAGTTGTATATGATGCAACCAGAAGGTTTTGTCGATCCAAAAGGTGCTAACAAAGTGTGCAAGCTCCAACGATCAATTTATGTGCAGTGCAAGCCTCTCGGAGTTGGAATAAGCGCTTTGATAGTGTGATCAAAGCATATGGGTTTGTACAGACTTTTGGAGAAGCCTGTATTTACAAGAAAGTGAGTGGGAGCTCAGTAGCATTTCTAATATTATATGTGGACGACATATTATTGATTGGAAATGATATAGAATTTCTGGATAGCATAAAGGATACTTGAATAAAAGTTTTTCAATGAAAGACCTCGGTGAAGCTGCTTACATATTGGGCATCAAGATCTATAGAGATAGATCAAGGCGCTTGATTGGACTTTCACAAAGCACATACCTTGATAAAGTTTTGAAAAAGTTCAAAATGGATCAGGCAAAGAAAGGTTTTTTACCTGTGTTACAAGGTGTAAGATTGAGTCAGACTCAATGCCCGACCACAGCAGAAGATAGAGAGAAAATGAAAGATGTTCCCTATGCTTCAGCCATAGGCTCTATCATGTATGCAATGCTGTGTACCAGACCTGACGTATGCTTAGCTGTAAGCTTGGCAGGAAGGTACCAAAGTAATCCAGAGTGGATCATGGACAGCGGTCAAGAACATCCTGAAATACCGAAAAGGACTAAGGATATGTTTCTCGTATATGGAGGTGACAAAGAGCTAGTCGTAAATGGTTACGTCGATGCAAGCTTTGACACTGATCCGGACGATTCTAAATCGCAAACCGGATCGTGTTTTTATTAAGCGGTGGAGCTGTCGGTTGGTGCAGTTCTAAACAAAGCGTCGTGGAGGGATCTACATGTGAAGCGGAGTACATAGCTGCTTCGAAGCAGCAAATGAAGGAGTCTGGATGAAAGAGTTCATTTCCGATCTAGGTGTCATACCTAGTGCATCGGGACCGATGAAGATCTTCTGTGACAATCTGGTGCAATTGCCTTGGCAAAGGAATCCAGATTTCACAAGAGGACCAAGCACATCAAGAGACGCTTCAATTCCATTCGGGACCAAGTCCAAGTGGGAGACATAGAGATTTGCAAAATACATACGGATCTGAATGTTGCAGACCCGTTGACTAAGCCTCTTCCACGAGCAAAACATGATCAGCACCAAGACTCCATGGGTGTAAGGATCATTACTTTGTAATCTAGATTATTGACTCTAGTGCAAGTGGGAGACTGAAGGAAATATGCCCTAGAGGCAATAATAAAGTTGTTATTTATTTCCTTATATCATGATAAATGTTTATTATTCATGCTAGAATTGTATTAACCGGAAACATAATACATGTGTGAATATATAGACAAACAGTATGTCACTAGTATGCCTCTACTTGACTAGCTTGTTAATCAAAGATGGTTATGTTTCCTAACCATGAACAAGGAGTTGTTATTTGATTAACAAGGTCACATCATTAGTTGAATGATCTGATTGACATGACCCATTCCGTTAGCTTAACACTTGATCGTTTAGTATGTTAATGCTTTCTTCATGACCCATACATGTTCCTGTAACTATGAGATTATGCAACTCCGTTTACGGAGGAACACTTTGGGTACTACCAAACGTCACAACGTAATCGGGTGATTATAAAGGAGTACTACAGGTGTCTCCAAAGGTACTTGTTGGGTTGGCGTATTTCGAGATTAGGTTTTGTCACTCCGATTGTCGGAGAGGTATCTCTAGGCCTTCTCGGTAATACACATCACATAAGCCTTGCAAGCATTGCAACTAAAGAGTTAGTTGTGAGATGATGTATTACGGAACGAGTAAAGAGACTTTCCGGTAACGAGATTAAACTAGGTATTGGATACCGACGATCGAATCTCGGGAAAGTAACATACCGATGACAAAGGGAACAACGTATGTTGTTATGCGGTTTGACCGATAAAAGATCTTCGTAGAATATGTAGGAACCAATATGGGCATCCAGGTTCCGCTATTGGTTATTGACCGAGAATAGTTCTAGGTCATGTCTACATAGTTCTCGAACCGTAGGGTCCGCACGCTAAGGTTTCAATAGCGGTTATTATGAGTTTATGCATTTTGATGTACGAAGGAGTTCGGAGTCCCGGATGTGATCACGGACATGACGAGGAGTCTCGAAATGGTCGAGACATAAAGATTGATATATTGGATGGTTATATTCGGACACGGAAAGGTTCGGAAGGTTCGGAGAAAACGGAGTGCCGGAGGGTTACGGAACCCCCGGGAAGTTATGGGCCTTATTGGGCCAAGAGGGAGAGAGAGGGCTGCACCAGGAGGTGGTGCGCCCCCTCCATAGGGAGTCCGAATTGGACTAGGAGGCGCAGCCCCCTTTCCCTCTCCTCTCCCTCTTTCCTTCCCCTTCCCTCTTCCTAGTAGGACTAGGAAGGGAGTCCTACTCCTACTAGGAGGAGGACCCCCCCCTTGGCGCGCCCCAAGGGCTGGCCGCCCTCCCCTTGCTCCTTTATATACGGGGCAGGGGGCACCCTAGGACACACAAGTTGATCTACGGATCGTTCCTTAGCCGTGTCGGTGCCCCCTCCACCATATTCCACCGCGGTCATATTGTAGCGGTGCTTAGGCGAAGCCCTGCGACGGTAGAACATTAAGATCGTTACCACGCCGTCGTGCTAACGGAACTCCATCCCCGACGCTTTGCTGGATCGGAGCCCGGGGATCATCATCGAGCTGAACGTGTGCCAAGAACTCGGAGGTGCGGAGTAACGGTGCTTGGATCGGTCGGATCGTGAAGACGTCGACTACATCAACAGCGTTTATATAACGCTTCGCTTTCGGTCTCACGACAGTGCGTGGGCGAACACTCTTCCCTCTCGTTGCTATGCCATCACCATGGTCTTGCGTGATCGTAGGAAATTTTTTGAAATTACTACGTTCCCCAACACAAAGGCGCCGAGTGTAGCCGCACTTGTAGAAGAGACCTGGCCCGCACACTTGCCCCCTCTTGTAGAGAGGGCAAACATCACAATTTGGCCATCCTCGCTTTGCCAATCTATCCGCCATCTAGATTCTATCTTGAAGGGCCAGCCAAGCAAAAAAAAAGTAACATTTGGGGGTGGCCAAACCTTCCAAATCATCCTATCCATGGGCGAAAGGACCATCCCTAGGAATTGTGCCTTGTATGCGGATGTTGCCGAGTACTGCCCATTGCTCGTATGCTTCCAAATGATTTCATCCTTGGCGAGCTCATCAAGGTGGACCTCATTAAGAAGCATCCAAAGAGCGAAGAACTACGTGATGTGCTCAGCGATGACGTTGATGGGGTTTTTGATCTTAAGGATCCACGCGTTGTGCTTGAGGGCCTCCCTGGCCTTCCAACTTTTTCTCTTGGAAGCATCATAAATGAGCGGGGCAATGTCTTTTGACGTACGCCTAAGAAGCCAAGGAGAGTCCCACAAGGGTGTCCTCGCGCCGTTACCAATGGTGCTGCTGGTGGAAGCATAGAAAAAGTTTAGGTTCTCCGCATCGCATGGGTTTCCCATCCCCACCCATATCTTGGCGGGCTCTTTCCATTCATACCACGGCCATCGTAACTGTAGAGCCCTCATAAACTTGGCGGTGTTGAGGACCCCGAGCCCATCATACGAAAGTGGTCGGCCAACTTTCTCCCATTTCACCTTGCATTTAGCCCCCGATTTCTTGTCAGAACCGGACCATAGGAAAGCTCTTTATTTCGAGCTTGTTGATGTTGTGGATGCTGGTTGGCGGGGTGACCAGTGGGGTGGCTGGGTAGACCACTTGGGAAGTGATTATGGACTTGATAAGGGTCGTTCGCCCGATGGTGGTGATGTTTCGGCCATCATACCACACGGTGCATGGAATTTTTTCATAAAAGCTTGGCCTAATGAACAGATGAGGTCCATGATTGACCTACCGAAATACTCCCTCGGTCCTAAAATTCTTGTCTTAGATTTGTCAAATACGGATGTATCAAGTCATGTTTTAGTATTAGATATATCCGTATCTAGACAAATCTAAGACAAGAATTTTCGGACGGAGGGAGTACATCATTTGTCACATGCTCTTAGTTATATGCTGCCCGGTCGGTCCCATCCATATTAGTTACTACATCTGTACCATAATATATGATGTTTTAGCCGCTTAAATTGAACTGCTAAAACATCATATATTATGGTACGGAGGGAGTAGTTATTGGCCCCTATGTAGCAGGTTTCATTTTTATTTTTATTTTAGAAAAGGAGGATTACGTCGGCCCTCTGCATCAAAGCAATGCATGCAACCATCTTATTAACCAAAAGATCCAACAAGTATGTAGTATGATACAAAAACTTATCAAGAGATAAAATAAAAGGAGAACTCAAAGCCACAACCGGCAAAACATAGAAGCAGATGCCTATACAACTGAACACTGAACATTCAGTTCAGGAGGGATTTAGTGGGTGAACATTGGATATCTTGGCTACATCTGGTCTGTAGGTTCATGGATGTTCAACTCTCTGGCCAACCAGATACCATTCGATGGAAATCCAGGAACAGTAGTTTCACGGTGAAATCTATGTACATGGACTTAATTAACGATGGGCCAATGATGAGATCACTTCACATATGGAAAGTTAAAGTTTTGTTAAGAATCAAAATCTTCATGTGGTTTGTCCACAAGAAACTAATTCTTGCACCACTAGGGAAAACCCTAGTAGTGGCGCTGGTTTAGAGGCTAGTAGTAGCGCGGGGGCCTGCGCTACTGCTACGGAGCTACAGCTAATTTTTAGCAGTAGCGTGGGTGCAACCCCACGCTACTGCTAAGTTAGTTATCAGTAGCATGTAATTGCACCCGCGCTACTGCTAAGTACTGGCAGCATGGGCCATACCCCCACACTACTACTATTCGTCCGTATTTTTTTTATACTTTATTTATAAAGGTTTTGATACAGTAGCAATTATGAGGTTGTTATATCATTATGGTTATGATGAGTTATTATACCATTTGGTGAAAAAAAACACGGATTAGATTCAAGTGGATGGACCCAAAGTGAACTAATACGAACTTGGTCACTTTCGATCCATCCACTTGAATCTAATATGTTTTTCTTCCACCCAATGATATAATAACTACTAGTCCAAAATTGGTCACTTTGTGTCCATTCACTTGAATCTAATCCCTTTTTCTTCCATCCACTGATATAATAACTCATCATGACCATAATAACAACTCATCATCATCATCATAATAACAACTCATCATAATAATAATAATAATAACTAGTCCTCCTCATCATCATAGTCATATAACAACCTGTCATTCTAGCACATAACTCATCATTATCATAATAACAACTCCTCCTCCTCATCATAGTCATAACCACCACTAGCTAATTATTCTTAGCACATCATGAGTATACTTGCTACGACCTACTACTCTCTTTTAAGTTAAAATATCATAAAACATGATAGCCCTTGAATCTCCATTATGGAGAATAGAGATCCACATGTCTCCAATTTGTGGGTTGCGCACCATGCTGCCTCCAAGTAGTTCCCTGTGATCATTCATAACTTTTCTACATTCTTTGGTTGTGAGGTCTGTTGGGGAACGTAGTAATTTCAAAAAATTTCCTACGCACACGCAAGATCATGGTGATGGCATAGCAACGAGAGGGGAGAGTATTGTCCACGTACTCTCGTAGACCGTAAGCGGAAGCGTTATGACAACGCGGTTGATGTAGTCGTATGTCTTCATGATCCGACCGATCCAAGTACCGAACGTACGGCACCTCCGAGTTCAGCACACGTTCAGCTCGATGACGATCCCGGGCTCCGATCCAGCAAAGCGTCGGGGATGAGTTCCGTCAGCACGACGGCGTGGTGACGATGATGATGTTCTACCGGCGTAGGGCTTCGCCTAAACTCCACGACGATATGACCGAGGTGGAATATGGTGGAGGGGGGCACCGCACACGGCTAAGGAACGATCCGTAGATCAACTTGTGTGTCTATGGGGTGCCCCCTGCCCCCGTATATAAAGGAGCAAGGGGGGGTGCGGCCGGCCCTAGGAGGAGGCGCGCCGGAGGAGTCCTACTCCTACCGGGAGTAGGACTCCCCCCCTTCCCTAGTTGGACTAGGACTTGGGGGAAGGAGAGAGGGGAAAGGAAAGGGGGGGCGCGCCCCTTCCTTGTCCTATTCGGACTTGGGGGGGGGGGGGGGGGCGGCTGCCCCTTGGCCCCTTCTCCTCTTTCTCCACTAGGCCCACTAAGGCCCATTAGGTCACCGGGGGGTTCCGGTAACCTCCCGGTACTCCGGTAAAATGCCGATTTCACCCGGAACACTTCCGATGTCCAAACATAGGCTTCCAATATATCAATCTTTATGTCTCGACCATTTCGAGACTCCTCGTCATGTCCGTGATCACATCCGGGACTCTGAACAAACTTCGGTACATCAAAACTTATAAACTCATAATAAAACTGTCATCGTAACGTTAAGCGTGCGGACCCTATGGGTTCGAGAACTATGTAGACATGACCTAAAACTATTCTCGGTCAATAACCAATAGCGGAACCTGGATGCCCATATTGGTTCCTACATATTCTACGAAGATCTTTATCGGTCAAACCGCATAACAACATACGTTGTTCCCTTTGTCATCGGTATGTTACTTGCCCGAGATTCGATCGTCGGTATCCAATACTGTCACGCCCAATATGCGACCCTATCCAAAAGGAACTCGAAGGTCCCACCAAGGATAGACCCGCATATTGGAACGCTTTTGCAAGGTGGATATCATTACATCAACATTACATAATACATAGGGATACATACATAAGGCACAAATGCCACAAGAATACATCAACATCATATACAAGATCAACATCCGACTACGGATGGAACATAAACAGAAACTCAAACGACATCCACCCTGCTAGCCCAGGCTGCCGACCGAACCTATCCCCGATCGAAGAAGAAGCGAAGAAGAACTCCAACACAAGCAAACATCGCTCTCACGTCATGATCATCGCAAACCTGTACCTGCAACTGGTGGTGTAGTAATCTGTGAGCCACGAGGACTCAGCAATCCCATTACCATGGGTATCAAGACTAGCAAAGCTTAAGTAGGAAAGGAAGGGATAAGGTGGTGAGGTTGCAGCAGCGACTAAGCATATATGGTGGCTAACATACGCAAAGGAGAGCGAGAAGAGAAACAAAGGAACGGTCGTCAACTAATAATGATCAAGAAGTGATCCTGAACTCCTACTTACGTCAAACATAACCCAGAAACCGTGTTCTCCTCTCGATCAACCCCGAAAAGAGACACTCACGGTTACGCTTTACGGTTGGTGTATTTTAATTAAGATCAACTTCGGTTTTCTACAACGGACATTAACAAATTCCCATCTGCCACATAACCATGGCACGGCTTTTGAAAGTTCAAACCCTGCAGGGGTGTCCCAACTTAGCCCATGATAAGCTCTCGCGATCAACGAAGGATATTCCTTCTCCCCGGGAAGACCCGATCAGTCTCGGAATCCCGGCTACAAGACATTTCGACAGCAATAAAACAAGTCCAGCAAAGCCGCCCGAATGTGCCGACAAATCCTGATAGGAGCTGCACATATCTCGTTCTCAGGGCACACCGGATTGTCCAAACTTCCGGTAGGCGAACCCAGAGTTGCCCCTGGTGGCCACCGGTGGCTGACGGTTTGGACCAGCACTCACGACGAGCACTGGCCGGGGGTAAATAAGATGACCCTTGAGAGCGCGACTCCCAAGGGAAAAAGGGCTAGGTGAGGCAAATGTAAAACCAAGGTTGGGCCTTGCTGGAAAAGTCTTATTCAAAGTGAACTGTCAAGGGGGTCCCATAAATCACCCGACCGCGTTAGGGACGCAAAATCCGGGAACATAATACTGATATGACGGAAACTAGGGCGGCAAGAGTGGAACAAAACACCAGGCATAAGGCCGAGCCTTCCACCCTTTACCAAGTATATAGATGCATTAATTAAATAAGATATATTGTGATATCCCAACAAGTAAACATGTTCCAACAAAGAACAACATCTCCATGTTCCAACAAGGAACAGACTTCATCTTCACCTGCAACTAACAACGCTATAAGAGGGGCTGAGCAAAGCGGTAACATAGCCAAACAACGGTTTGCTAGGAAGGGTGCAAAAGGTTAGAGGCTGACATGGCAATTGGGATGGCTTGATAAACAGGTAATAGGTAGCGCAGCATAGCGATAGAACGAAGCAACTAGCATAGCAATGATAGTAGTGAGATCCAGGGTAGCAGTCATCTTGCCTGAAATCCCGCAAGGAAGAAGAACGAGTCCATGAAGAAGACGAACGGATGAAGCCGAACCAAGCGTAGACGAACGAATCCTCACGATCGCAACGCAACAGGAACTAACAAGAAGAAGCACACAACATAGTAAACACACCACACATGAACAAGACATGATACACAACCAAGCATGATGCATGACGAAGCTAGGATGAGGCTACTCATGGCAAGGGATGATGCAAACAAGAGCAACACAACAAAGCAAGTTTAAATGAGGCCGGAAACAACATATAACAATTCCGGTAAGTCCTCATATGCAAATTTCGAAATTGGTCCAGATCTGAATAAACCTTAAGTTGAAGTTGTTAAACAGCAATTTAAAATGCACCACGATGATCTACACGAAATTCTAGTCAAGTTACATATAAAGTTCATTAGATTCGGAGCTACGGCCTAGAAGATATGAGCAAAACAAGATAAGCATGGCATTGATGCAATAAGCATAAAAACATCAAGCAAACACCTCAAAACATGGATGCAACATGATAATATGAAACTACATGCAAAATCAAGCAAGTTTCATATAGAGCACACTCAAAACGGAGCAACGGTTCAACACATACACCCAATACAAGATATGACCACAATCTGTCCAAAACAGCAACTAGGCATATTGCAAGCATCAAAACAATATGCTACAGCACCTCAATATGAAAACAAAAGGCATGGACATGATGTACAGGTAAAGCATTACAAAACATGAACACTGAGCTAACTCCAGAAATGACTAGAACATGCTCAAAATGACATGGCAAGATTGCAAGTAATAACAGTTTCAGACATTGGCAGAAATATCATCAGGTTGCAATGTTTAGAGCTATGAAACTACATGTTACAGGAACTTATCATGGCAAAAAAAGGCATGGCATGATACTACTAAATGCATAGAACAAAAGTCCCTTAGTGACCATAAGCCAAAAAGGATCAGAAAATATAGTAACACCCATGTCAATATCGAAAGTCTCGTTAACAGATTCAGCAACATGACATGTCAAAAACTGATAACAAGTAGGCATGTTTACAAGCTCAATGCACTCACTACAGAGCCTTAAATGATAAACTAAGAATACATACATCAAGAAGACATGTCATAGAAGACATTCATGGCAAGAACAAGAACATAGCATATACGGATCAACCACAACAACCTAGGCAAAATTGAATAACCTGTAAACAATCTGCCAGGAACATTTTATAGCAAAAGTAGAGCTTGATTGACTCAAGCTAGACTACTCCATAATTGCAAACAAGGGCATGGATGGATAGAGAAAGACATGCTTTACGAAATATCCTTACTGAAGAATCTCAAAATATGCATGGATCTCTTGGTAGCATCAAGTTAACATGACATCAAAATATCAGCAAAACAGGGCTGAAATCAGCAACAACAGGACACCTAGTTTGCATGCTTGTGCTAGTCACCACATAGATCACAAAAATACATAGCAAGCACCACTGGAAAGAAGACATGGCATATTACAAAACACATGTAGGGCTCAAGTCCATAGGATGCACACATCAATCATGGCAAAAATGACAAAAGTGCAAGTTCTGATAAGAATCAGAAACTAACATCACATAGCACTCTTGCAACAGCATTTCGGGCATCAAGATGAGCTCAAATGAAAATTATTCAATGACATGAAATGATCTACTCATCGAGGCGAACATTTTGACATATTATGCGCACAAAACGGAGCTACGATGACAGAGATACAATGCAACGAAAATGCAATAAAATTACTGCAGATTTCGGGACTTAGATGAAATTGGAGGGGGGAAAAGGTCAACCGAGGGCACGAACGACGAGGTTGGCCGGAACTTCGCCGGAGGGGCTGCCGGAGAGGAGGGAGGTGGCGGACGAGCTCGGGGTCGCCGGATGGAGGAGAGGCCGGGGCGGCGCACCGGCCGACGGGCGGCGGCAGGGCCAGCCGGGGGAAGCAGCCGGCTCGGTTCGAGCTTCAGCAGGGCGGCGATGGGGCGGGCGCGACCATGGAGGAAGAAAAGCGCCAGCGGGGCGGCCGGGCGGCGGTCGCCGGGCGACGGGCGGAAGGGAGCGAGGCGCCGAGCCTCGGGCGGCGGCGGCGAGGAGCGCCGGCTGGGAGGCGCGGGCGGCGCCGTGGAGCCGAGGCGGCAGCGAAAGTCCGGCGACCGAGACGGCGGCGCTGGCGGCGCGGAGGACGCAGCGGGGACGGGCGGTGCGGATGGGCTCGGCGGCGCGCGGACGGGCCGAGCGGGCCTCCAGCGGGCCCAGGGGCAGGGCGGCGGCGGCGACGCCGGATGGACACGTGGCGGCGCTGATTGATTGGGCGAGGCGGACGTGTCGGCGGTGAGGACGCGTCCGGCGCGGAGGAAGAAGGAGACTAGGGTTAGGGGAATCATCCGCGATTTTTCGAGGAGGACATATATATAGGTAGAGGAGCTAGGAGAGTCCAAAAGAGGTGCGGTTTTCGCCACGCGATCGTGATCGAACGACCGAGAGCATGGAGGGAGTTTGGTGGGTTTTGGGCCACTTAGAAAGGGGTGTTGGGCTGCAACTCAAAGAGGGCTTTGCGGTTACCCGGTTAACCGTTGGAGTACCAAACGACCTCCAAATGGCACGAAACTTGACAGGCGGTCTACCGGTGCTATACCAAGGCCGCTTGACAAACCTCGGTCCATTCGAGACCGCTTGACACCCGCACATGAAAAGAGGTAAAAGAGGCGCCGGGAGACATAGGAGTGCCGGATTGCAAAACGGACAACGGGGAAAATGCTCGGATGCATGAGAGGAACACGTATGCAAAATGAAATGCACATGATGACATGATATGAAAAGCAGATGATGACATGGAAAAGAGAGACACGCAATCACATGACATGGCAACAACGACGAATAACTGGAAGACACCTGGCGCATCGAATCCGGGGCGTTACAACACTCCTCCACTAACAAGAGATCTCGTCCCGAGATCTTAGGACCGAGACGGAAGGGAAAAAGAAGTGAGGTAAAACAAGAACTCAAGAGAAGAAGCAAAGAATCGAGAGCACTCGAGAAGAAGATAGGAACGACGAGTATGACGAGAATCAAAAGCTCACGGAATCAAATAGACTATGAAACAACTTCGGTTAGAACGAGATAAGAAAAACGAATAAGACTGAAAGGATTTAGGCAGCACTCCTGCTGAAAATGGAAGGATAGAACACGAACTTGAGAGGACGGAATGATACTTGATGAAGACATGACACAAAACTCCGGAAAGAATTGAAATAGAATGAAAAGAACTTAGAAGGAAGGATTGAGTGGAATTGTTGAGAAAATCAACAACGGAAGAATAAGCTTGTTGTGGTCTTATAGATAACATCTCAAGATCATAAGGTGATAACCGGCCACAAACGAAAAAGATTGAATAGCTGAGAAGAGCGGAGAGATGCAAAACTCCACTTCAAAAGAATACGGAGAATTAATTACACTACAAGATCCTAGAAGAAAAGATATTTGAATTCCACGAAAATATTATGAAACTCTTGAAGAAAGAATTAAATCATGAAGAACCGCCACGAAGAACTCCGGTAACGAAAGGATGATGAGATAGAATGAAGGACGAAAGAATAAGATGAGCCTTGCGATGATTTAGATGGAGGTATCGACGAAATGGCCGAGGAAATTTGAACTCCGGAAAAGAAAAGATCAAAGCACTTGGAACTAGAATTTATTCCTCACGAACAAACTCTGAAGGAGGGGATTAAACACTAGGATGAAATAAGAATAAGATTTATTGTATGCTTATCCTTCATCAAATTAAATTGATGACAATCAATGGATTTTGCATACTACTTATTCTTCTTGAAAAACAAATTGAGAAATGACATATCGCAAACTTGAGAAGGTCTTCATGAACCACCGGTAAGATTGGAAGGAACGAATGAATTAAAATGATAATCAAGGAAAAAGAATCTTGAACGAACCACCGTAAGAATTCAAAAATGACTGATGAAAGAGAATGAATCACCGGGAAGAATTAGGAAAGCACGAAGATACTTGTGGGAATTAAAATGCAAGAGAACGAAGAGATCGCGAACTGATTGAAGAATACTTGAACGAAGCACCGTAATAATATTGAGACGAACGAAGGGGAACGAATATGGAATAATTGGAGAACGAATTTGAAAAAAACTTAGGATGGAGAGATATTCCGAAAAGATGGCCTCCGGATGATCGAAACAGAAAAGCAACTCCTGAAATACTCCGGATGGTTAAGAAAAGAATATCTGGCAAATGGAAACAACTAGATAGGATAACATCGAGCTAGCACCGCGAATCTCCGGGAGAATGGACAAGATTTAAGAGAAACTGTACTTCAATCTTCAAATGATGACGAGAAACACCACCAAAATAACTGAGGTACTCCGGTAGAATGAAAAGCGAAGAGATTGAGCCAACAATGAAAATGATTTGAAATCGATCTTGGAAAAACATCTGACTGATGAAATTCATACTTACGTCAAATTTCGGAAAGAATTAGGAATAACTCCGGGGAAATTAGAAGAGTCGTAAGATCCAGGAAAGACCACGTGGGTTAGGGCCCATTGAAAAGAAACACCGTTGGAAAGGGATGATAGGCAGATAGATGATGCATCGGAACAATTGAAATATTTGCCTGAGGTGACAACCTCGAATTAAATGGAACACTGATGAATCTCCTGAGATGTCTTCAGCACTCCGGAAGGATAAACTGGCGAGAGACGAACGAGCAAGGAGAACACCTGATCCAAGGAAAGAATATGATCAACACCGAAAAACTTGAATTGAGTCCACCGGAAAAGAAAGAGATGAAGAATGACGAACTAGACGAGAATTCACCGTTTGAAATGATTGAGGGAAGAATGAAGAAACTCCACACGAGTGGAATTTATGGTCGGAAGAAACTCGAACTCCGGGAATAATAGGGTGGGAGGGCGGGAAAAAACAAAGGCAACTTGGAAGGGGAAATTGACGAATATCTTGAAGAGAAAACACCAGTTGAAAGAAAGCAAAGACTTCACACGAGTAGGATGGATACTCGATTACGGACTCCGGTTCCGAGAGGAAGAAGAGAGGGCGGGTGGGAAAAACAAGGACAACTTCGGACAAGGAAAAACAACGACGTCGGAGGAAGAACTGAGGATTGAACTTGGCAAAGATGAAGAGACTCGAGTCAACTTGACGAGAAATGCACCGGATAAAAAGAGCTGAGGAACAAACTTCCGAAAAACCAACTGCGTGAACCTAAAGAAAAAATTTGAAGGGGAAGAGGAGTAATTCAAAACATCTACGTCAAGATTCCTCACCAGAGCGACGAAGGGGCTGAGGAGTAAAAAGAATTCCTACTCTCCGATATAACTAGACTCAGAAAACAGTTTTCTTCTAGACTCGACAACGGCCAAACTACACGATCAATCAAGGGGGGCTCCTAGGGTCGGTCGAGGCTCTGATACCAACTTGTCACGCCCAATATGCGACCCTATCCAAAAGGAACTCGAAGGTCCCACCAAGGATAGACCCGCATATTGGAACGCTTTTGCAAGGTGGATATCATTACATCAACATTACATAATACATAGGGATACATACATAAGGCACAAATGCCACAAGAATACATCAACATCATATACAAGATCAACATCCGACTACGGATGGAACATAAACAGAAACTCAAACGACATCCACCCTGCTAGCCCAGGCTGCCGACCTGGAACCTATTCCCTGATCGAAGAAGAAGCAGAAGAAGAACTCCAACACAAGAAAACATCGCTCTCACGTCATGATCATCGCAAACCTGTACCTGCAACTGGTGGTGTAGTAATCTGTGAGCCACGAGGACTCAGCAATCCCATTACCATGGGTATCAAGACTAGCAAAGCTTAAGTAGGAAAGGAAGGGATAAGGTGGTGAGGTTGCAACAGCGACTAAGCATATATGGTGGCTAACATACGCAAAGGAGAGCGAGAAGAGAAACAAAGGAACGGTCGTCAACTAATAATGATCAAGAAGTGATCCTGAACTCCTACTTACGTCAAACATAACCCAGAAACCGTGTTCTCCTCTCGATCAACCCCGAAAAGAGACACTCACGGTTACGCACATGGTTGGTGTATCTTAATTAAGATCAACCGGGTTTTCTACAACGGACATTAACAAATTCCCATCTGCCACATAACCGCGGGCACGGCTTTGAAAGTTCAAACCCTGCAGGGTGTCCCAACTTAGCCCATGATAAGCTCTCGCGATCAACGAAGGATATTCCTTCTCCCGGAAGACCCGATCAGTCTCGAATCCGGCTACAAGACATTTCGACAGCAATAAAACAAGTCCAGCAAAGCCGTCCGAATGTGCCGACAAATCCTGATAGGAGCTGCACATATCTCGTTCTCGTGGCACACCGGATTGTCCAAACTTCGGTAGGCGAACCCGAGTTGCCCCTGGTGGCCACCGGTGTCGACGGTTTGGACCAGCACTCACGACGAGCACCGCCCGGGGGTAAATAAGATGACCCTTGAGGCGCGACTCCCAAGGGAAAAAGGGCTAGGTGAGGCAAATGTAAAACCAAGGTTGGGCCTTCTTTGGAAAAGTCTTATTCAAAGCGAACTGTCAAGGGGTCCCATAAATCACCCGACCGCGTTAGGGACGCAAAATCCGGGAACATAATACCGATATGACGGAAACTAGGGCGGCAAGAGTGGAACAAAACACTAGGCATAAGGCCGAGCCTTCCACCCTTTACCAAGTATATAGATGCATTAATTAAATAAGATATATTGTGATATCCCAACAAGTAAACATGTTCCAACAAGGAACAACATCTCCATGTTCCAACAAGGAACAGACTTCATCTTCACCTGCAACTAACAATGCTATAAGAGGGGCTGAGCAAAGCGGTAACATAGCCAAACAACGGTTTGCTAGGAAGGGTGCAAAAGGTTAGAGGCTGACATGGCAATTGGGATGGCTTGATAAACAGGTAATAGGTAGCGTAGCATAGCGATAGAACGAAGCAACTAGCATAGCAATGATAGTAGTGAGATCCAGGGTAGCGGTCATCTTGCCTGAAATCCCGCAAGGAAGAAGAACGAGTCCATGAAGAAGACGAACGGATGAAGCCGAACCAAGCGTAGACGAACGAATCCTCACGATCGCAACGTAACAGGAACTAACAAGAAGAAGCACACAACATAGTAAACACACCACACATGAACAAGACATGATGCACAACCAAGCATGATGCATGACGAAGCTAGGATGAGGCTACTCATGGCAGGGGATGATGCAAACAAGAGCAACACAACAAAGCAAGTTTAAATGAGGCCGGAAACAACATATAACAATTCCGGTAAGTCCTCATATGCAAATTTCGAAATTGGTCCAGATCTGAATAAACCTTAAGTTGAAGTTGTTAAACAGAAATTTAAAATGCACCACGATGATCTACACGAAATTCTAGTCAAGTTACATATAAAGTTCATTAGATTCGGAGCTACGTCCTAGAAGATATGAGCAAAACAAGATAAGCATGGCATTGATGCAATAATCATAAAAACATCGAGCAAACACATCAAAACATGGATGCAACATGATAATATGAAACTACATGCAAAATCAAGCAAAGCACACTCAAAACGGAGCAACGGTTCAACACATACACCCAATACAAGATATGACCACAATCTGTCCAAAACAGCAACTAGGCATATTGCAAGCATCAAAACAATATGCTACAGCACCTCAATATGAAAACAAAAGGCATGGACATGATGTACAGGTAAAGCATTACAAAACATGAACACTGAGCTAACTCCAGAAATGACTAGAACATGCTCAAAATGACATGGCAAGATTGCAAGTAATAACAGTTTCAGACATTGGCAGAAATATCATCAGGTTGCAATGTTTAGAGCTATGAAACTACATGTTACAGGAACTTATCATGGCAAACAAAGGCATGGCATGATACTACTAAATGCATAGAACAAAAGTCCCTTAGTGACCATAAGCCAAAAAGGATCAGAAAATATAGTAACACCCATGTCAATATCGAAAGTCTCGTTAACAGATTCAGCAACATGACATGTCAAAAACTGATAACAAGTAGGCATGTTTACAAGCTCAATGCACTCACTACAGAGCCTTAAATGATAAACTAAGCATACATACATCAAGAAGACATGTCATAGAAGACATTCATGGCAAGAACAAGAACATAGCATATACGGATCAACCACAACAACCTAGGCAAAATTGAATAACCTGTAAACAATCTGCCAGGAACATTTTATAGCAAAAGTAGAGCTCGATTGACTCAAGCTAGACTACTCCATAATTGCAAACAAGGGCATGGATGGATAGAGAAAGACATGCTTTACGAAACATCCTTACTGAAGAATCTCAAAATATGCACGGATCTCTTGGTAGCATCAAGTTAACATGGCATCAAAATATCAGCAAAACAGGGCTGAAATCAGCAACAACAAGACACCTAGTTTGCATGCTTGTGCTAGTCACCACATAGATCACAAAAATACATAGCAAGCACCACTGGAAAGAAGACATGGCATATTACAAAACACATGTAGGGCTCCAGTCCATAGGATGCACACATCAATCATGGCAAAAATGACAAAAGTGCAAGTTCTGATAAGAATCAGAAACTAACATCACATAGCACTCTTGCAACAGCATTTCGGGCATCAAGATGAGCTCAAATGAAAATGATGCAATGATATGAAATGATCTACTCATCGAGACGAACATTTTGACATATTATGCGCACAAAACGGAGCTACGATGACAGAGATACAATGCAACGAAAATGCAATAAAATTACTGCAGATTTCGGGACTTAGATGAAATTGGAGGGGGGAAAAGGTCAACCGAGGGCACGGACGACGAGGTTGGCTGGAACTTCGCCGGAGGGCTGCCGGAGAGGAGGGAGGTGGCGGACGAGCCTGGGTCGCGGATGGAGGAGAGGCCAGGCGGCGACCGCCGACGGGCGGCGCGGGCGGCGGCGGGAGGCAGCGCCGGCTCGGTTCGAGCTTCAGCAGGGCAGCGATGGGGCGGCGCGACCTGGAGGAACGCGCTGGCGAGGGGCGGCGGGCGGCGGTCGCCGGGCGACGGGCGGAAGGGAGCGAGGCGCCGGAGCCTCGGGCGGCGGCGGCGAGGAGCGCCAGCTCGGGAGGCGCGGGCGGCGACGTGGGAGCCGGAGGCGGCGGCGGGATAGCTGCTGGCGGCGCGGCGGCGGGCGAAGTCCGGCGACCGAGACGGCGGCGGCGGGCGGCGGAGGACGCTGGGACGGGCGGTGCGGTGCGGATGGGGCTCAGCGGCCTTGGGGGCAGCGGTGGCGCGACGCCGGAGGACACGTGGCGGCGCTGATTGGCGCGGGGCGAGGAGGACGTGTCCGGAGGGCGGACGCGTCCGGGCGCGGAGGAAGAAGGAGACTAGGGTTAGGGGGGAATCATCCGCGATTTTTCGAGGGGAGGACATATATATAGGTAGAGGGAGCTAGGAGAGTCCAAAAGAGGTGCGGTTTTCGGCCACGCGATCGTGATCGAACGACCGAGAGCATGGAGGGGAGTTTGGTGGGTTTTGGGCCACTTAGAAAGGGGTGTTGGGCTGCAACTCAAAGAGGGCTTTGCGGTTACCCGGTTAACCGTTGGAGTACCAAACGACCTCCAAATGGCACGAAACTTGACAGGCGGTCTACCGGTGCTATACCAAGGCCGCTTGACAAACCTCGGTCCATTCCGAGACCGTTTGACACCCGCACATGAAAAGAGGTAAAAGAGGGCGCCGGGAGACATAGGAGTGCCGGATTGCAAAACGGACAACGGGGAAAATGCTCGGATGCATGAGACGAACACGTATGCAAAATGAAATGCACATGATGACATGATATGAAAAGCAGATGATGACATGGAAAAGAGAGACACGCAATCACATGACATGGCAACAACGATGAATAACTGGAAGACACCAGGCGCATCGAATACGGGGCGTTACAAATACCTAGTTCAATCTCGTTACCGGCAAGTCTCTTTACTCGTTACGTAATGCATCATTCCGTAACTAACTCATTAGCTACATTGCTTGCAAGGCTTATAGTGATGTGCATTACCGAGAGGGCCCAGAGAAACCTCTCCGACAATCGGAGTGACAAAACCTAATCTTGAAATACGCCAACCCAACATGTACCTTTGGAGACACCTGCCTATGGTTAGGAAACATAACCATCTTTGATTAATGAGCTAGTCAAGTAGAGGCATACTAGTGACGTTGTGTTTGTCTATGCATTCACACATGTATCATGTTTCCGGTTAATACAATTCTAGCATGAATAATAAACATTTATCATGATATGAGGAAATAAATAATAACTTTATTATTGCCTCTAGGGCATATTTCCTTCAGTCTCCCACTTGCACTAGAGTCAATAATCTAGATTACATAGTAATGATTCTAACACCTATGGAGTCTTCGTGTTGATCATGTTTTGCTCATGAGAGAGGCTTAGTCAATGGGTCTGCAACATTCAGATCCGTATGTATCTTGCAAATCTCTATGTCTCCCACTTGGACTTGGTCCCGGATGGAATTGAAGCGTCTCTTGATGTGCTTGGTCCTCTTGTGAAATCTGGATTCCTTTGCCAAGGCAATTGCACCAGTATTGTCACAGAAGATTTTCATTGGTCCCGATGCACTAGGTATGACACCTAGATCGGAAATGAACTCCTTCATCCAGACTCCTTCATTTGCTGCTTCCGAAGCAGCTATGTACTCCGCTTCACATGTAGATCCCGCCACGACACTTTGTTTAGAACTGCACCAACTTACAGCTCCACCGTTTAATAAGAACACGTATCCGGTTTGCGATTTAGAATCGTCCGGATCAGTGTCAAAGCTTGCATCGACGTAACCATTTATGACTAGCTCTTTGTCACCTCCATATACGAGAAACATATCCTTAGTCCTTTTCAGGTATTTCAGGATGTTCTTGACCGCTGTCCAGTGATCCACTCCTGGATTACTTTGGTACCTTCCTGCCAAGCTTATTGCTAAGCATACATCAGGTCTGGTACACAGCATTGCATACATGATAGAGCCTATGGCTGAAGCATAGGGAACATCTTTCATTTTCTCTCTATCTTCTGCTGTGGTCGGGCATTGAGTCTGACTCAATTTCACACCTTGTAATACAGGCAAGAACCCTTTCTTTGCCTGATCCATTTTGAACCTTTTCAAAACTTTATCAAGGTATGTGCTTTGTGAAAGTCTAATCAAGCGTCTTGATCTATCCCTATAGATCTTGATGCCTAATATGTAAGCAGCTTCACCGAGGTCTTTCATTGAAAAACTTTTATTCAAGTATCCTTTTATGCTATCCAGAAATTCTATATCATTTCCAATTAATAATATGTCATCTACATATAATATCAGAAATGCTACATAGCTCCCACTCACTGTTGGGGAACGTAGTAATTTCAAAAATTTTCCTACGCACACGCAAGATCATGGTGATGGCATAGCAACGAGAGGGGAGAGTATTGTCCACGTACCCTCGTAGACCGTAAGCGGAAGCATTATGACAACGCGGTTGATGTAGTCGTATGTCTTCACAATCCGACCGATCCAAGTACCGAACGTACGACACCTCCGAGTTCAGCACACGTTCAGCTCGATGACGATCCCCGGACTCCGATCCAGCAAAGTGTCGGGGATGAGTTCCGTCAGCTCGACGGCGTGGTGACGATGATGATGCTCTACCGGCATAGGGCTTCGCCTAAACTCCGCGATGATATGACTGAGGTGGAATATGGTGGAGGGGGGCACCGCACACGGCTAAGGAACGATCACGAAGATCAACTTGTGTGTTATGGGGTGCCCCCTGCCCCCGTATATAAATGAGGGAGGGGAGTGCGGCGGCCCCCAAAGTGCGCTGAGGAGTCCTACTCCCACGGGAGTAGGACTCCCCTCTGCCTTGTTGGAGAAGGAAAGGGGGGAAGGGAAAGAGGAAGGGGCGCCGCCCCCCCTCTCCTTGTCCTATTCGGACAAGGGGGGGGGGCTGGGCCTGCCCTGGCCGGCCCTCCTCTTCTCCCTTATGGCCCACTAAGGCCCATTATCCCCCGGGAGGGTTCCGGTAAACCCCGGTGTTCCGGTAAAATCCCGATTTCACCCGGAACCATTCCGATATCCAAATATAGGCTTCCAATATATCAATCTTTATGTCTCGACCATTTCGAGACTCCTCGTCACGTCCGTGATCACATCCGGGACTCCGAACAAAATTCGGTACATCAAAACTTATAAACTCATAATAAAACTGTCATCGTAACGTTAAGTGTGCGGACCCTACGGGTTCGATAACTATGTAGAAATGACCTAGAACTATTCTCGGTCAATAGCCAATAGCGGAACCTGGATGCCCATATTGGTTCCTACATATTCTACGAAGATCTTTATCAGTCAAACCGCATAATGACATACGTTGTTCCCTTTGTCATCGGTATGTTATTTGCCCGAGATTCGATCGTCGGTATCCAATACCTAGTTCAATCTCGTTAGTGGCAAGTCTCTTTACTCGCTCCGTAATACATCATCTCGCAACTAACTTATTAGTTGTAATTCTTGCAAGGCTTATGTGATGTGTATTACCGAGAGGGCCCAGAGATACCTCTCCGGCAATCGGAGTGACAAAACCTAATCTCGAAATACGCCAACCTAACATGTACCTTTGGAGACACCTGTAGTACTCCTTTATAATCACCCAGTTACGTTGTGACGTTTGGTAGCACCCAAAGTGTTCCTCCGTAAACGGAGTTGCATAATCTCATAGTTACAGGAACATGTATAGGTCATGAAGAAAGCAATAGCAATATACTAAACAATCAAGTGCTAGGCTAACGGAATGGGTCATGTCAATCACATCATTCTCCTAATGATGTGATCCCATTAATCAAATAACAGCACATGTCTATGGTTAGGAAACATAACCATCTTTGATTAATGAGCTAGTCAAGTAGAGGCATACTAGTGACTATATGTTTGTCTATGTATTCACACATGTATCATGTTTCCGGTTAATACAATTCTAGCATGAATAATAAACATTTATCATGATATGAGGAAATAAATAATAACTTTATTATTGCCTCTAGGGCATATTTCCTTCACTCACTTTCTTGTAAATACAGGCTTCTCCAAAAGTCTGTATAAAACCATATGCTTTGATCACACTATCAAAACGTTTATTCCAACTCCGAGATGCTTGCACCGGTCCATAAATGGATCGCTGGAGCTTGCACACTTTGTTAGCACCTTGTGGATCGACAAAACCTTCTGGTTGCATCATATACAACTCTTCTTCCAGAAATCCATTCAAGAATGCAGTTTTGACATCCATTTGCCAAATTTCATAATCATAAAATGCAGCAATTGCTAACATGGTTCGGACAGACTTAAGCATCGCTACGGGTGAGAAAGTCTCATCGTAGTCAACCCCTTGAACTTGTCGAAAACCTTTCGCAACAAGTAGAGCTTTATAGACAGTTACATTACCATCAGCGTCCATCTTCTTCTTAAAGATCCATTTATTCTCAATGGCTTGCCTATCATCAGGCAAGTCAACCAAAGTCCATACTTTGTTCTCATACATGGATCCCATCTTAGATTTCATGGCCTCTAGCCATTTTGCGGAATCTGGGCTCATCATCGCTTCCTCATAGTTCGTAGGTTCATCATGGTCAAGTAACATGACTTCCAGAATAGGATTACCGTACCACTCTGGTGTGGATCTTACTCTGGTAGACCTACGAGGTTCAGTAGAAACTTGATCTGAAGTTTCATGATCAATATCATTAGTTTCCTCACTAATTGGTGTAGTTGTCACAGGAACCGGTTCTTGTGATGAACTACTTTGCAATAAGGGAGCAGGTACAGTTACCTCATCAAGTTCTACTTTCCTCCCACTCACTTCTTTCGAGAGAAACTCCTTCTCTAGAAAGGATCAGATTTTAGCAATGAAAATCTTGCCCTCAGATCTGTGATAGAAGGTGTACCCAATTGTCTCTTTTGGGTATCCTATGAAGACACATTTCTCCGATTTAGGTTCGAGCTTATCTGGTTGAAGTTTCTTCACATAAGCATCGCAGCCCCAAACTTTAAGAAACGACAACTTTGGTTTCTTGCCAAACCACAGTTCATAAGGTGTCGTCTCAACGGATTTTGATGGTGCCCTATTCAACGTGAATGCGGCCGTCTCTAAAGCATAACCCCAGAACGATAGTAGTAAATCAGTAAGAGACATCATAGATCGCACCATATCTAGTAAAGTACGATTACGACGTTCGGACACACCATTTCGTTGTGGTGTTCCGAGTGGCGTGAGTTGCGAAACTATTCCGCATTGTTTCAAATGTAAACCAAACTCGTAACTCAAATATTCTCCTCCACGATCAGATTGTAGAAACTCTATTTTCTTGTTACGATGATTTTCCACTTCACTATGAAATTCTTTGAACTTTTCAAATGTTTCAGATTTGTGTTTCATAAAGTAGATATACCCATATCTGCTCAAATCATCTGTGAAGGTGAGAAAATAACGATACCCGCCGAGAGCCTCAACATTCATTGGACCACAAACATCAGTATGTATGATTTCCAACAAATCAGTTGCTCGCTCCATAGTTCCGGAGAACGGCGTTTTAGTCATCTTGCCCATGAGGCACGGTTCGCAAGTACCAAGTGATTCATAATCAAGTGATTCCAAAAGCCCATCAGTATGGAGTTTCTTCATGCGCTTTATACTGATATGACCTAAACGGCAGTGCCACAAATAAGTTGCACTATCATTATCAACTCTGCATCTTTTGGTTTCAACACTATGAATATGTGTATCACTACTATCGAGATTCAATAAAAATAGACCACTCTTCAAGGGTGCATGACCTTAAAAGATATTACTCATATAAATAGAACAACCATTATTCTCTGATTTAAATGAATAACCGTCTCGCATCAAACAAGATCCAGATATAATGTTCATGCTCAACGCTGGCACCAAATAACAATTATTTAGGTCTAAAACTAATCCCGATGGTAGATGTAGAGGTAGCGTGCCGACCGCGATCACATCGACTTTGGAACCATTTCCCACGCGCATCGTCACCTCGTCCTTAGCCAATCTTCGCTAATCCGTAGTCCCTGCTTTGAGTTGCAAATATTAGCAATGAACCAGTATCAAATACCAGGTACTACTGCGAGCATTAGTAAGGTACACATCAATAACATGTATATCACATATACCTTTGTTCACTTTGTCATCCTCTTATCCGCCAAATACTTGGGGCAGTTCCGCTTCCAGTGTCCAGTCTGCTTGCAATAGAAGCACTCAGTCTCAGGCTTAGGTCCAGACCTGGGTTTCTTCTCTTGAGCAGGAACTTGTTTGCTGTTCTTCTTGAAGTTCCCCTTCTTCTTCCCTTTGCCCTTTTTCTTGAAACTAGTGGTCTTGTTGACCATCAACACTTGATGCTCCTTCTTGATTTCTACCTCCGCAGCTTTTAGCATTGCGAAGAGCTCGGGAATTGTCTTGTTCATCCCTTGCATATTATAGTTCATCACGAAGCTCTTGTAGCTTGGTGGCAGTGATTGGAGAATTCTGTCAATGACGCTATCATCCGGAAGATTAACTCCCAGTTGAATCAAGTGATTATTATACCTAGACATTTTGAGTATATGCTCACTGACAGAACTATTCTCCTCCATCTTGCAGCTATAGAACTTATTGGAGACTTCATATCTCTCAATCCCGGCATTTGCTTGAAATATTAACTTCAACTCCTGGAACATCTCATATGCTCCATGACGTTCAAAACGTCGTTGAAGACCCGGTTCTAAGCCGTAAAGCATGGCACATTGAACTATAGAGTAGTCATCAGCTTTGCTCTGCCATACGTCCATAACATCTGGCGTTGCTCCTACAGCAGGCCTGGCACCCAGCGGTGCTTCCAGGACGTAATTCTTCTGTGCAGCAATGAGGATAATCCTCAGGTTACGGACCCAGTCCGTGTAATTGCTACCATCATCTTTCAACTTTGCTTTCTCAAGGAACGCATTAAAATTCAACGTAACAACAGCACGAGCCATCTATCTACACCAAACATAGACAAGCAAAATACTATCAGGTACTAAGTTCATGATAAATTTAAGTTCAATTAATCATATTACTTAAGAACTCCCACTTAGACAGACATCTCTCTAGTCATCTAAGTGATTACGTGATCCAAATCAACTAAACCATGTCCGATCATCACGTGAGATGGAGTAGTTTCAATGGTGAACATCACTATGTTGATCATATCTACTATATGATTCACGTTCGACCTTTCGGTCTCCGTGTTCCGAGGCCATATCTGTATATGCTAGGCTCGTCAAGTTTAACCTGAGTATTCCGCGTGTGCAACTGTTTTGCACCCGTTGTATTTGAACGTAGAGCCTATCACACCCGATCATCACGTGGTGTCTCAAAGACGAAGAACTTTCTACAACGGTGTATACTCAGGGAGAACACTTCTTGATAATTAGTGAGAGATCATCTTAAAATGCTACCGTCAATCAAAGCAAGATAAGATGCATAAAGGATAAACATCACATGCAATCAATATAAGTGATATGATATGGCCATCATCATCTTGTGCTTGTGATCTCCATCTCTGAAGCACCATCGTGATCACCATCGTCACCGGCGCGACACCTTGATCTCCATTGCAGCATCGTTGTCGTTACGCCATCTGTTGCTTCTACGACTATCGCTACCGCTTAGTGATAAAGTAAAGCAATTACAGGGCGTTTGCATTTCATACAATAAAGCGACAACCATATGGCTCCTGCCAGTTGCCGATAACTTCGGTTGCAAAACATGATCATCTCATACAATAAAATATAGCATCACGTCTTGACCATATCACATCACAACATGCCATGCAAAAACAAGTTAGACATCCTCTAATTTGTTGTTGCAAGTTTTACATGGCTGCTACGGGCTGAGCAAGAACCGTTCTTACCTACGCATCAAAACCACAACGATAGTTCGTCAAGTTAGTGCTGTTTTAACCTTCGCAAGGACCGGCGAGCCACACTCGGTTCAACTAAAGTTGGAGAAACCGACACCCGCCAGCCACCTGTGTGTGCAAAGCATGTCGGTAGAACCAGTCTCGCGTAAGCGTCACGCGTAATGTCGGTCAGGCCGCTTCATCCAACAATACCGCCAACCAAAGTATGACATTTGGTAAGCAAGTATGACTTGTATCGCCCACAACTCACTTGTGTTCTACTCGTGCATATAACATCAACGCATAAAACCTAGGCTCGATACCTTTGTTGGGGAACGAGTAATTTTAAAAATTTCCTATGCACACGCAAGATCATGGTGATGGCATAGCAACGAGAGGAGAGTATTGTCCACGTACCCTCGTAGACCTAAGCGGAAGCTTTATGACAACGCGGTTGATGTAGTCATACGTCTTCACGATCCGACCGATCCAAGTACCGAACGTAACGGCACCTCCGAGTTCAGCACACGTTCAGCTCGATGACGATCCCGGGCTCCGATCCAGCAAAGCGTCGGGGATGAGTTCCGCAAGACGACGGCGTGGTGACGATGATGATGTTCTACCGGCGCAGGGCTTCGCCTAAACTCCGCGACGATATGACCGAGGTGGAATATGGTGGAGGGGGCACCGCACACGGCTAAGGAACGATCCGTAGATCAACTTGTGTGTCTATGGGGTGCCCCCTGCCCCCGTATATAAAGGAGCAAGGGGGGGTGCGGCCGGCCCTAGGAGGAGGCGCGCCGGAGGAGTCCTACTCCCACCGGGAGTAGGACTCCCCCTCCCTAGTTGGACTAGGACTTGGGGGGAAGGAGGAGAGGGGGAAAGGAAAGGGGGGGGGGCGCCGCCCCCCTCCTTGTCCTATTCGGACTTGGGGGGAGGGGCGCGCGGCTGCCCCTTGGCCCCTTCTCCTCTTTCTCCACTAGGCCCACTAAGGCCCATTAGGTCACCGGGGGGTTCCGGTAACCTCCCGGTACTCCGGTAAAATGCCGATTTCACCCGGAACACTTCCGATATCCAAACATAGGCTTCCAATATATCAATCTTTATGTCTCGACCATTTCGAGACTCCTCATCATGTCCGTGATCACATCCGGACTCGAACAAACTTCGTACATCAAAACTTATAAACTCATAATAAAACTGTCATCGTAACGTTAAGCGTGCGGACCCTACGGGTTCGAGAACTATGTAGACATGACCTAGAACTATTCTCGGTCAATAACCAATAGCGGAACCTGGATGCCCATATTGGTTCCTACATATTCTACGAAGATCTTTATCGGTCAAACCGCATAACGACATCGTTGTTCCTTTGTCATCGGTATGTTACTTGCCCGAGATTCTATCGTCGGTATCCAATACCTAGTTCAATCTCGTTATCGCAAGTCTCTTTACTCGTTACATAATGCATCATTCCGTAACTAACTCATTAGCTACATTGCTTGCAAGGCTTATAGTGATGTGCATTACCGAGAGGGCCCAGAGATACCTCTCGACAATCGGAGTGACAAAACCTAATCTCAAATACGCCAACCCAACATGTACCTTTGGAGACACCTGTAGTACTCCTTTATAATCACCTAGTTACGTTGTGACGTTTGGTAGTACCAAAGTGTTCCTTCGTAAACGGAGTTGCATAATCTCATAGTTACAGGAACATGTATAAGTCATGAAGAAAGCAATAGCAATATACTAAACGATCAAGTGCTAGGCTAACGGAATGGGTCATGTCAATCACATCATTCTCCTAATGATGTGATCCCATTAATCAAATGACAACACATGTCTATGGTTAGGAAACATAACCATCTTTGATTAATGAGCTAGTCAAGTAGAGGCATACTAGTGACTTATGTTTGTCTATGTATTCACACATGTATCATGTTTCGGTTAATACAATTCTAGCATGAATAATAAACATTTATCATGATATGAGGAAATAAATAATAACTTTATTATTGCCTCTAGGGCATATTTCCTTCATCTCCCACTTGCACTAGAGTCAATAATCTAGATTACACAAGAATGATTCTAACATCCATGGAGTCTTGGTGCTGATCATGTTTTGCTCGTGGAAGAGGCTTAGTCAACGGGTCGCAACATTCAGATCCGTATGTATCTTGCAAATCTCTATGTCTCCCACTGGACTTGGTCCGGATGGAATTGAAGCGTCTCTTGATATGCTTGGTCCTCTTGTGAAATCTGGATTCCTTTGCCAAGGCAATTGCACCAAGATTGTCACAGAAGATCTTCATTGGTACCGATGCACTAGGTATGACACCTAGATCGGAAATGAACTCTTTCATCCAGACTCCTTCATTTGCTGCTTCGAAGCAGCTATGTACTCCGCTTCACATGTAGATCCCGCCATGACGCTTTGTTTAGAACTGCACCAACCGACAGCTCCACCGCTTAATAAAAACACGATCCGGTTTGCGATTTAGAATCGTCCGGATCAGTGTCAAAGCTTGCATCGACGTAACCATTTACGACTAGCTCTTTGTCACCTCCATATACGAGAAACATATCCTTAGTCCTTTTCGTATTTCAGGATGTTCTTGACCGCTGTCCAGTGATCCATTCCTGGATTACTTTGGTACCTTCCTGCCAAGCTTATTGCTAAGCATACGTCAGTTCTGGTACACAACATTGCATACATGATAGAGCCTATGGTTGAAGCATAGGGAACATCTTTCATTTTCTGTCTATCTTCTGCTGTGGTCGGGCATTGAGTCTGACTCAATTTCACACCTTGTAACGCAGGTAAAAATCCTTTCTTTGCCTGATCCATTTTGAACTTTTTCAAAACTTTATCAAGGTATGTGCTTTGTGAAAGTCCAATCAAGCGTCTTGATCTATCTCTATAGATCTTGATGCCCAATATGTAAGCAGCTTCACCGAGGTCTTTCATTGAAAAACATTTATTCAATTATCCTTTTATGCTATCCAGAAATTCTAAATCATTTCCAATTAATAATATGTCGTCCACATATAATATCGAAATGCTCTGAGCTCCCACTCACTTTCTTGTAAATACAGGCTTCTCCAAAAGTCTCAGTATAAAACCATATGCTTTGATCACACTATCAAAGCGTTTATTCCAACTCCGAGAGGCTTGCACGGACCATAAATTGATCGCTGGAGCTTGCACACTTTGTTAGCACTTTTGGATCAACAAAACCTTCTGGTTGCATCATATACAACTCTTCTTCTAGAAATCCATTCAAGAATGCAGTTTTGACATCCATTTGCCAAATTTCATAATCATAAAATGCAGCAATTGCTAACATGATTCGGACAGACTTAAGCATCGCTACGGGTGAGAAAGTCTCATCGTAGTCAACCCCTTGAACTTGTCGAAAACCTTTCGCAACAAGTCGAGCTTTATAGACAGTTACATTACCATCAGTTTCAGTCTTCTTCTTAAAGATCCATTTATTCTCAATGGCTTGCCGATCTTCGGGCAAGTCAACCAAAGTCCATACTTTGTTCTCATACATGTATCCCATCTCAGATTTCATGGCTTCCAGCCATTTTATGGAATCTGGGCTCACCATCGCTTCTTCATAGTTTGTAGGTTCGCCATGGTCAAGTAACATGACTTCCGGAATAGGATTACCGTACCTCTCAGTGCGGATCTTACTCTAGTTGACCTCGAGTTCAAGAGAATCTTGATCTGAAGTTTCATGATCAATATCATTAGCTTCCTCACTAATTGGTGTAGTTGTCACAGGAACCGGTTCTTGTGATGAACTACTTTCCAATAAGGGAGCAGATACAGTTATCTCATCAAGTTCTACTTTTCTCCCACTCACTTCTTTCGAGAGAAACTCTTTTTCTAGAAAGGATCCGAATTTAGCAACGAAAATCTTGCCTTCAGATCTGTGATAGAAGGTGTACCCAATAGTCTCTTTTGGGTATCCTATGAAGACACATTTCTCCGATTTAGGTTCGAGCTTATTTGGTTGAAGTTTCTTCACATAAGCATCGCAACCCCAAACTTTAAGATACGACAACTTTGGTTTCTTGCCAAACCATAGTTCATAAGGTGTCGTTTCAAGGGATTTTGATGGTGCCCTATTTAATATGAATGCGGCCATCTCTAAAGCATAACCCCAAAACGATAGCGGTAAATCAGTAAGATACATCATAGATCAAACCATATCTAGTAAAGTACGATTCTGACGCTCGACACACCATTTCGTTGTGGTGTTCGGGTGGCGTGAGTTCTTAAACTATTCCGCATTGTTTCAAATGTAAACCAAACTCGTAACTCAAATATTCTCCTCCACGATCAGATCGTAGAAATTTTATTTTCTTGTTACGGTGATTTTTCCACTTCACTCTGAAATTCTTTGAACTTTTCAAATGTTTCAGACTTATGTTTCATCAAGTAGATATATCCATATCTGCTCAAATCATCTGTGAAGGTGAGAAAATAACGATACCGCCAAGATGCCTCAACATTCATTGGACCACAAACATCGGTATGTATGATTTCCAACAAATCAGTTGCTCGCTCCATAGTTCCGAGAACGGCGTTTTAGTCATCTTGCCCATGAGGCACGGTTCGCAAGTACCAAGTGATTCATAATCAAGTGATTCCAAAAGCCCATCAAGATGGAGTTTCTTCATGCATTTTACAATCGATATGACCCAAACGGCAAGTGCCACAAATAAGTTGCACTATCATTATCAACTCTGATCTTTTGGTTTCAACACTATGAATATGTGTATTACTACTATCGAGATTCAATAAAATAGACCACTCTTCAAGGGTGCATGACCATAAAAGATATTATTCATATAAATAGAACAACCATTATTCTCGACTTAAATGAATAACCGTCTCGCATCAAACAAGATCCAGATATAATGTTCATGCTTAACGCTGGCACCAAATAACAATTATTTAGGTCTAAAACTAATCCCGATGGTAGATGTAGAGGTAGCGTGCCGACCGCGATCACATCGACTTTGGAACCATTTCCAGCGATCGTCACCTCGTCCTTAGCCAATCTTCGCTAATCCGTAGTTCCTGTTTGAGTTGCAAATATTAGCAATGTAACCAATATCAAATACCGGTACTCTGCGAGTATTAGTAAGGTACACATCAATAACATGTATATCACATATACCTTTGTTCACTTTGCCATCCTTCTTATCCGCCAAATACTTGGGGCAGTTCCGCTTCGGTGTCGATCTGCTTGCGGTAAAAGCACTCGGATCTCGGCTTAGGTCCAGACTTGGGTTTCTTCTCTTGAGCAGCAACTTGTTTGCTGTTCTTCTTGAAGTTCCTTCTTCTTCCTTTGCCCTTTTTCTTGAAACTGGTGGTCTTGTTAACCATCAACACTTGATGCTCCTTTTTGATTTCTACCTCCATGCTTTTAGCATTGCGAAGAGCTCGAATAGACTTGTCCATCACTTGCATATTATAGTTCATCACGAAGCTCTTGTAGCTTGGTGGCGTGATTGAAGAACTCATCAATGACACTATCATCGGAAGATTAACTCCCAGTTGAATCAAGTGATTATTATACCTAGACATTTTGAGTATGTGTTCACCGTGTAACTATTCTCCTCCATCTTGCAGCTATAGAACTTATTGGAGACTTATTCATATCTCTCAATCCGGGCATTTGCTTGAAATATTAACTTCAACTCCTGGAACATCTCATATGCTCCATGACATTCAAAACGTCGTTGAAGGCCCGATTCTAAGCCGTAAAGCATGGCACACTGAACTATCGAGTAGTCATCAGCTTTGCTCTGCCAGACGTTCTTAACGTCGTCAGTTGCATTAGCAGCAGGCCTGGCACCTAGCGGTGCTTCTAGGACGTAATTCTTCTGTGCAGCAATGAGGATAATCCTCAGGTTATGGACCCAGTCCGTGTAATTGCTACCATCATCTTTCAACTTTGCTTTCTCAAGGAACGCATTAAAATTCAACGGAACAACATCACGAGCCATCTATCTACAGTAAACATAGACAAGCAAAATACTATCAGGTACTAAGTTCATGATAAATTTAAGTTCAATTAATCATATTACTTAAGAACTCCCACTTAGATAGACATCTCTCTAATCATCTAAGTGATTACGTGATCCAAATCAACTAAACCATGTCCGATCATCACGTGAGATGGAGTAGTTTCAATGGTGAACATCACTATGTTGATCATATCTACTATATGATTCACGTTCGACCTT
This sequence comes from Aegilops longissima, assembly GCA_021605205.1. NCBI lineage: Eukaryota > Viridiplantae > Streptophyta > Magnoliopsida > Poales > Poaceae > Aegilops > Aegilops longissima. The sequence continues at coordinate 5,062,031 of CM038680.1, read as the reverse complement.
TCGGTCTCCGTGTTCCGAGGCCATATTTGTATATGCTAGGCTCGCCAAGTTTAACCTGAGTATTCCGCGTGTGCAACTGTTTTGCACCCGTTGTATTTGAACGTAGAGCCTATCACACCCGATCATCACGTGGTGTCTCAGCACGAAGAACTTTCGCAACGGTGCATACTCAGGGAGAACACTTCATGATATTTTTAGTGATAGATCATCTTAAAATGCTACCGTCAATCAAAGCAAGATAAGATGCATAAAGGATAAACATCACATGCAATCAATATAAGTGATATGATATGGCCATCATAATCTTGTGCTTGTGATCACCATCTCTGAAGCACCGTCGTGATCACCATCGTCACTGGCGCGACACCTTGATCTCCATCGTAGCATCGTTGTCGTCTCGCCAACTATTGCTTCTACGACTATCGCTACCGCTTAGTGATAAAGTAAAGCAATTACAGGGCGTTTGCATTTCATACAATAAAGCAACAACCATATGGCTCCTGCCAGTTACCGATAACTTCGGTTACAAAACATGATCATCTCATACAATAAAATATAGCATCACGTCTTGACCATATCACATCACAACATGCCCTGCAAAAACAAGTTAGACGTCCTCTACTTTGTTGTTGCAAATTTTACGTGGCTGCTACGGGCTGAGCAAGAACCGTTCTTACCTACGCATTAAAACCACAACGATAGTTCGTCAAGTTAGTGCTGTTTTAACCTTCGCAAGGACCGGGCGTAGCCACACTCGGTTCAACTAAAGTGAGAGAGACAGACACCCGCCAGTCACCTTTAAGCAACGAGTGCTCGCAGCGGTGAAACCAGTCTCGCGTAAGCGTACGCGTAATGTCGGTCCGGGCCGCTTCATCTCAGAATACCGCCGAACCAAAGTATGACATGCTGGTAAGAAGTATGACTTGTATCGCCCACAACTCGCTTGTGTTCTACTCGTGCATATAACATAAACGCATAAAACCAAGCTCGGATGCCACTGTTGGGGGACGTAGTAATTTCAAAAAATTTCGTACGCACACGCAAGATCATGGTGATGGCATAGCAACGAGAGGGGAGAGTATTGTCCACGTACCCTCGTAGACCTAAGCGGAAGCTTTATGACAACGCGGTTGATGTAGTCATACGTCTTCACGATCCGACCGATCCAAGTACTGAACGTACGGCACCTACGAGTTCAGCACACGTTCAGCTCGATGACGATCCCCGGGCTCCGATCCAGCAAAGCGTCGGGGATGAGTTCCACAAGACGACGACGGCGTGGAGCGATGATGGTGTTCTTGCGGCGCAGGGCTTCGCCTAAACTCCGCGACGATATGACCGAGGTGGAATATGGTGGAGGGGCACCGCACACGGCTAAGGAACGATCACGAAGATCAACTTGTGTGTTATGGGGTGCCCCTGCCCCGTGATATAAAGGAGGGAGGGGAGGTGCGGCCGCCCCAAGGGGTGCGCTGGAGGAGTCCTACTCCCACGGGAGTAGGACTCCCCTCTGCCTTGTTGGAGAAGGAAAGGGGAGGGAAAGAGGAAGAAGGCCGCCCCCTCCTTGTCCTATTCGGACAAGGGGGGGGGGCGCCTGCCTGCCCTGGCGGCCCTCCTCTTCTCCCTTATGGCCCACTAAGGCCCATTATCCCCCGGGAGGGTTCCGGTAAACCCCGGTGTTCCGGTAAAATCCCGATTTCACCCGGAACCATTACGATATCCAAATATAGGCTCCAAATATATCAATCTTTATGTCTCGACCATATCGAGACTCCTCGTCACGCCCGTGATCACATCCGGGACTCCGAACAAACTTCGGTACATCAAAACTTATAAACTCATAATAAAACTGTCATCGTAACGTTAAGCGTGCGGACCCTACGGGTTCGAGAACTATGTAGACATGACCTAGAACTATTCACGGTCAATAACCAATAGCGGAACCTGGATGCCCATATTGGTTCCTACATATTCTACGAAGATCTTTATCGGTCAAACCGCATAACTACATACGTTGTTCCCTTTGTCATCGGTATGTTATTTGCCCGAGATTCGATCGTCGGTATCCAATACCTAGTTCAATCTCGTTACTGGCAAGTCTCTTTACTCATTCCGTAATGCACCATCTCGCAACTAACTTATTAGTTGTAATGCTTGCAAGGCTTATGTGATGTGTATTACCGAGAGGGCCCAGAGATACCTCTCCGACAATTGGAGTGACAAAACCTAATCTCGAAATACGCCAACCCAACATGTACCTTTGGAGACACCTGTAGTACTCCTTTATAATCACCCAGTTACGTTGTGACGTTTGGTAGCACCCAAAGTGTTCCTCCGGTAAACGGGAGTTGCATAATCTCATAGTTACAGGAACATGTATAGGTCATGAAGAAAGCAATAACAATATACTAAACGATCAAGTGCTAGGCTAACAGAATGGGTCATGTCAATCACATCATTCTCCTAATGATGTGATCCCATTAATCAAATAACAACACATGTCTATGGTTAGGAAACATAACCATCTTTGATTAATGAGCTAGTCAAGTAGAGGCATACTAGTGACTATATGTTTGTCTATGTATTCACACATGTATCATGTTTCCGGTTAATACAATTCTAGCATGAATAATAAACATTTATCATGATATGAGGAAATAATAATAACTTTATTATTGCCTCTAGGGCATATTTCCTTCACTCACTTTCTTGTAAATACAGGCTTCTCCAAAAGTCTGTATAAAACCATATGCTTTGATCACACTATCAAAACGTTTATTCCAACTCCGAGATGCTTGCACCGGTCCATAAATGGATCGCTGGAGCTTGCACACTTTGTTAGCACCTTTTGGATCGACAAAACCTTCTGGTTGCATCATATACAACTCTTCTTCCAGAAATCCATTCAAGAATGCAGTTTTGACATCCATTTGCCAAATTTCATAATCATAAAATGCAGCAATTGCTAACATGGTTCGGACAGACTTAAGCATCGCTACGGGTGAGAAAGTCTCATCGTAGTCAACCCCTTGAACTTGTCGAAAACCTTTCGCAACAAGTCGAGCTTTATAGACAGTTACATTACCATCAGCGTCAATCTTCTTCTTAAAGATCCATTTATTCTCAATGGCTTGCCTATCATCAGGCAAGTCAACCAAAGTCCATACTTTGTTCTCATACATGGATCCCATATTAGATTTCATGGCCTCTAGCCATTTTGCGGAATCTGGGCTCATCATCGCTTCCTCATAGTTCATAGGTTCATCATGGTCAAGTAACATGACTTCCAGAATAGGATTACCGTACCACTCTGGTGTGGATCTTACTCTGGTAGACCTACGAGGTTCAGTAGAAACTTGATCTGAAGTTTCATGATCAATATCATTAGTTTCCTCACTAATTGGTGTAGTTGTCACAGGAACCGGTTCTTGTGATGAACTACTTTGCACTAAGGGAGCAGGTACAGTTACCTCATCAAGTTCTACTTTCCTCCCACTCACTTCTTTCGAGAGAAACTCCTTCTCTAGAAAGGATCTGATTTTAGCAACGAAAATCTTGCCCTCAGATCTGTGATAGAAGGTGTACCCAATGGTCTCTTTTGGGCATCCTATGAAGACACATTTCTCCGATTTAGGTTCTAGCTTATCTGGTTGAAGTTTCTTCACATAAGCATCGCAGCCCCAAACTTTAAGAAACGACAACTTTGGTTTCTTGCCAAACCACAGTTCATAAGGCGTCATCTCAACGGATTTTGATGGTGCCCTATTCAACGTGAATGCGGCCGTCTCTAAAGCATAACCCCAGAACGATAGTAGTAAATCAGTAAGAGACATCATAGATCACACCATATCTAGTAGAGTACGATTACGACGTTCGGATACACCATTTCGTTGTGGTGTTCCGGGTGGCGTGAGTTGCGAAACTATTCCGCATTGTTTCAAATGTAAACCAAACTCGTAACTCAAATATTCTCCTCCACGATCAGATCGTAGAAACTTTATTTTCTTGTTACGATGATTTTCCACTTCACTATGAAATTCTTTGAACTTTTCAAATGTTTCAGATTTGTGTTTCATTAAGTAGATATACCCATATCTGCTCAAATCATCTGTGAAGGTGAGAAAATAACGATACCCGCCGCGAGCCTCAACATTCATTGGACCACAAACATCAGTATGTATGATTTCCAACAAATCAGTTGCTCGCTCCATAGTTCCGGAGAACGTCGTTTTAGTCATCTTGCCCATGAGGCACGGTCCGCAAGTACCAAGTGATTCATAATCAAGTGATTCCAAAAGCCCATCAGTATGGAGTTTCTTCATGCGCTTTATACCGATATGACCTAAACGGCAGTGCCACAAATAAGTTGCACTATCATTATCAACTCTACATCTTTTAGTTTCAACACTATGAATATGTGTATCACTACTATCGAGATTCAATAAAAATAGACCACTCTTCAAGGGTGCATGACCTTAAAAGATATTACTCATATAAATAGAACGACCATTATTCTCTGATTTAAATGAATAACGGTCTCGCATCAAACAAGATCCAGATATAATGTTCATGCTCAACGCTGGCACCAAATAACAATTATTTAGGTCTAAAACTAATCCCGATGGTAGATGTAGAGGTAGCGTGCCGACCGCGATCACATCGACTTTGGAACCATTTCCCACGCGCATCGTCACCTCGTCCTTAGCCAATCTTCGCAATCCGTAGTCCTGTTTGAGTTGCAAATATTAGCAAGAACCAGTATCAAATACCCGGTACTCTGCGAGCATTAGTAAGGTACACATCAATAACATGTATATCACATATACCTTTGTTCACTTTGTCATCCTTCTTATCCGCAAAATACTTGGGGCAGTTCCGCTTCCAGTGTCCAGTCTGCTTGCAATAGAAGCACTCAGTCTCAGGCTTAGGTCCAGACTTGGGTTTCTTCTCTTGAGCAGCAACTTGTTTGCTGTTCTTCTTGAAGTTCCCCTTCTTCTTCCCTTTGCCCTTTTTCTTGAAACTAGTGGTCTTGTTGACCATCAACACTTGATGCTCCTTCTTGATTTCTATCTCCGCAGCTTTTAGCATTGTGAAGAGCTCGGGAATTGTCTTGTTCATCCCTTGCATATTATAGTTCATCACGAAGCTCTTGTAGCTTGGTGGCAGTGATTGGAGAATTCATCAATGATGCTATCATTCGGAAGATTAACTCCCAGTTGAATCAAGTGATTATTATACCCGGACATTTTGAGTATATGCTCACCTTGTAACTATTCTCCTCCATCTTGCAGCTATAGAACTTATTGGAGACTTCATATCTCTCAATCCGGGCATTTGCTTGAAATATTAACTTCAACTCTGGAACATCTCATATGCTCCATGACGTTCAAAACGTCGTTGAAGACCGGTTCTAAGCCGTAAAGCATGGCACACTGAACTATAGAGTAGTCTTCACTTTGCTCGCCATACGTCCATAACATCCGGCGTTGCTCTGCAGCAGGCTGGCACCCAGCGGTGCTTCGGGGCGTAATTCTTACGTGCTGCAATGAGGATAATCCTCGAGTTACGGACCCAGTCCGTGTAATTGCTACCATCATCTTTCAACTTTGCTTTCTCAAGGAACGATTAAAATTCAACGTAACAACAGACGAGCCATCTATCTACACCAAACATAGACAAGCAAAATACTATCAGGTACTAAGTTCATGATAAATTTAAGTTCAATTAATCATATTACTTAAGAACTCACACTTAGACAGACATCTCTCTAGTCATCTAAGTGATTACGTGATCCAAATCAACTAAACCATGTCCGATCATCACGTGAGATGGAGTAGTCTCAATGGTGAACATCACTATGTTGATCATATCTACTATATGATTCACGTTCGACCTTTCGGTCTCCGTGTTCCGAGGCCATATCTGTATATGCTAGGCTCGTCAAGTTTAACCTGAGTATTCCGCGTGTGCAACTGTTTTGCACCCATTGTATTTGAACGTAGAGCCTACCACACCCGATCATCACGTGGTGTCTCAGCACGAAGAACTTTCACAACGGTGCATAAAGGATAAACATCACATGCAATCAATATAAGTGATATGATATGGCCATCATCATCTTGTGCTTGTGATCTCCATCTCTGAAGCACCATCGTGATCACCATCGTCACCGGCGCGACACCTTGATCTCCATCGCAGCATCGTTGTCGTTACGCCATCTATTGCTTACGACTATCGCTACCGCTTAGTGATAAAGTAAAGCAATTACAGGCGTTGCATTTCATACAATAAAGCGACAACCATATGGCTCCTGCCAGTTGCCGATAACTTCGGTTACAAAACATGATCATCTCATACAATAAAATATAGCATCACGTCTTGACCATATCACATCACAACATGCCGTGCAAAAACAAGTTAGACATCCTCTAATTTGTTGTTGCAAGTTTTACATGGCTGCTACGGGCTGAGCAAGAACCGTTCTTACCTACGCATCAAAACCACAACGATAGTTCGTCAAGTTAGTGCTGTTTTGACCTTCGCAAGGACTGGGCGTAGCCACACTCGGTTCAACTAAAGGGAGAAACTGACACCCGCCAGCCACCTGTGTGCAAAGCACGTCGGTAGAACCAGTCTCGCGTAAGCGTACGCGTAATGTCGGTCCAGGCCGCTTCATCCAACAATACCGCCGAGCCAAAGTATGACATGCTGGTAAGCAGTATGACTTGTATCGCCCACAACTCACTTGTGTTCTACTCGTGCATATAACATCAACGCATAAAACCTAGGCTCGATACCCTTTGTTGGGGAACGAGTAATTTTAAAAATTTCCACGCACACGCAAGATCATGGTGATGGCATAGCAACGAGAGGGAGAGTATTGTCCACGCCCTCGAGACCGTGGCGGAAGCTTTATGACAACGCGGTTGATGTAGTCGACGTCTTCACGATCCGACCGATCCAAGTACCGAACGTCACGGCACCTCCGAAGTTCAGCACACGTTCAGCTCGATGATGATCCCGGGCTCCGATCCAGCAAAGCGTCGGGGATGAGTTCGTCAAGACGACGGCGTGGTGACGATGATGATGTTCTACCGCACAGGCTTCGCCTAAACTCGCGACGATATGACCGAGGTGGAATATGGTGGAGGGGGCACCGCACACGGCTAAGGAACGATCCGTAGATCAACTTGTGTGTCTATGGGGTGCCCCTGCCCCGTATATAAAGGAGCAAGGGAGGGGTGCGGCCGGCCCTAGGAGGAGGCGCGGAGGAGTCCTACCCTACAGGAGTAGGACTCCCCTTCCCTAGTTGGACTAGGACTTGGGGGGAAGGAGGAGAGGGGGGAAAGGAAGGGGGGGCGCTGCCCCCCTTCCTTGTCCTATTCGGAGTTGGGGGGGGGGAGGGGCGCGCGGCTGCCCCTTGGTCCCTTCTCCTCTTTCTCCACTAGGCCCACTAAGGCCCATTAGGTCACCGAGGGGTTCCGGTAATCTCCCGGTACTCCGGTAAAATGCCGATTTCACCCGGAACACTTCCGATGTCCAAACATAGGCTTCCAATATATCAATCTTTATGTCTCGACCATTTCGAGACTCCTCGTCATGTCCGTGATCACATCCGGGACTCCGAACAAACTTCAGTACATCAAAACTTATAAACTCATAATAAAACTGTCATCGTAACGTTAAGCGTGCGGACCCTACGGGTTCGAGAACTATGTAGACATGACCTAGAACTATTCTCGGTCAATAACCAATAGCGGAACCTGGATGCCCATATTGGTTCCTACATATTCTACGAAGATCTTTATCGGTCAAATCGCATAACAACATACGTTGTTCCCTTTGTCATCGGTATGTTACTTGCCCGAGATTCGATCGTCGGTATCCAATACCTAGTTCATTCTCGTTACCGGCAAGTCTCCTTACTCTTACGTAATGCATCATTCCGTAACTAACTCATTAGCTACATTGCTTGCAAGGCTTATAGTGATGTGCATTACCGAGAGGGCCCAGAGAAACCTCTCCGACAATCGGAGTGACAAAACCTAATCTCGAAATACGCCAACCCAACATGTACCTTTGGAGACACCTGTAGTACTCCTTTATAATCACCCAGTTACGTTGTGACGTTTGGTAGTACCCAAAGTGTTCCTTCGGTAAACGGGAGTTGCATAATCTCATAGTTACAGGAACATGTATAATTCATGAAGAAAGCAATAGCAATATACTAAACGATCAAGTGCTAGGCTAACGGAATGGTCATGTCAATCACATCATTCTCCTAATGATGTGATCCCATTAATCAAATGACAACACATGCCTATGGTTAGGAAACATAACCATCTTTGATTAATGAGCTAGTCAAGTAGAGGCATACTAGTGACGTTGTGTTTGTCTATGCATTCACACATGTATCATGTTTCCGGTTAATACAATTCTAGCATGAATAATAAACATTTATCATGATATGAGGAAATAAATAATAACTTTATTATTGCCTCTAGGGCATATTTCCTTCAAGGTCTTCATCCCTTCGAGAAATCGTGTATGCATTGCAGTGAACCGTAGGCAGACTTGGTCGTAAGCTAATAATATCCTTGTCACCTTTCATATGCATCAAATGAGGTCCTTCGGGAGTTTCTGTTAAAGAATATAATAATAATATAGTTAGCAATGTAGTTTAGCTTAAGAAGAATGTATGCGAAAGATGCACTAGTGACATAATAGTAAAATATCTTACCATGCTATTTCCATGGACATTGTCGTAGTTCAACACGTGGACTAATGACACGTGTTGAACATAATTTGGAGGAATTTCGTAATTATTCTTGAAAGTCTCAACATCATTAATAAATGAGACAAGATGATTTTCTCCTTGCAATTTAGTTCAGAGCCATAATTGTAGTAGGTTTTGTCTACTACCTTCCGTACATTTCTTGATGAATGGAAATAAGCTGTCAACTACTTTTAAATAAACAATATAAACTACTTAACAAATTTATTTGACAAACTCACACAGAGGTAGAACTGGAATCATATCCACATTCACCCAAATGTCAATATTATCTTCAACATCATCTTCAGGACGAATATCTGCATATCGTCATGAAATCTATAAGCCTTGCATAGAGCTCTCCAATTAGAGAAACCAAAATGTGTGTGATTAACTGCATTGTAGACCTTAACCACAAGAGTGTAAACCATGTCGAGTCCTGAGGTGAGCTATCTTCGTCTCCATATTGTCACTATCTTGGAAACCAAGCTTCTCCAAAACAAACAGTCCTCCATGGTAGGGGATGCACTAGTTAAATTAAAAAAGGGGAAATTACACATAGAAGCAAAGAAGCACAAGTCATGCTTAATTACACGTTCATGCAAAGAAGCACAAGTCAATACCTACCGTAAAAACATCCAGTGTCTCGTCCAGCTTGATGGTGAAGTACCTACCGTTTTCCAGACGATACCTTTCGCACATATCCTGGTCGTCGGCGCAGTAATCACACTCGGGGATCCTATCATCGTCAGACATTTCTTGTGTTCATAATTCAAAGATTATAAATCGATGGCAATTACCAGAAACTCAACACACTGATCACTCTTCAGCACAGGTTGGCTTTTGGTCTGTCAAGTTTTCCTTCAAAACTCTCATATCATGTGGTGTATATGGAGGGCACTCCCTCTCTGATATATTCGACCATCAGTGATGGTCACTCCTCCCTTCGTTCCCAAGTGCATTACACCAAAATGTCTGGCACATGGGAATGAAGGAACGACCCCCACGATAATAGTCGGGATTCTTACTCTCTGATATTTGCGACCATCGATGATGGTCACTCTTCTCTTCCTTCTCGTGCATTAGCAAAAGGTCTATCACGAGAAGGAAGAGGAAGAGCGACTCCCACGACAACAGTCGACATTCTTCTTCTCTCATATATGATGGACACTCCCTCACTGATTTTTCAACCGTCAGTGATGGTCGCTCTTCTCTTCCTTCTCTTGCATTACCAAAAGGACTATCACGAGAAGAAGAGGAAGAGCGACCCCCATGACAACAATCGACATTCTTCTTCTCTCATATATGGTGGAAACTCTCCCTCACTGACTTTTTGACCGTCATGTATGGAGCCCCGACAAACTTAAAGTCAATATGAAATGTCGTTTAATTCTCTTTCCGGCAAATTCAGGCACTCTATATTTCCTATATTCTAGCACAAGCATGCTAAAATTCACGGAAAATTCCAGCATCAACTTTGCTAAAAGAGGACATATGGAACACCTAAAATTTGCTGGAACCGAAATGAATCAACACTCCAGCAAAACATAGGCCACTCAGGTGTTCCCTGCAAACATAGGCCACTAGGGCAAGCACATATCCTTCATTTTCGTATTTAAGCAACCACATAGACCATGTTTACTCACTATAGACGATGGTTGTCGACCGGACAAGAAGCATAACTAAATACCGTAGTTCTTCAAGAAAGTAGGTCTCTCTCATGTTTCAAAATCATGCAAAGGACCTACTATAGTCAACTATTGTTGCCCCTTTCTAATGTTAAATTATGCAAGACACTAACCTGTTTCGCCCATGGCCTAAGTCCTCGGGTTTTCATTTCACAAAAATACTAGCTTCAATTTTTCATTTAAAAAAACACTAGCTTCGCATTTTCATTTCAAAAGAATACTAGCTTCACATTTTTTTAAGAAAAATACTAACTTCAGATTTTCATAGTTACTAATCTACTACTAGTACTACATCTATTACACACACACACACACACACACACACACACACACACACACACACACACACACATATATATATATATATATATATATATATATATATATATAGAGAGAGAGAGAGAGAGAGAGAGAGGACATGGACTTCCCAGTACAAGGTTGAACTACATCAGAATATTATTCACGTTTTTTATACATAAACACTATTCTGATCACGGGATCAGAATAATATTCTGATCACAACATGGACTTCCCGAGTAACGCGCCTGGCCTTCCCCGAGTAGAAGGTTGAACTTCAGCTAAAAAGTGTCCAAATGGGGCTTGCGATATACCGTTGGAAAGCTATGAACACCAGTCTCATACCCCAAGTTGAATTTTTGGCAAAATGTAAGCGGTTTAAGAGCAGTTTTGAAAATCGTTTTTCCTTCATACAAAAAACATGAATCATATTTTTTATCGCATTTCTAAACCATTTATCGAATGACGCAAATAATATGGCATTGGAAAGCTGCTGCAAAACCGCTCCTTCGACATGTTGAAAGTTTTATCTAATTCCTTATGGTTAAAGAGTAATTTGGAAAATCGTAAAATTTCGCAAACCGAACAGCCGAGTTCGTATTTTTGATGGCATTTCTAAACGGCTAATCCAATTGAGGCAAATGACATGGTGTTGGAAAGATTATGAAAATGCGCTACTTTTTCATGTTGAAAGTTTTTTTAATTTTGAATGGTTTAAAAGAAATTTAGAAAACAATACAAGTTCTAGAGAATTTGTATTTTCGAGCTAATTGTTTAACCGTATGTGCGAATGCAGCAAATGATATGGCGTTCGAAAGCTTGAGGAAATTCGAAACTTTTTTGTATCTATTATTTCTCCCAATTCTTTATGGTTTTAAGTCAGTTTCGAAAATGGCGAATAACGTATTTTTGCCGTATTTTCTACAAACTTTAACGGAATGGCGCAAATGATATACCGTTGAAAAGCTACGGAAAAAGCGAAACTTTTCCATGTTGATGGTTTCCTCTGATTCTTAGCCGTTTTCAAGTAATTGCGAAAATGGCGGGATCATTCGTTCTGTCTTTATCGCGAAACTGATTCTTCGAAAATGCACCACGTGAAGACTTGAACTTCTCGGCATGTCTACTTGAACTTCACTCTGTTTTTCACGTGCTTTTCTTGACCGTAGCTCTCCATCCACTCACCGAAACACTCACCGGAATTGAGAAAGTGTCATACCAGTGGAAAGCTACTGTGAACACGCAACTTTCCCGTGTTGATCGTTTTTCCATACTCACGGCGGGTTTTAAAAGTTTTTCATGTGAAATTCATTCAGTGTAGTAGTTGAACTTCCTGCTGTTTTCACGTTGAACTTATGTGACGTATTTTCGTTTGTAATTTTCCTCATCTATTCGTTAGTGTTACACAAATGATTTTCCTTTTGTACAAACCCTTCTCACAATTAATTTTTTAACTTTCTCCGATCGAGGACTTGAACTTATACAAATGATATTCCTATCGTTTTGAAGTAAATTAGAAAATGACAAGATCATGATTTCTGCCTTCAACGTGAATGGAAATGCACTGCGTGAAGTAGTTGAACTTCTCGGGCATGTCTGTTTGAACTTCACACTGTTTTTTGACGTGCTATTTTTTGACATGCTGTTTTTCGCACTGCGTGAAGTAGTTGAACTTCTGGGGCATGTCTGTTTGAACTTCACTCTGTTTCACTTTATTTGTATTTTTCTTGTATGAAATACACATCATGTAGTACGTGAACTTCCGGTTGTTATCACTTTTGAACTTCTCTCTGGTTTGAGAGAATTATTATAAAACACAAAAAATAACATACTTTTTATGTATTTTGGACATCTAAATACATGGTGAACCTCTCTCACAAGAATATTTTAACCTTTTCCTCGCTGAGCAATTGAACTTCTATCAACCATTCTTTTCATTCATGAGTTATTTTTAAAAGTGCAAAAAATGGTGTCGTGTTTCTTATTTTTTCAATAGGTAAATCCTAGGTTTTAGTAAACTCCGAACTTCTCTGTTATTTCAACTTGAACTTCACCTTTTTATATTTTGAGTAAAGAATTGTATTCGATTTTTATACGGAAAAAATCGAACATGGAAATAGAAGGTGAACCTCTCTCGCAAGAATTTTGAACTTCCCCTGACAGAGCACTTGAACTTCTAGCAACAAACTGTTTAAGCTTTTATTTTTCTATACTTTTTATTCTGACCTGAAATGCATTCCTTGCAGTACTTGAACTTCTCATTGTTTTCACTATGAACTTCTGTCACATTTTTGTGCATACATTGAATTACATGCAATTGCAGGTCGGACGTCATTTTTTGCTATTTTCAAACATGTAATTGGAGGTCGGATGTCCCGCAATATTAATTTTACACCATGCATGGAGCATGTGAACTTCTTGCAACAAACCTTTTAAGCTTTTGGTTTTCTATTCTTATATTCTTATCTGAAACGCATTTCGTGTAGTAGTTGAACGTCCCGCTGTTTTCTCCCTGAACTTCTGTCACATATTTTTGTTCAACCTCTCTCACAAGAATTTTTAAACTTTTCTTGATCTGAGCCCTTGAACTTCTATCAACAAAACTTTTAGCCTTTGATTTTTCATTCTTTTTTTTCATATAAATGCACACCGTGTAGTACATGAACTTCCGGTAGTTACCAATCTGAACTTCTCTCCGTTACGTGAAAATATCTGAGTTTTTTATGAATATTAATCTGAATTTCTTAATTCTTTTTTTATGAATTCTGAAACGCTATATTTTTAAAAGTTGAACTTCTTGTTATTTTATTTTTGAACTTCTTGTTTCCATTCTTTAATAACGAGGGAAATCTGAGTTTTCTATAATCATCGAACTTCTCCATCTTTTTAATATGGACTTCATGGTTTTTCTAATCTTTTTTATGAAATTTGGAAGCACTCTATTTTTAAAATTTGAATTTCTTGTTTTTTAATATTTGAACTTCTTTTTTCCATTCTTTAATAATGAGGAAAATCTCAGTTTTCTATAATCATCGAACTTCTCCATCTTTTTAAATTGGACTTCCTAGTTTTATTTCTTTTAATAACAGAAAAAATCTTAATTTTATATAGACATCGAGCCGCTGTGTTTTTAAATTTTAACTTCTAGGTTTATTTTAAGAGAGAAAATCTTTGTTATTAAATTGTTTGAGATGCTTTTGTAATGACCTTCTTTGGGTTTGTAACAAGCATTGAACCAATTGCGCCGCACCAATGACATTAAAACTCAGATTTTACTAACAATTTTAAAAGTTTTTCATTTGAAATTCATTCAATATAGTAGTTGAACTTCCTGCTATTTTCACGTTGAACTTCTATGACTTATTTTCTTTTGTAATTTTCTCATCCATTCGTGAGTGTTATACAAATGATAATCCTTTTGTACAAACCTTTCTCACAATAATTTTTGAACTTTCTCCGACCGAGGACTTGAACTTATAACAACAAAAATTTTGGACTTTGATGTAGTACATGAACTTTTTCCATTTCTATAATTTGAGTTTTTTTTCTTTTTGAAACCAAACGTCTCCCAAATAATAACTGAAGTTTTTTGCGGATTGAGAGAATTATTTGAAAACACAATAAAAACAATTTATTTTTTGTGTTTTCGAACATCGAAATACAAGGTGAACCCCTCTTGCAATAATTTTTGAACTTCCTCGTACAGAGCACTTGAACTTCTTTTAACAAACCTTTTAATCTTTTATTTTTTATACGTTTATTCTTACCTGAAATGCATTCCCTGTAGTATATGAACTTCTCGTTGTTTTCACTATGAACTTCTGTCACATTTTTGTGTATATGTCGAATTACACGCAATTGAAGGTGGGACACCTTATTTGCCATTTTAAAGCATGTAATTGGAGGTCGAACGTCCCGCAATATAAATTCTGAACCGTGCACGGAGGTGTACGTGAACTTCTTGCAAGAAATCTGAGTTTTTATATACTTCAAACTTCTCTGTTATTTTAATTTCAACTTCTATAGTATTATCCTTAGAAAAATAATATTTTAAAATAAGAATCAAATGATTTTTTAAATTGAACTTCATACTTTTATTTTCCCTAGAAACAGAAAGAATTTGAGTTTTCTGTATATATCAAACTACCCCTTTATTTTAATTTGAACTTCTTCATTTTATTCTTTCGTAGCAAGGAAAATTTGTGTTTTTTTATAAATATCGATCTTCTTTATTTATCTAATTTGGACTTCTTTGTTTATTTCTTTTTGTAACAGAAAAACCCTTGTTTTGTAACAAACTTTAAACCAATTTGTCTCTTAAATTTGAACTTCTACGTTTTCGTAGAAACGAAGAAAATCTGTTTTTTATAAACTTTTTTTGAATGGTTCTGTTTTTTTAATGTGACCTTCTTGGGGTTATTTTAAAACATGAAAGATATGTTTTTTTGTTACAAATATTGAACGACTCTATTATTTTACTTTCAATTTTTGGTGATCTTTCTTCCTATAACGGAAAAATCCATTATAATTTTCCTTTTGTACATGCATAACAATTTCTTGAAACTCTACATTTTATTAAATTTGAACTTCGAGAGTTAACATTTCTAAAATCTGAACTTGGCATGTAGCCATAGCAGAAGTATTTCCTGATCATCTGCACTAGCACCAACATCTGCGCATCTCTAAAGTCATAGTAGAACATCTCTGAAGTCTAAACCGACGAATTTGGAACTGTTCATCATCTAGTGCGAATATCAACATGCTACGTTTTATTCGGGAGCAAAAGTGAGAGAAACAGAGGAACAACGATTCAGACCAGGCACAAGGCACCTGAAATTTTTAGAACATATACTGAAGAATGGTTCTTTGATAGAATGACAATTGTAACAAACACTTATTCTGCAATATAGCAAGTACCAAAATATACAACTGCGGCTCTTCGCGCAGACTTACATCTATCACAGCATCTTTTGTGTTCTTGTCATGAATACCTATTTGTTGACATTTTCACGGAACCTAAGATAGCAATTGACAAAGTAAAGAAGAAACTGAACCAAAAACAATTTGAACCGTCCAAAAAAGGAAGCCTGGACTTCGTTGGGGCATGGTGGAAGTGGGGATCCGGGCATTGCGGTGGTGAGCGTCCTAGTAATTTCAAAAAAAATCTCTACAACTACCTCATTGGTGCAAGAAACATGTAAATTTTGTTCCAACTCCCTCTGGCATTTGCACAAACACCTAGTGGGCAGCAAAGAACCACTTCGTAGATGCTATTTGAAGAACACAGCAAAGAGTAAGAGTGGAAACGGATGACAGAGCTCAGGTGGAGCAGGGCAGGGAGATGGCACCCATTCAAGATGCAGGGTCTGGTCGGGTGCAAACAGTTGAACGAGGACGACGACCGGAGAAGCACGAACGGGGATGCACACATGGTTTGAACTTCTGCCGGGCACGGACGGAGGCAACAGGAGCCAGGTCGCACTCGGCCTGGTTGCCAGGGTTGGATTCGCGCCGTCGCAGGGTGAGGTACATGGTGCTGCGGCGGTGGAGCCCCACCGGGAGGAGGTCGACGGTGGCGGAGCCCCACCGGGACGAGGCAGAAGGCGGGAGGAGGCGGGGGCAGCCAGGAGGAGGTGGAAGGTGGGAGTTGCTGGCGTGCTGGGAACGAGGGATTACCTCGGGGTCGAGGCGGAGCAGCGGCGTCGGGGACATCTGGCGGGTCGCGAGACGGCGGCTGCTGCTAGGGGAGGGAGGTGGAGGTGGCGGCGGGTGCTGGATGGGGCCACGTCGTGGCTGCGCGCCTGGCCGGAGGAGGAAGGTGGGGGCGGCGGCCCGCTGGAAGGCCGGGAGGCTGCGCGCCGTAGGGTGGGCGGCGGGGCGGAGGCGAGGGGCGATTCTTTGGCGGGGCCGCGGCGGCGTCTCCGGTCGCCGGTTGGGGCCGGGGTGGTGGCGCGTCGCCCGTTGGAGGTGGGTGCGTGGGTAGTGCGGGGAGTGGGGGATCGGGTTTTTTTTTCTTTAAAGCGAGTTCGGGAGGATCTGTCGGGCCCTTATAGGGCTGGTTGTGATCCAAATAACTATTCTAATACTGGGATTAGAATAGTGCTACTCTCTCTCTCTCTCTCTCTCTCTCTATATATATATATATATATATATGGAAAATCCATATATATATATTTGAAAACATGCATATAGCAGGACCATTTACCAATTCATTTCCATTTAGACATAAAACTTGAAGAAAGTGCTAGAACTTGAAGAAATTCCCAAAACCTAGGGAGGAGGGGGGAGGAGGGGCAGCGGCTGGCGGAGAAAGGTGGGCAGGTGCCTCCAGGAGGGAGGAGGGGCATCAATGGATGGAGGAGGGAGGAGATGGGTGCCCGGCGGCTAGAGGAGAGAGGAGGGGCGGCAGGCGGCTGGAGGAGGGAGGAGGGGCGGTGGCTAGCTGGAGGAGGTAGGAGGGAGGAGGGGCGGGGTGGAGGACGGAGGAGGCTTACCGAGCAGGACAACGGTGCGGCGACGGCAGCAACGACGCGACAGGTGAGGAAGGTAGAGAGGGTGGAGAGGGAAGAGTGAGCAACGGGCGCCGGTATGTAGGGGATAATGCTGGCTTAGCAGCATCACGGGCTAGGGGCTAGCGCTACTGCTAAAGGCCGTAGCAGTAGCGCTGGGCCAGCGGCCCACGCTGCTGCTAAGTTCGGCCCACCTACTAGCACAGTACACCCATAGTGGTAAAGCCGTGCCATAGGCCCACGCTACTGCTATAAGTTTAGCCGTAGCATGGAGTTTTTCGGACACACTAGTACTACGGGTGGGTAAGGTGGGGACCCCTTAGCTACAGCGCTGGGTGGCTATCCCGCGCTACTACTATAGATTACTTGTAGTGCTCGATTAGACCCAGCGCTACTGCTAAGTAGCAGTAGCCATGGCCTATTACCCCGCGCTACTATAAAGGTTCTACCTATAAAGTATTTCTTGTAGTTTAACCAAGGATAACCCAGTTAAGCGAAGATGGGTGGGTAGTTCACGATGTTATTTTTGTGACCAGAATAAAACCATAAAACACCTCTTTCTCGATTGTCCTCTCGCCAAACTACTTTGGTGCATGATACATATAGCCTTTAATGTTACTCCAATTAGTATCGACACTTCATTTGGGACATGGCTAACTGCAGTGGAATCAAATATTGTGGGACTTATTCGGATAGGGATATGCGCACTACTTTGGACTATATGAAACTACAGAAATGATATAATCTTTAACGGAAAAAAATTCATCAACTTTTTGCAGGTTATATACAGAGCTGCTGTTTGGATCCGTACATGGTTATTACTCACTCATGCGAACTCCAGGAATCTTTTGGCTATTGGGTGAAACCAACGGGTTATCTACAACCGCTTTGTATGGCGATCCAATAGTAGGATATGTGTTTAGTCATCTTGGCCTATTTTTCGCTGGTTGTGGCAGTTCTTTTAATCTTTGTTGGTTTTGTGCTCCTTTTGTGAGCCTTTTCTGAACTTGAGACTTTGTTTGGAAACTTCAATTCAATAAAATGGTTGCATGCATCATTTTGATGCAGAGTCCAGAGGTTATCCTTTAAAAAAAAATATGCCTATACACCTACCTTATTGTTGGACCGCCATGCAAACCCATGCTACTGTCTACCATCAATTGCACCCATAAGCCATACGCTTCTCGGCTTTCGCGGGCTGAGTAATGACCACGGGTGGATCCAGCTAGTTGTTCTGTAGGTAGGCTACTACAAAAGTGGGCCTCTGCAGGCCACTAAGAATAACACATATTGTACTTTGAAGATCTGCAGTGTCTCAATATCCGTCTTCCCATATTTCTTCTATATGTGCCTAATAATACAGATTTCCTAATAATCTAATAAAAAAAGGTACAGATTCCCTCATCTACTAGAAGTTCCTGATTTCCAGGATCGCATTATTGAGTTCATGTTGGCTCTTTTCTTGGCCATGTTACTTTGGCACTCCTGCTATCAATGTTCCATTGCGAAACCTCACGACGAGCTCAGGAAACAGTACTATACATGGTATCTGAAAAAGAATCGACCTTCTGATTGAGGTATGCACTACTAGTGTGTGTGTGTGTGTTCTCCTTTCAATTGAGTGAATTCTCTTCTCTTCTTCAGCCCCTTGGATAGCTCTAACGTAAGTGGCACTAGTGGTGTTCTCAGGAACTAGGAACTAGGCGTTTGAGTCCATTCAGCGTTACTCTGCTAGCTAGGGTGCTCTCCACGATTTAAATTGTGGAGAGTTCTCACCTCAATGGGTCGAGAGAGGGATTTTGCCCCTTTGCCTGGCGTGGGCCATGTTAGTCAGACGTGGGTGTGCCAACGGCCGGATGCCCGCAAAGCCTCCTCACTTTGTCTTCGGTTTGCGGGGTAAATAGCGTTCGGACCGCTTAACGGACGGATGCAGAACCACGTTGGATGGCACGACACGTTCATACTGTGCGATCCGAACAGTTGCACGTGGTTTGAGGGTCGCCGTTGGAAATAACCTTAATTAGCTTATTCCCGCAATATTTTTCCCAGGAAAAGTTCCCTTATTAGGCCTTATATTAGGTATAAATCTTTTTGGTATGCAAAACTAGTAGAACGAGGGTGAGATCCATAACTTTCCGCTCCCCTCCCGGGTCACACGCGTGGGCGAACCTAGGGAGGCGAAACCCTAGAAGCCAACTCCCCACCCACCCCGAGCTTCCATAGCCGCTACTGCCGCCGCCGGCGGTAGCGGGGGTGGTGGGTGGTGGCAGCGCCCGGCCGCCGAAAGTGGCGGGTGTGGTCAGCATGCCCCGACAGGCCTCCCTCACGCGGGGGAGCGACGTCATCCGGGCGGCACAGGTGTGGTGCTGATGGCGCACGGCTCAACTTTGCAACGGAGAGGAGGAGCGCAGCTGTGGTTCGTAGGAGGAGATGGTCTCGGCGCAGTGGATTCTCCCAGAGGTGACGGCGCAGGGCAAGGGGACGGCGGCGCGATGAGCCCATGGTGGCGTGGCAGAGCTCGTCCAGGAGTGGTTGGCCGAGCATGCTGCAGTTCGCGGACGCCTCTGTCTCCGTGCCTACTCCAGGTACCCTGGTCGTGGAAGATGGAGGTGGCAGCGCGGGACGGATGGGCCCGATCGTGGCCGTAGGGCCACGACACGAGTATTTGCTGGACTAGGCCTGACAGCTGTTGTGTGCGGCAATTCTTGGTCGGGCTGGGAGAGAGATCTGCGGGTTGACAACGGAAAAACATTATATGAGACCAGGTCTCATATAAATCAGGTGAGACCCACCCTGATGGATGACATGTAGCATTCACAAATCACAAAGCATCTAATCTCTCCCTCCCTGATTTCAGGTGGGGGTGGGGTAGATGCTTTGTGATTTTTAAATGCCACGTGTTATCCATCAGGATGGGTCTCACCTGCTAACCGTGAAACCTGGTCTCATAGAATTATTTTCCGTTGTCAACCGTGGGGTTGCTTGTATTAGGTAGTAGGGTCGTGTGCTTCTGCCTGTGTGGGTCTTCGGTAGACCACGACATCTCGGCTACGCTGGTGAAGTGTTGTGGCTACGGCGGAGTGGTCAACTTGGACTGTGTGGCCCCAATCGGGAGGGCAGGGATGGAGGTGTGCGGTGATTCAGAAGAAATTCCAGACCATATTCGGTGCCTATGGGTGTCGTTCCCCTTCCTCGAGGTATCGCGCCAAGGTATGTCGGCATCTTCATCGCTCGCTCTTCGGATTGATAGATATCTTCGGGCGAAACCCTAGGTTCGGAGTTGAACCGGTGTGATGGCGGCGTAATCTCTTGGGAGCATTGTGCTTGAAGATAGGGTCTTGAGGTTCCATGTTGCGCTACTTCCAGTGCTCGCCTCTGTCCAAGGTGATCTTCTGAGCGCAATGTACGCCGTAGCCGGTGAGTGCAAGACAGTGACTTTAGTGGACCGACCAAGTTCCGCCATTTACTTGCCACCTCCTTTAGGCATCAAGGGTAGATGATGCATCAATGAGGGAAGTTTAGTTCGAGTTGGTGCTGTCTTCGGAGGTGAGTGCCGTTGGTCAAGATGCGGCAACGTTGCTTAGTCTTGGACATGTTCTTTCTGTGCATTGTAGTTGTGTCGTCAATGGTGGTTGTCTTCGAACTAGCCCTGGTGTGGAGTCTGCACTATGCTTGTTGTCACAACAAGTTATAGTCGTCTTGTAATTGAAATTTTGCCTTCTATAAAAATATGGTACGCGTTCGCGTACTCTCAAAAGCAGTAGAACCATATAAAGGTCTAGTTAGTGCCTTCTACTGATGCAAATAGGAATGCAAATTTTTGACCCTCGAGGTACCCTCTGACTCTTTTTAGTTGAACCAAATGAAGTATATTTTCAGTGGATGTAACTCTTTAAGATTTAGTTCCTTCAGTTCTAAACTGGATATTCAGAAACGCAGATATTGATGTTGTGTTGCCCGACCACTGCGTAATAGATAAGCAGAACAAAAAAGCATGTTTATAGATATTTTATGTTGAAATTGTTATCCTAATTTAAAACAACTCCAATTTTAGACAGGAAAGATTTTTTACCCTAATAATTGTCACACACATCCCAACTTTGAAAGCATACCATGAATTACATATGGAATCTCAGTTAGGTCAGTATCTAGTTTTGATGTTTGGTGTCCAAGAAGAAAAGAAAAGGGAGAACACGGTTAAGATGTTTGGTTGAGAGTTTTTTCCTCAAACAAGGGCCTACAACCTGCACTTACAAGTTAAGATATGAACTCCGGTGACAGAACCAACAGGGGGTTGATCTGCCGATAAACCATGGTATTGTATGGATAAGCACAATTTTGGGTTTTCTTTTCCATTCTTGTGTTGTGCGAACTGAGAAATCAACGGAATAGCAAATGTGAATCACCTTACAAATTGAACCCACACCAGCTTTGTCATCTTGCTAAATTTACTTGTATAGATATATGCATATCTGTCTTACTACCTCGATTATGTTCATATTTTTGCAGTGTCAGACATATTGCATACGTAGTTGGCTGGCTACATAACTAGTAGTCACAACATTATGGACAAGTTGGCAGCTGGAACCACATGGTTGGCCATAGCTATTTTTGTCATATCTGTTATAGCCACCAAGATTTCAAGATGGAAAAGCAATGTCCATCTGTCCACAAGACCACTTCCGCCTGTTGTAAATGTCCTTGCTCTCTTACCTTCGCTCTTTAACAAGGGTTTCTGGGTTACAATCAATGATCGATATACAAGGTTTGGTACTGTATTTACTGTAAATTTGTTTGGACCAAAGATAACCATGTTGGTTGGACCGGAGGTCTCAGCTCATTTCTTCCAAGGTCTGGAGTCAGAGATAAGCTTTGGTAATTTCGCCAAGGTCACCATTCCCCTTTTTGGCCAAGAAGTTCTTTATGCTGTAGATACCGCAACTCGCAACGAGCAAGTAAATTTCGTCATTGATGTACTATTGCCATCAAAGATGCGGAGCCTCGTTGATCCCATATCGCAGGAAGTAAAGGTAAATCTAAAAGAGACCTTCAGTTTATTTTGACTCCCCATGGCTTTTCTTCTATCTCGTTATTTTTGTGGTTTCATGTTTTTGCTTGTTAATACACCTGTTCGAGAGGCAGTTTGCTTGGGTAAATTCCCATACTTAAACTAAGTTTGCACTTAAGTTGACTACATTTGTTTCTTAAAAACTAAATATACATGCAGGACATGTGCATATGATAGCAACGCTGATGCTGATAAGGATATTAAATGATGGGCGTACGTGTCAACTTAGCCCACAAGACATGTCTAGACCCCTTTTTTTAGGGAAGCCACGTCTAAAATCCTTGTAAAACTACAGATCAGATTAGCAAGATGGTGTACTGGGCCTGGTTTTAGCATATGGCATTAGTTTTGGATAGAAGATATAGAGGACAAGAGTGGTGATACCATGCATATGAGTTGCACTTGACTGATCGCATTCTTATACTACTATGCAGGCCTACTTTGCAAAGTGGGGACAAGATGGCATGGTTGATCTTAAGCATGAACTTGAGCAGGTGCTCATGTTTATCTCATGTCGGTGCCTACTCGGATATGAGATTCAGGAGATGATGATGGAAGAAATATACTCATTGTTCCATGAACTTGGGAAGGGCTTAAACTTTTTCAGTTACTTGTTCCCACATATGCCAACTCCAACAAACCGCCGACGCGACAAGGCACACATCAGGCTGAAGGAAATATTCACCAAAATCATCAGGTCACGTAGAAGCTCCAACCGAGTTGAGGAGGATGTACTACAGAGGTTGATGGATTCCAAGTACAAAGATGGTCGCTCCACAACCGAAGCAGAAATTTCTGGCATAATCATGGCCCTCGTCTTTGCTGGAAAACACTCGAGCACTGCCGCTAGTACATGGACTGGAGCTTTCATGTTGAGCAACACCAAAGTTCTTAATAGCTGCCATGGAGGAGCAAAAGCATATCATTAGCAAGTACGAGAACCAAATAGACTACAATGCCTTGTTAGAGATGGATACCCTGCATAGATGCATTAAGGAGGCAATGAGGATGCATACTCCATCGCAAATGTTAATTCGCAAGGCATATAAGAACTTCAAGGTGCAGGCCAAGGAAGGCAAGGAATATGACATACCTAAAGGGCATAACATTGTAATCCCAACGGCACTCAACAATAAGTTGGCACACGTTTATAGTAACCCTCATGTGTATGATCCAGATCGATTTGGTCATGGAAGAGAGGAGGACAAAGTTGGTGGCAAGTTCTCTTTGACGACATTTGGTGGTGGAAGGCATATTTGCCCTGCCATGACCTATGCTTACTTTCAAATTAAATTGGTATGGAGCCATCTGCTAAGAAACTTTGAGCTCAAGCTAATATCTCCTTTCCCTGAGGGAGATTTTAGCAAGTTGGGCCAAGAGCCTAAAGGAAAAATAATGATAAGTTATAAGAGACATTAGTTGTTGTGCTGCTAGCCGTTGATAAAGTAGTAATATTTAGCTGCATAATGTACCCTAACTTTTTTTTGTCAATGTACCCCTAACTATCCCAGTTATTAGTTTGAAATACGAGGGGAGTAAGAATTTGGGTATGAAAAGGTTCGTCCCGAAGAAGGTTTTCCTGCTGTCTCCAAATTCAGTTAGAGTTGATTTCTTTTACTTCAAGTTGTAAGTGGCATTATAAGCCCAACTTAGCCGATCAATACATGCATCCTAGTTCAATCTATTTTCCTTATATTGTATTTACTGTCCTCTGCCTCTCGTGTTGCTGTGCTGAGGATTCCTATCCACGACGGATCATAAACCGTACATTTTTTTATAGATGCATGCAACGCAGACTTCCACACCTTACAAGAGGTGCATGGAATCTTATAAGACATCTCGAACCAGAGATTATACAAGCAATGCATGGGGACTCAGCTCCTCGACATACGGCCCACCTGTCAGTGAGCCAACTGCACCATGCAGTACATAGAGTCAGTGAGCCAACTGCACCCTGCAGTACGTCAGAGGAGCCTCGTCCAATGCATGGAGACTTATAAGACATTTCGAACCATAAATTGTATGAAGAGGTGCATGAAGACTTATTTGACATTTCACTCATAAATTTTTGACATATATATATGTGAGGCTAGCTCACTCAGTAAAAGTTTCTACAATGAAGAAGTATCTGAATTAGGAGTGTAACAACAGGCCAATGATAGGGTACGGCATTGCCGCCGCGCCACTACTATGCCAGTAGGAAACACTACTGGAATAACCTTATATGCCTACGGCCTTATCTATGCCGACGGCTAACGTAGGCATAGATGGAGCTATTCCGACGGCCTGGGGATTACCGTCGGCATAGCTCAATCTATGCCTACGGCAGCCGTAGGCATAGTAAGGCCATCGGCATACATCGATCTATGCCGATGGCTGGCCCTGGTTGCCCGGGGACAATCGGCGGGCTAATGTCGTCAAATCGATGCTGACGGCCCTGACGGCGGCCGTCGGTATAAATATCATATGTTTTCTTACTAGGAGCTGCCACGTGGCATAGCTATGCCTACGGCACGGCCGCAGGGCCGTAGTGTAGCGACCAGACCCAAATGGATCAAGTCTCTGTGCTCAGTGTCATCCCTGGATCAGTAATGCTGACACCACACAGTACTTCGAAGGATTTATAGCAGAGTAGCAATCACACACTTATTACATCGTTGTCCACAAGGGAACTGAATACAAAAATATGGCTTAAGGCCATCTAATAATAACAGCGGAAGGCTTGGAAGATAAGCGAGTCCATCAACTCCAACGGCATCACTGAGTATAGAACCACGACCTAACACCTTACTCGTCGTCTGAAAAGTCTGCAACGTGAAAAGTTGCAGCCCGAAAATGGGTCAGCACATGGAATATGCTGGCAATATAACACATAAGAGCAATGAAAAAGCCTACACTACATGCATATATGGCTGGTGGTAAGGCTCTACGGTTACATTTGCATAAAGCTGATTTTTCCCTACATCAAAGGAATAATTTTATTTAACTATCATGGTGGTTGTTAAACATTGAGAATGGTTGACAGCATCCTCAATCCCAATTAAAAAGTACTCATTAAAACCCAATAACTTTTATTTAGAAGTAACATGTTGAGATTCACATGATATTCAATTACAGGATACTCAAATTGTCCATAACCGGGGACACGGCTAATCATGATTAGTTTATACACTCTGCAGAGGTTTGCGCACTTTTCCCCACAAGACTCGATCGCCTCCGCTTGGTTCTCGTGACTACTGTGGTGTTTGAGAAACGGATGACCGAGACATAGTCTTCGTAAGCGCTAGCACCTTACATGTGGGTAGACCGTACCAACCTACATCCCCTACATCAGCTAGCCTACCCGTAAGAGTTCGCGACGACTTAGTCAACTACGCCAGAGCCCATAATTGGCTTGTGGCTGCACACGGAAGTTTCCAGCTTGAATAATCTTATGATCTCTTAGAGCACAGGTGGCGGTCCGAAGAAATACAGCAAGTCTCGATGGAAACCAGGTGCCTCAATCCACCCAGATGTGTGTTTAGGTTGCCACCTTAGATAAACCATTAATTAACAATCTCACATCTGTCATGGATATTCACTCACCCAATCCACGCCTACTAGCATAGCATGGCATAATAAGCAAACGAGAAGTAACTCCCAAGGTTTCATAAGTAAAACAGGTAATAGGTACTACCTCAATCTACTTCCCAAACCCACAATTTAATTAGATCCTAATCATGCAAGTGTTTGAGGAATAGATCTAATGCATAAAACTGGGTATGAGAAGAGTATGATCAAAGTGTTACTTGCCTTGCTGATGATCCGCGAGTTCTAGGGATTCGAAGTAACAAGCGGCGCACTCCGGGTGATCTAACGCAGACAAACAACAAGCATACAATAAGTATTCATCTTAATGCACGGGGAAATCTCGAATAAAAGATCTAACCAGAAAGTTCAATTTAAGAACCCTGGTTGCAAAAGAATCGAATCAAAATAAACTCCGAAAGTCGAAACTCGAGAGAGAACGACTCGGTTTAGCGATCTGAAATTAGGTCAAAATTTCACAGTGGCAAAACTCTGTGAAAGTAGGGTAGTCGGAACGGCGGTTTCGTTACGAAACTCCAGGCGCTTGAATCACCTGATTCCGATAAACGAGCGAGAAATAAAACAGTTTAGAAAATCGGATCTGAAATCAAATCAGAAAAATAACGGATTAAATCTGATTAAAAGAAAAACAACGAACGGGTTAAAAAGCGAACATTCGTTAACAGAACGAATCTAACGAACGTGTTCATTGAAACGAACGGTTCGGTGAACGTTCGTTAAATAAGAAAACCGAAAAAAATAAAACCAATCTAGGTTTTTAAAAAAAAACCGAACATATTTTTTTTTTAAATAAACCGGATCGGTTCACGATGGAAAAACCGAATCGGGCGCGGGGCGGGGCGGCTACCTCCGGCGATCGCCGACGGGGCTCTCCGGGCTCGGTTGGGGCGGCGGGTCGGGAGGCGAGGGCGGCGGGTCCGCGGGCGGCGTCGGCGTCCACGGCGGGCGGGCGGCGCCCACGACGGCGGCGGGCTTCAGCGTCGGGCGCTGGTGGCGGGCGGCTCCAAGGGCGAGGTGAGAGGGAGAGGGGGTCGGGGTTATAAAGGGGGGCGGTTCCTTGGGAGGGGGCAGGGGAGCCTTGGGTCGGGTCGGACTCGGGCGGCGGGGCTCGTCTTGTGGCGGGAGTCCGCGGGCGGCGCGGCCATGAGAGGAGGAGGAGGGAGGTGGGCCGGGGCGCTGGGCCTGGGGCCTGGCTGGCTTGGGCCGGCTGGGCCTCGGTCCAGGGGGGGGGGGGCGCGAATATTTTTTTTTTAAAATAAACTTAAACCAAAACGAATTAAAAAAAACCAAACGAACTCGGATTTAAATAAAACAAATTTTTCCCGACTCCTAAAAATGAGTCGAACAAAATGAACTTTAAAAACAGCAAACATGCGAATTTTTTTTTAAATGCTCATTTTTGCCTAAGCAAAATAAATCTTCCAAACCAAATTTGGTTTATTTATAATTTCTTCATTTTTCCTAATTGTTTGGGAAAGTCATATTATTCCCTCTCGAAATATTTATAGGAAAAACTTTATGAAGATAATTTAAATAATCCAATGATCCTATTTTCAAAATTTGAGAAATCCCAAATATGAAAATTATGAAACTTCCAACTCTCTCCGAGGGTCCTTGAGTTGCGTGAAATTTCTAGGATCGGAAAAAATGCGAGAAAATATGATATGCATGATGACCTAATGTATAACATTCCAAATTGAAAATTTGGGATGTTACAAACCTACCCCCTTAAGATGAATCTCGCCCTCGAGATTCGGGTTGGCTAGAAAATAGGTGAGGGTGGTCCTTAAGCAAAACTTCCTCTCTTTCCCGGTGGCTTCATCCTCGGTGTGGTGGCTCCATCGAACTTTGCAAAACTTGATAACCTTGCTGCGGGTAACTCTGCTGGCATAATCGAGAATCTTAACCGGTTTTTCCTCATATGTCAAGTCATCCTTCAGCTGAATTGCTTCCAATGGCCTTTGTGTCTCTTAACGGTACCTCTGCTATCTCGGGTGACATTTCTTCAATCGAGAAACATGGAATACATCATGAACTCCCGACAGTCCTTCCGCAATTCCAACTTATACATAACTTCTCCCATGCGTTGCAAAATCTTATATGGTCCAACAAAACGGGTGCTAACTTTCCTTTCACTCCAAAACGCTTAACTCCTCAAGCGGGATACTCGAGATATACATCTCCAATTTCATACTCAATCGCTGCGCTTTGAATCGGCATAGCTCTTACATGCAGGACTGGGCTACCTTGAGCCTGTCTCGAATCAACTTAACTTTCTGTTCAGACTCCTTAATCAAATCTGGTCCAAACAAGCGACGATCTCCGGTTTAGTCCCATGACAATGGTGTCCTGCACCTTCTTCCATACAAAGCTTCGAAAGGTGCCATCTTTAAGCTGGTTTGGTAACTGTTATTGTAGGAAAATTCTGCATACGGCAAATTATCATCCCAACTAGATCCATAATCTAGTGCACAAGCTCTCAAACATGTCCTCCAAAATCTGATTGACTCTCTCGTCCTGTCCATCGGTCTGTGGGTGGAAAGCTGCATCTTTGAATTCCAATCTAGTTCCCAATGTTTCGTGCAACTGGTTCCAAAATTTCAAGTGAACTGGGTTCTCTCATCGATACGATGCTCCTCGGAACTCCGTGTAAGCATACAATTCTGGTCATGTATATCTTTGCCAACTTAGCACTGCTATAGGTAGTCTTGATTGGAATGAAATGAGCTACCTTGGTCAAACGGTCGACTATGACCCAAATCGAGTCATATCTGAGAACGGGTCTTTGGCAAACCTGTGATGAAATCCATGCCTAGTTTATCCCACTTCCATTCGGTATCGGCAATGGTTGTAACAATCCTGCTGGCTTCGATGTTACGCCTTTACTTTCGACATACGCCGCAAACTGCTACATACTCCGCAATATCCTTCTTCATTCCGGTCCACCGAAAATATTCTTCAAATCCAGATACATCTTGGTATTTCCTGGGTGAATCGAATAGGGTGTATCATGGGCTTCTTGCAAAATCAACTTCACGATCTACGGGTCATTGGGCACATAAACACGGTCTTCAAACCATAGGGTATCGTGTTCATCCTCACGAAATCCTTTAGCTTTTCCTTTGCTCATTTTCTCCTTTATAGAGGCAACTTCCTTATCTCGCCTTTTGGGCTTCTCGATTTTGTCCATCGCTGTCGACTGAATCTCCAATGCTGCTACATAGCCTCTCGGAACTATTTCCAAACATAGCTCTCGAAGGTCCTCGGCTAATTCATTGGGTATTTCTCCCATCATTAGGGTATTGACGTGGCTCTTACGGCTCAATGCGTCTGCTACGACATTAGCCTTTCCGGGGTGATAATGCAATCTCATATCATAATCCTTGATTAGCTCTAACCATCTCCTCTGTCTGAGATTCAACTCCTTCTGTGTGAAGATGTACTTCAAACTCTTGTGATCCGTATATACTTCACAATGATTTCCAATGAGAAAATGTCTCCACGTCTTCAAGGCATGCACAACGGCTGCTAACTCCAAATCATGAGTGGCATAATTCAACTCATGGGGCTTAAGTTGTCGTGAAGCATACGAAACAACTCTTCCTTCTTGCATAAGCACTGCTCCAAGTCCTCGACGTGAAGCGTCGCAATACACCTCATAATCCTTAGTTTGATCTGGCAATATCAAACTGGTGAGGTAACCAATCTTTTCTTCAACTCCTGAAAACTTGCCTCGCAGTCCTCCGTCCATATGAATTTGTTTTCCTTCTTCAACAATTCTGTCATAGGCTTTGCAATCCTTGAGAAATTCTCAATGAATCTTCGGTAGTATCCTGCGAGTCCAAGGAAACTCCGAATCTCTCCAACTGTCGTTGGTGCTTCCCATTTGGTTACGGTCTCAACTTTTGTGGGGTCAACTGCTATCCCTTCTCCGGATATAACATGTCCGAGAAATCCAACTTCCTTTAGCCAAAACTCACATTTGCTGAACTTGGCATACAACTGGTGTTCCCTCAGTTTCTCCAAAACTAATCTCAAATGTTCCTTGTGTTCCTCTTCATTCTTGAGAAAATCAAAATGTCATCAATGAACACCACGACGAACTTGTCCAAAAACTCCATAAAACTTTGTTCATCAGGTTCATAAAATAGGCTGGTGCGTTAGTCATCCAAATGACATAACGGTATACTCATACAGATCCATATCTCGTGGTAAACGCTGTCTTGGGTATGTCTTGCTCCCGAATCTTCAATCGATGGTACCACGATCGCAAGTCGATCTTAGAAAACACTTTGGCTCCTTGCAAGCGATCAAACAGATCATTTATCATTGGTAGTGGGTACTTGTTCTTGATTGTTACTTCATTCAATCCACGGTAATCAACAACCATTCTCAACAATCCATCCTTCTTCTCCACCAATAAAGCGGGTGATCCCCAAGGTGAAGAACTTGGGCGAATAAAGCCTTTATCCAATAGTTCCTTAATCGCTTCTTGATTTCCGCCAAATCCTTTGCGGGCATCCCTGACGGTCGCTTCGATATCGGGCCTGTTCTCGCAACAGCTCGATCAAAACTCAATGTCTCTATCCGCGGCATTCACGGCAACTCTTAGGAAATACATCAGGATAATCCTTTACCATCGGTACTTCTTCTGTACCACTCTCGATAAGCAATTAACTTGTGCTCTCCTCGGCTCGTGCCGTGATACATACTTAATCCTTCTTCCTTACGGTGTGGTGAGCAAAATTGACCTTGTGGTACAATCTATGTTTCCTCCATACTTTGATAACCAATCCATTCCTAATATCACATCCAATCCTTGGGATTCCGAACTATTAGGTCCGAGGGGAAAACATAGTGTCCAATCCTTAGTGGCATCGATCACACCATTTACTAGCCATGTACTCGCTCGGGTTAGGTTACTAGCATGGGTGACCTAAGGGCTTGGGTTGGTAACTTGTACTTATCCACAAATCCCTTGATATGTATGAATGCGATGCACCAAGATCAAAAAGAACAACCGCAGATAAATGACTTAACCAAAAACTTACCGATTCATGCATCGGGCTGATCTTCAACCTCCTCCACATCAATGTGGTTCACTTGTCCCCTGTTGAAAAGGTTGGGCTTCTTTCCGAGCTTCCATTGCCATTTCCATTCGCCTTACGGACAGTCATTTGCATAGTGCCCATCTTGCGGCACTTAAAGCAAGTAATGTGACTCAGGTCTACCTTGGATGGTGTAGACGGGTTGGTGCGGTTCTGTCCGTTGCTTCCTCCATTCCGCTCCCATTCTTGGTGCCATTATGGTTATCTGAATTACCTCCTCCATGGGTATGCTGAAACTGAATTCCTGATTTAGGGGTATAACGAGGCTTTGCTTTGGGATCCGAGTTATACTTCCCTTGTCCATACTTCCGCTTGCAGTTCTCAATTCTGCTGCTTCCCTTCAATCATTAGTGCTCGGTCTACTAACTCCTGGTAGTTGTTGAAACTTGCTACCATCAACGGCATCTGAACTCACCATTCAGTCCTTCTAGAAACTTCTCTGCTTAGCTGCATCAGAGCAACGTCATCCGGGGCATAACGTGCTAATTTGCTAAAGTCATCCACGTCTCGCCAACAGTCCTTCCTCCTTGGCGTAAGTTGCGAAACTCACGCTTCTTCATGGCCATGGCTCCTGCTGAAACATGGGCGTCGAAAAGCTTGTGAAACTGGTCCCATGTGGCGGTGTCTCACGGGTAAGTGGCTGTGAAATTCTCCCACCATCTTGCTGCGGGTCCTTCAAGCTGATGTCTGCAAACTTCACTCTTTCACCATCATGCATCCTGCAGTGGTCAGCTCCTTCCTATCTTGCGGAGCCACCATCTGCTACAATTGGCTCGGTGCTCTATGGAATACACCGCGGGTTCAGTCTAAGGAAACGAGTCGATGATCCGCATGGTGGTGGTGGTGGCGGTGGGTTGTTGTTGTTGTTGTTCTGCACCAATGTTTGAATCAGGGTATTCTGCTGCTGGATCAATTGGGTGATCTCTGGCGGGAAAACGAATCCGGGGTCGCGTCTCGGAGGCATCTGAAGGGTTTAGAAGAGAAGAGAAATGTAGAATAGAATGAGGTCTAAGGGAATCACTACCCAAATGCACATGAGCAAATCACACAAAATCACTTCATTCAATCAAACAAGGGTTACAACGATCTAACTATCGCAAAAGTGCGTGTACTATAATGTTTACATGGAGGGAATACTACTAATATGTGGGGGACTTCTACTAGTTTGAACCGTGGAAGACTCCATGATGTCTGCTCGACCGTCTTCAAAATCGGGTTCACTTGGATCCGAATCTGTGTCGTCGATGTTGATGTAGTCGATTGGGTATTCGACATACTGGTCTTCATTCCTGAGCGCCAACTTCTTCTTGAGCTCTTCGATCTCGTACTTAAGATCGTTTTTGTGTCTTGCCAGAGCTACGATCTCGTCCATGTAGTCCTTGCGTGTAGTCTTTAGTTCTTCTTCCAATTCGACGATCCTTCCCTTTGTCTTCTGCAACTCCAACATGTCATTGCACATTTGGTTCTCCTGACGTCGAATGTGCTGATTTAACTCCTGGATGAAAGCTGCAATGGACCTATCCTTCTTGGTGTTGACGACGCCCAGCTTGTCATCTCGGCGTCCGCAAATCTGGTAGATGGTGTCCTTGAGGTCTTCTTGATAAACTTCTCCAATGCGTCCCATGGTGATGTGAGCTGCCATGCTCCTTCCCGGACTCAAGTGGGTGCAATGAAAACACTATCTATAGGCTTGGTGATTGGGGCGAATGTCCTTCTGGAACGTGAGCATGAATCTTCGGCGCTCCTCTTGAGCAGAGTGGCGTTGAAAGTCCGGTGAAACTTGGTAATCCAATGTTCGGTACTTAGTAACTTCCTTCAAGTGAAATCCAAAAGGTGTGCCTTCATCCGGTTGGGTGTACTTGATCTTCTCGTCCGTCATCCTAAAGAGAGTAGAAAAATGAGGAGTTAGAAAATGGGAAGAGAGGGTGATCTATGGCTTTTAACTTAGTGGTCGTGTCCTACAGTCAGCGTGTGCTCTGATACCATTCTCTGTAGCGACCAGACCCAAATGGATCAAGTCTCTGTGCTCAGTGTCATCCCGGATCAGAATGTCTTGACACCACACAAGATTTCAAGGATTTATAGCAGAGTAGCAATCACACACTTATTACATCGTTGTCCACAAGGGAACTGAATACAAAATATGGCTTAAGGCCATCTAATAATAACAGCGAAGGCTTGGAAGATAAGCGAGTCCATCAACTCCAACGGCATCACTGAGTATAGAACCACGACCTAACACCTTACTGTCGTTCGAAAAGTGCAACGTGAAAAGTTGCAGCCAAAACGGTCAAGACATGGAATATCTTGGCAATGTAACACATAAGAGCAATGAAAAAGCCTACACTACATGCATATATGGCTGGTGGTAAGGCTCTCTGGTTACATTTGCATAAAGCTGATTTTTCCCTACATCAAAGGAATAATTTTATTTAACTATCATGGTGGTTGTTAAACATTGAGAATGGTTGTGACATCCTCAATCCCAATTAAAAAGTACTCATTAAAACCCAATAACTTTTATTTAGAAGTAACATGTTGAGATTCACATGATATTCAATTACAGGATACTCAAATTGTCCATAACCGGGACACGGCTAATCATGATTAGTTTATACACTCTGCAGAGGTTTATGACTTTTCCCCACAAGACTCGATCGCCTCCGCTTGGTTCTCGTGACTACATGGTGTTTGAGAAACGGATGACCGAGACATAGTCTTTCGAAGCGCTAGCACCTTACATGTGGGTAGACCGTACCAACCTACATCCCCTACATCAGCTAGCCTACCCGTAAGAGTTCGCAGACGACTTAGTCAACTACGCCAGAGCCCATAATTGGCTTGTGGCTGCACACGGAAGTTTCAGTTTGAATAATCTTATGATCTCTTAGAGCACAGGTGGCGGTCCGAAGAAATACAGCAAGTCTGATGGAAACCAGTGCCTCAATCCACCCAGATGTGTGTTTAGGTTGCCACCTTAGATAAACCATTAATTAACAATCTCACATCTGTCATGGATATTCACTCACCCAATCCACGTCTACTAGCATAGCATGGCATAATAAGCAAACGAGAAGTAACTCCCAAGGTTTCATAAGTAAAACAGTAATAGGTACTACCTCAATCTACTTCCCAAACCCACAATTTAATTAGATCCTAATCATGCAAGTGTTTGAGGAATAGATCTAATGCATAAAACTGGGTATGAGAAGAGTATGATCAAAGTGTTACTTGCCTTGCTGATGATCCATGAGTTCTAGGGATTCAAGTAACAAGCGGCGCGACCGGTGATCTAACGCAGACAAACAACAAGCATACAATAAGTATTCATCTTAATGCACGGGGAAATCTCGAATAAAAGATCTAACCAGAAAGTTCAATTTAAGAACCCTGGTTGCAAAAGAATCGAATCAAAATAAACTCCGAAAGTCGAAACTCGAGAGAGAACGACTCGGTTTAGCGATCTGAAATTAGGTCAAAATTTCACAGTGGCAAAACTCTGTGAAAGTAGGGTAGTCGGAACGGCGGTTTCGTTACGAAACTCCAGGCGCTTGAATCACCTGATTCCGATAAACGAGCGAGAAATAAAACAGTTTTGAAAATCGGATCTGAAATCAAATCAGAAAATAACGGATTAAATCCGATTAAAAGAAAAACGACGAACGGGTTAAAAAGCGAACGTTCGTTAACAGAACGAATCTAACGAACGCGTTCATTGAAACGAACGGTTCGGTGAACGTTCGTTAAACAAGAAAACCGAAAAAAAATAAAACCAATCTAGGTTTTTTTAAAAAAAAACCGAACATATTTTTTTAAAAAATAAACCGGATCGGTTCACGGTGGAAAAACCGAATCGGGCGCGGGGCGGGGCGGCTACCTCCGCGATCGCCGGCGGGGCTCTCGGGCTCCGGTGGGGCGGCGGGTCGGGAGGCGAGGGCGGCGGGTCCGCGGGCGGCGCGGCGTCACGGCGGGCTGGCGGCGGTGTCCACGACGGCGTAAGCTTGGCGTCAAGGCGCTGGTGGTGGGGCGGCTCGGCGAGGTGAGAGGGAGGGGGGGTCCGTGGTTATAAGGGGGGGGGGGCGGCGGTTCCTTGGGGGGGGGCAAGGGAGCGCTGGGTCGGGTCGGACTCGGGCGCGGGGCTCTCGTGGGGCGGCGGTTGTCCGCCGGGGGCAGGGCATGAGGAGGAGGAGGAGGTGGGCGGGCTGGGCCTGGGCCTGGCTGGCTTGGGCAGTGGGCCTCGGTCAGGGGGGCGAATATTTTTTTTTAAAATAAACTTAAACCAAAACGAATTAAAAAAATACCAAACGAACTCGGATTTAAATAAAACAAATTTTCCCGACTCCTAAAAATGAGTGAACAAAATGAACTTTAAAACAGCAAACATGCGAATTTTTTTAAATGCTCATTTTGCCTAAGCAAAATAAATCTTCCAAACCAAATTTGGTTTATTTATAATTTCTTCATTTTTCCTAATTGTTTGGGAAAGTCATATTATTCCCTCTCGAAATATTTATAGGGAAAACTTTATGAAGATAATTTAAATAATCCAATGATCCTATTTTCAAAATTTGATAAATCCCAAATATGAAAATTATGAAACTTCCAACTCTCTCCGAGGGTCCTTGAGTTGCGTGAAATTTCTAGGATCGGAAAAAAAATGCGAGAAAATATGATATGCATGATGACCTAATGTATAACATTCCAAATTGAAAATTTGGGATGTTACACGTAGGCATAGCCCCGCCACGTGGCGCCTCCTGGTAGCCTCTGGCCGAGAACTATGCAACTATGCATGCGGCCATGCCGTAGGCATAGATATCATCTGTTTTGACGGCGGCCGTCGGCATAAATATCATATGTTTTCTTACTAGGAGCTGCCACGTGGCATAGCTATGCCTACGGCACGGCCGCAGGGCCGTAGGCATAGCCCCGCCACATGGCGCCTCCTGGTAGCCCCTGGCCGAGAACTATGCAACTATGCATGTGGCCATGCCGTAGGCATAAATATCATCTGTTTTTATTTTAAATTATTTTTATTTTTTAAGTTAAAATTTGAATAATTTAAATCAACTTATCTAAACTTAGACATACATAAATTATACGTCGATTTGGGGTAGATTTTCCCATAGATTATGAATATCCAGTTTGTTTTTGTTTTTGACCATGTTAGAAATGTGACCTCGTGTACTTCTGCATATATGTCCTTATACTTTGTTAAAATCATAAGTAATTGATACTTGGATCGATTTTGACAAATTTTATATGGTTTTTTATCAGAATCTTAGGATTCTGTTGCTATACTATGTACCAAATTTGAACAAACTTAAATCATGTTTGCTTCAAATTTACAGAAAACACCCTTTTGTTTTGATTCTTTTTATATTTTTCATTCCTTGGCCAATCGAGAGAAATTTTATATCTACATCCATTAGATTGTTTCAAGGATTATGGTGGCAGGCGCAAACTCCTGGCAACCGGCTCCGGAGTGTGACCCCTTCATGGACCGCGATGCCGTCGGCACTTGGAGGGGAAAAACGACCACGTTGGGTCGACACGGGGGGAATCTTATGGTGGGTTTGGCCCAAACCTTGTTCACAACCAGGTGAAAATGTCCATTGGTCAGATCCCGTCCAGCGAAAGTCAAAGGCGTAGATCTCCTGGTCAACTGGTCCAGGGTTAGGCCGCCGGGGGCCTTCAGGGGGTAGCAATGCCACCAAAGCATCACGCCGGGTCCTCATACATGTCTTAAGGTGTGGTGGCATGTCTGAAGAGGCAAGACGCGGCTCCAGTGTGAGGTCCCCCCCCACCCACGGACGGCAATGAAATTGAAATAATTAATATGCAGTTTTGGCGTTGCATGAATATTTCTGAACACTCGGAGCGTGATCAATTCATGAAATTTTTACACAGTGCGGACACATGTGATATAATAGGCGTGGCAATTTCATATATTTTTTAAAGATGCAATAGTATGTGAAAAAATACCCTGCTACGGACTGTTCTTCGCGTGTCTACGAGTGTGGCCAGGGGCCTTCGGAGGCTAGCTATGCCACCAAATCTTGCGCTGGGTCCTCTTACATGTTTGGAAGTGTGGTGTCAGGTGCAAACACCCATCATGCGGCTCCAGAGTGTGACCTCCTTCACGGAAGGCGCTGCCGCCAGCACTTGGAGGGGGGAAACGGCCACGTCGGGGCAACACGAGGGGGGTCCGGTGGTGGGTTGGTCCCAGACCTTGTTCTGAAATATTCCTATGGGCTGACCTATCATAACCAGGTGGAAAAGTGCGTTGGTCAAAGGGTGTCCGGTGAAAGTCAAAGGCCTAGATCTCCGGATCAACGGGGCTATAGGGTTCGACCGGTCGGGGGCCTTCGGGGGTAGCAATGCCACCAAAACTTGCATTTGTTGGGGAACATAGCAATAATTCAAAATTTTCTACGCATCACCAAGATCAATCTATGGAGATTCTAGCAACAAAAGAAGGAGAGGATGAGTGTATCTTCATACCCTTGAAGATCGCGATGCGGAAGCATTACAAGAACGCGGTTGGTGGAGTCGTACTCGCAGCGATTCAGATCGCGGTCGATTCCGATCTAAGCGCCGAACGGACGGCGCCTCCACGTTCAACACACGTACAGCCCGGAGACGTCTCCTCCTTCTTGATCCATCAAGGGGAGAGGAGAAGTTGAGGGAGAACTCCGACAGCACCACATCATGGTGGTGGTGGAGCTCGTGGTATTCCTGCAGGGCTTCGCCAAGCACTACGGAATAGGAGGAAGAGTTGGAGGAGGGAGGGGCTGCGCCAAAAGCAAGGGTGCTGCAGCCCTCCCACCCCCTCTCTATTTATAGGGTGAAGGGGAGAGGGGGCCGGCCCCTCTAGATCCCATCTAGAGGGGGGCGGCGGCCAGGAGGGGGAGACTTGCCCCCCAAGGAAGGTGGAGGCGCCCCTCCCCTAGGGTTTTCAACCCAAGGCGCCTTGGGCCCTTGGGGAGGGGCGCACCAGCCTACTAGGGGCTGGTTCCCTCCCATATTCAGCCCATTAAGCCCCCCGGGGCAGGTGGCCCCACCCGGTGGACCTCCAGACACCTTTCGGTGGTCCCGGTACAATACCGATAACCCCCGAAACCATTCCGGTGACTGAAACTGGACTTCCCATATATAAATCTTCACCTCCGGACCATTCCGGAACTCCTTGTGACGTCCAGGATCTCATCCGGGACTCCGAACAACATTCGGTAACCACATACTAATTCCCATAACAACTCTAGCGTCACCGAACCTTAAGTGTGTAGACCCTACGGGTTCGGGAATCATGCAGACATGACCGAGACATCTCTCCGGCCAATAACCAACAGCGGGATCTAGATACCCATGTTGGCTCCCACATGTTCCACAATGATCTCATCAGATGAACCACGATGTCGGGGATACAAGCAATCCCGTATGCAATTCCCTTTGTCAATCGGTACGTTACTTGCGCAAGATTCGGTCGTCGGTATCCCAATACCTCGTTCAATCTCGTTACCGGCAAGTCACTTTACTCGTTCCGTAACGCATGATCCCGTGACTAACTAATTAGTCACATTGAGCTCATTATGATGATGCATTACCGAGTGGGCCCAGAGATACCTCTCCGTCATACGGAGTGACAAATCCCAGTCTCGATTCGTGCCAACCCAACAGACACCTTTGGAGATACCTGTAGTGCACCTTTATAGAAACCCAGTTACGTTGTGACATTTGGTACACCCAAAGCATTCCTACGGTATCCGGGAGTTGCACAATCTCATGGTCTAAGGAAATGATACTTGACATCAGAAAAGCTTTAGCAAACGAACTACACGATCTTGTGCTATGCTTAGGATTGGGTCTTGTCCATCACATCATTCTCCTAATGATGTGATCCCGTTATCATCAATGACATCCAATGTCCATGGTCAGGAAACCATAACCATCTATTGATCAATGAGCTAGTCAACTAGAGGCTCACTAGGGACATGTTGTGGTCTATGTATTCACACATGTATTATGGTTTCCAGTTAATACAATTATAGCATGAACAATAGACAATTATCGTGAACAAGGAAATATAATAATAACCATTTTATTATTGCCTCTAGGGCATATTTCCAACAGTCTCCCACTTGCACTAGAGTCAATAATCTAGTTCACATCACTATGTGATTGTAATGAATCCAACACCCATTGGGTTTGATCATATCTCGCTTGTGAGAGAGGTTATTAGTCAACAGGTCTGAATCTTTCAGATCCGTGTGTGCTTTACAAATCTCTATGTCATCTCCTAGATGCAGCTACCATGTGCTATTTGGAACTATTCCAAATAACTGCTCTACTATACGAATCCAGTTTACTACTCAGAGTCATCCGGATTAGTGTCAAAGTTTGCATCAACGTAACCCTTTACGACAAACTCTTTTACCACCTCCATAATCGAGAAAATTCCTTAGTCCACTAGTTACTAAGGTTAACCTTGACTGCTGTGTTGTGATCCATTCCTCGATCACACTTGTACCCCTTGACTGACTCATGGCAAGGCACACTTCAGGTGCGGTACACAGCATAGCATATTGTGGAGCCTACGTCTAAAGCATAGGGGACGGCCTTCGTCCTTTGTCTCTCTTCTGCCGTGGTCAGGTCTTAAGTCTTACTCAATACTCACACCTTACAGCCAAGAACAACTTCTTTGACGATCTATTTTGAACTCCTTCAAAATCCACGGATGTGTTCATTTGAAAGTACTATTAAGCATTTTGATCTATCCTTATAGATCTTGATGCTCAATGTTCAAGTAGCTTAATCCAGGTTTTCCATTGAAAATCACTTTTCAAATAACTCTATATGCTTTCCAGAAATTCTACATCATTTCTAATCAACAATATGTCAACAACATATACTCATCAGAAATTCTATAGTGCTCCCACTCACTTCTTTGGAAATACAAGTTTCTCATAAACTTTGTACAAACCCAAAATATTTGATCATCTCATCAAAGCGTATATTCCAACTCCGAGATGCTTACTCCAGTCCTTAGAAGGATTGTTGGAGCTTTGCATACTTGTTAGCACCT
The DNA here is from genome assembly GCA_021605205.1 of Aegilops longissima. Taxonomy (NCBI): domain Eukaryota; kingdom Viridiplantae; phylum Streptophyta; class Magnoliopsida; order Poales; family Poaceae; genus Aegilops; species Aegilops longissima. Next base: position 5,021,915 of record CM038680.1, on the reverse strand, counting down.
TTCAGGATTGAAAAAACCTTCTGGTTGTATCACATACAACCTTTCCTCAAGAAAATCGTCGAGGAAACAATGTTTTGACATTCTATCTGCAAGATTGCAGTAACTGCTAACACAATTCCAACAGACTCTTAGCATCGCTACGAGTGAGAAAGTCTCACCGTAGTCAACTCCTTGAACTTGTCGAAAAACATCTTAACGACAAGTCGAGCTTTCTTAATGGTGACACTTACCATCATTGTCCGTCTTCCTTTTAAAATCCATCTGTACTCAACAGCCTTACGACCATCAAGTAGTTCTTCCAAAGTCTATACTTTGTTTTCATACATGGATCCTCTCAGATTTTATGGCCTCGAGCCATTCGTCGGAATCCAGGCCCACCATCGCTTCTCCATAGCTCGTAGGTTCATTGTTGTCTAGCAACATGACCTCCAAGACAAGATTACGTACCACTCTGACGTAGTACGTATCCTTGTCAACCTACAAGTTTTGGTAGTGACTTGATCCGAAGTTTCATGATCAATATCATCAGCTTCCACTTCAATTGGTGTAGGCGCCACAGGAACAACTTCCTGTGCCCTGCTACACACTTGTTGAAGTGATGGTTCAATAACCTCATCAAGTCTCCACCATCCTCTCACTCAATTCTTTCGAGAGAAACTTTTCCTCAAGAAAGGACCCGTTTAAAGAAACAATCACTTTTGCTTCCGGATCTGGAATAGGAGGTGTACCCAACTGTTTCGGGTGTCCTATGAAGATGCATTTATCCGCTTTGGGTTCGATCTTATCAGGCAAAAACTTTTCAGATAAGCGTCGCAGCCCCAAATTTTTAAGAAATGACTACTTAGGTTTCTCTAAACCATAGTTCATATGGTGTCATCTCAATGGAATTACGTGGTTCCCTATTTAAAGTGAATGCGGTTGTCTCTAATGCCTAACCCATAAATGATAGTGGTAATTCGATAAGAGACATCATGGTATGCACCATATCCAATAGGGTGCAGCTATGATGTTCGGACACACCATCACACTATGGTGTTCCAGGCGGTATTAGTCGTGAAACAATTTCCACAATGTCTTAATTGTGTACCAAACTCGTAACTCAGATATTTATCTCTATGATCATATCATAGACATTTTATCCTCTTGTCACGATGATCTTCAACTTCACTCTGAAATTACTTGAACCTTTCAATATTTCAGACTTGTGTTTCATCAAGTAAATATACTTAGAATCTACTCAAATCATCTGTGAAGTAAGAGCATAACGATATTCACTGCGTGCCTCAGCACTCATCGGATTGCACACATCAAATGTATTACTTCCAACAAGTTGCTCTTTTGTTCCATCTCACTGAAAACGAGGCCTTTCAGTCATCTTGCCCATGTGGTATGATTTGCATGTCTCAAGTGATTCAAAATCAAGTGAGTCCAAACGATCCATCTGCATGGAGTTTCTTCATGCATATATACCAATAGACATGGTTCACATGTCTCAATCTTTTAAAAAAACGAGTGAGTCCAAAGATCCATCAACATGGAGCTTCTTCATGCATTTTATACCAATGTGACTCAAATGGAAGTGCCACAAGTATGTGGTACTATCATTACTATCTTATATCTTTTGGCATGAACATGTGTATGACTACGATCGAGATTCAATAAACCATTCATTTTAGGTGCAAGACCATTAAAGGTATTATTCAAATAAACAGAGTAACCATTATTCTCCTTAAATGAATAACCGTATTGAGATAAACATAATCCAATCATGTCTATGCTCAACGCAAACACCAAATAACTATTATTTAGGTTTAACACCAATCTCGATGGTAGAGGGAGCATGCGATGCTTGATCACATCAACCTTGGAAACACTTCCAACACATATCGTCATCTCACCTTTAGCTAGTCTTCGTTTATTCCGCAGCTTTTATTTCGAGTTACTAACACTTAGCACCCGAACCGGTATCTAATATCCTGGTGCTACTAGGAGTACTAGTAAAGTACACATTAACATAATGTATATCCAATATACTTCTGCCGACCTTGCCAGCCTTCTCATCTACCAAGTATCTAGGGTGGTTCTGCTTCAGTGACCGTTCCCCTCATTACAGAAGCACTTAGTCTCGGGCTTGGGTTCAACCCTGGGTTTCTTCACTAGAGCAGCAATTGATTTGCCGTTTCATGAAGTATCCCTTCTTGCCCTTGCCCTTCTTGAAACTAGTGGTTTTACTAACCATCAACAATTGATGCTCCTACACGATTTCTACTTCCGCGGTGTCAAACATCGCGAATTGCTCAAGGATCATCATGTCTATCCCTGATATGTTATAGTTCACCACGAAGCTCTAATAGCTTGGTGGCAGTGACTATGGAGAATCATCACTATCTCATCTGGAAGATTAACTCCCACTCGATTCAAGTGATTGTAGTACTTAGACAATCTGAGCACATGCTCAATGATTGAGCTTTTCTCCCTTAGTTTGTAGGCTAAGAAACTCGTCGGAGGTCTCATACCTCTTGACATGGGCACGAGCCTGAAATCCCAATTTCAGCCCTTGGAACATCTTATATGTTCCGCGACGTTTCAAAAACGTCTTTGGCGCCACAATTCTAAACCGTTTAACATTCTTGAACTATCATGTAGTCATCAAACGTGTATGTCGATGTTCGCAACATCCATGCAGACGACGCTCGAGGTTCACACACCGAGCGGTGCATTAAGGACATAAGCCTTCCGTGCAGCAACGAGGACAATCCTCAGTTTACGGACCCAGTCCGCATAATTGCTACTATCAACTTTCAACTATATTTTCTCTAGGAACATATCTAAACAGTAGAACTGAAACGTATGCAACGACATAATTTGCAAAAACCTTTTGACTATGTTCATGATAATTAAGTTCATCTGGTTATTTAATGAACTCCCACTTAGATAGACATCCCTCTAGTCATCTAAGTGATACATGATCCGAGTCAACTAGGCCGTGTCCGATGATCACGTGAGACGGACTAGTCTTCATGTTGATTGTATCTACTATACGACTCATGTTTTACCTTTCGGTCTCTTGTGTTCCGAGGCCATGTCTGTACATGCTAGGCTCGTCAAGTCAACCTAAGTGTTTCACGTGTGTAAATCTGGCTTACACCCGTTGTATGCGAACGTTAGAATCTATCACACCCGATCGTCACGTGGTGCTTCGAAACAACGAACCTTCGCAATGGTGCACAGTTAGGGGGAACACTTTCTTGAAATTTTAGTGAGGGATCATCTTATTTATGCTACCATCGTTCTAAGAAAATAAGATGTAGACATGACAAACATCACATGCAAATCATAAAGTGACATGATATGGCCAATATCATCTTGTGCCTTTAATCTCCATCTTGAGGCACGGCATGATCACCTTCGTCACCGGCATGACACCATGATCTCCATAATCGTGTCTTCATGAAGTTGTCTCGCCAACTATTACTTCTACTACTATGGCTAACGGTTTAGCAATAAAGTAAAGTAATTACATGGCGTTATTCAATGACATGCAGGTTATACAATAAATTAAGACAACTCCTATGGCTCATGCTGGTTGTCATACTTTTGGGCCATATGACATGCAAGTCGTGATTCCTATTACAAGAACATGGTCAATCTCATACATCACATATATCATTCATCACATTATTTTTGGGCCATATCACATCACATAGCATACCCTGCAAAACCAAGTTAGACATCCTCTAATTGTTGTTGCATGTTTTACGTGGCTGCTACGGGTTTCTAGCAAGAACGTTTCTTACCTACGCAAAGGCACAACGGTGATATGCCAATTTGTATTTACCCTTCATAAGGACCCTTTTCATCGAATACGATCCGACTAAAGTGGGAGAGACTGGCACCCACTAGCCACCTTATGCAACAAGTGCATGTCAGTCGGTGGAACCTGTCTCACGTAAGCGTACGTGTAAGGTCGGTCCGGCCCGCTTCATCCCACAATACCGCCGAAGCAAGATAGGACTAGTAACGGCAAGCAAATTGAACAAACCAACGCCCACAACTACTTGTGTTCTACTCGTGCATAGAATCTACGCAATAGACCTAGCTCATGATGCCACTGTTGGGGAACGTAGCAATAATTCAAAATTTTCTACGCATCACCAAGATCAATCTATGGAGATTCTAGCAACAAAAGAAGGAGAGGATGAGTGTATCTTCATACCCTTGAAGATCGCGATGCGGAAGAATTACAAGAACGCGGTTGGTGGAGTTGTATTCGCAGCGATTCAGATCGCGGTCGATTCCGGTCTAAGCGTTGAACAGACGGCGCCTCCGCGTTCAACACACGTACAGCCCGGGGACGTATCCTCCTTCTTGATCCAGCAAGGGGACAGGAGAAGTTGAGGGAGAACTCTGACAGCACGACGGCATGGTGGTGGTAGACATCGTGGTATTCCTGCAGGGCTTCGCCAAGCACTACGGAGTAGGAGGAAGAGTTGGAGGATGGAGGGGCTGCGACAAAAGCAAGGGTGCTGCCCTCCCACCCCCTCTCTATTTATAGGGTGAAGGGGAGAGGGGCCCGGCCCCTCTAGATCCCATCTAGAGGGGGGCGGCGGCCAGGAGGGGGAGACTTGCTCCCCAAGCAAGGTGGACGCGCCCCTCCCCTAGGGTTTTCAACCCTAAGCGCCTTGGGTCCTTGGGGAGGGGCGCACCAGCCCACTAGGGGCTGGTTCCCTCCCATATTCAGCACATTAACCCCCCCGGGGCATGTGGTCCCACCCGGTGGACCTCCGGACACCTCTCGGTGGTCCCGGTACAATACCGATAACCCCCGAAACCATTCCGGTGACTGAAACTGGACTTCCTATATATAAATCTTCACCTCGGGACCATTCTGGAACTCCTCGTGACGTCCGGGATCTCATCCGGGACTCCGAACAACATTCGGTAACCACATACTAATTCCCATAACAACTCTAGCGTCACTGAACCTTAAGTGTGTAGACCCTAGGGGTTCGGGAATCATGCAGACATAACCGAGACATCTCTCCGGCCAATAACCAACAGCGGGATCTGGATACCCATGTTGGCTCCCACATGTTCCACGATGATCTCATCGGACGAACCACGATGTCGGGGATTCAAGCAATCCCGTATGCAATTCCCTTTGTCAATCGATACGTTACTTGCCTGAGATTCGATCGTCGGTATCCCAATACCTCGTTCAATCTCGTTACCGGCAAGTCACTTTACTCGTTCCGTAACGCATGATCCCATGACTAACTACTTAGTCACATTGATGCATTACCGAGTGGGCCCAGAGATACTTCTCCGTCATACGGAGTGACAAATCCCAGTCTCGATTTGTGCCAACCCAACAGACACTTTCGGAGATACCTGTAGTGCACCTTTATAGCCACCCAGTTATGTTGTGACATTTGGTACACCCAAAGCATTCCTACGGTGTCCGGGAGTTGCACAATCTCATGGTCTAAGGAAATGATACTTGACATCAGAAAAGCTTTAGCAAACGAACTACACGATCTTGTGCTATGCTTAGGATTGGGTCTTGTCCATCACATCATTCTCCTAATGATGTGATCCCGTTATCAATGACATCCAATGTCCATGGTCAGGAAACCATAACCATCTATTGATCAACGAGCTAGTCAACTAGAGGCTCACTAGGGACATGTTGTGGTCTATCTATTCACACCTGTATTACAGTTTCCAGTTAATACAATTATAGCATGAACAATAGAAAATTATCGTGAACAAGGAAATATAATAATAACCATTTTATTATTGCCTCTAGGGCATATTTCCAACAGCATTGTGTCTTAATATATGTATACAAGTGTGATGGTGGGTTGAAATAGCCAATGGAGCAACGGGCAACACACTTGCTTCACAAAACCAGACACGTTCTTTCTCGATAACCAAATACTACCTTGGAGATAGTGTAGTTTACAAGCGGCCTCCGATCAGGCTTCTGCGAAACATGCTCAAACTTTTACCACACCCTACAAGGGCCATATGACTACACCATGCCAGGTCCCGAGGATTTCGGGCATCGTATGATTTCTCGTGGATTTTAACGGCTAGATCTGGCATGTTGCTGAGGTACATTCACCCTGTGGTGGTGGGGCCTGCCCCTCCTTTTGTTGCACTAGGCCTACACATACCGCAAAGACATCATATGTGATTTAACAAACCACTTATGGACATCATTTCATGTGGTCACCATGCAGATCTGCAATTTCCCACATTGAAACCCTACGGATGCAACAAATGTCCCAAATATTGCAGGCGGCCCAGAAAAATGCCATGTCCTGGCATGTGTCATATAATGGCCCCCTTTGAGAGCACGAGAAGTTTCGAGGTCAACGAAGCAATGTGCATACACCTTCTTCACAAACCGGACACGTTCTCTCTCGATATCCTGATACTACCTTGGAGATGGAGCAGTTTACAAGCGACCTCCGGTCAGGCTTCTGTGAAACGCGCTCAAACTTTCACCACACCCTACAAGGGCCATATGACGACACCGTGCTAGGTCCCAAGGATTTCCAACATCGTATGATTTTTTTCGATTTTAAGAGCTGGATCCGGCATGCCGCTGAGGTACATTCGCCTCCCGGTGGTGGGGCATTCCCCTCCTTGGGTTGCACTAGGCCTACACATACCGCAAAGACATCATATATGATTTGACACACCAGTGCTTGACATCATTTCAGGTGGCCGCCATGCAGATCTGCAATTTCCCACATTGAAACCCTACGGATGCAGTAAATGTCTCAAATATTGCACGTGGGCCCGAAAAATGCCATGTACTTGCACGTGTCATGAAATTTTCCCGTTTGAGAGCACGAGAAGTTTCGAGGTCAACGGAGCAACGGGTAATACACTTCCTTCACAAACCGGACACGTTCTCTCGATAGCTAGATACTCCCTCGGAGATGGTGCAGTTTACAGGCGGCCTCCGGTCAAGCTTCTACGAAATGCGCTAAAACTTTCACCACACCCTACAAGAAGTTGTTAATGAAATTTTAGAAGAAGTTAATGAAGTTAAAAAATGATTGTGTTAACTTCCTAACGTACTGAATTTAAGTAACAGATTCGAACACATTTCTATTTGATTCAATTAAGCCTACGCGCATGTAGCCGCATAATTCTTTAGCCCGCGGCGACTCCCCTCTACTAATTAGCCCCAATTGATCAATTAAGTATGCATGCATACATGTGAGACAAAATTGCTGATGACACTAAAGATTCCAAAAAATCAAAAGGCATGTAATAAGTGCCTATTCTGTTTACTGGTCGGTGATGACGTAGTTCAAGGCATGATCATTTGGCAGGTTTAGCGTACTACTATGTGGAGTCTGCGATGTGAATTATCTCATGGCAAGCCATTCCCGCCTATTGAGGTCTCTAATGTTTTTTGGGCATCTATTGGTGTTTCCCTTGATAACATCCAGAATCGGCAACTGAGGACATCTAGAAGGGGAAGCGTCTTAAGAGGACATCCAACATGGGACTAAAGGGTGTCGCTCCTGCCACAGCCCCTTTAGTCCTGGTTGGTGTCTAGAACCGGGGCTAAAGCCCCGATTCTAACCGGAACCAATGCCTGTAGAGCCCCGTCCGGCATCCTAGCCGCTCGAACCGGGACTAATGCTCACATTAGTCCCGGTTCACGAAGTATATGATCAAAAGTAGGTCTAGAGGGGGGATTAGACTACTTGACGAAATAAAAATCTAGCCTTTTCCCAATTTTAAGTCTTGGCAGATTTTAGCAACTTAGCACAAGTCAAGTGAGGGGTCCTGGATTAGGGGGTGTCAGGATAGCCGAACTATCGCCTTTGGCCGGACTCCTGGACTATGAAGATACAAGATTGAAGAGTTCGTCCCGTGTCCGGATGGGACTTTCCTTGGCGTGGAAGGCAAGCTTGGAGATACGGATATGTAGATCTCCTACCATTGTAACCGACTCTGTGTAACCCTAACCCTCTTCGGTGCCCATATAAACCGGAGGGTTTTAGTCCGTAGGACGAACAACAATCATACCATAGGCTAGCTTCTAGGGTTTAGCCTCTCTGATCTCGTGGTAGATCTACTCTTGTACTACCCATATCATCAATATTAATCAAGCAGGAGTAGGGTTTTACCTCCATTTAGAGGGCCCGAACCTGGGTAAAAACATAGTGTCCCTTGTCTCCTGTTACCATCCGCCTAGACGCACAGTTCGGGACCCCCTAGCCGAGATCCGCCAGTTTTGACACCGACATTGGTGCTTTCATTGAGAGTTCCTCTGTATCGTCATCTTTAGGCCCGATGGCTCCTCCGATCATCAACAACGACGCGGTCCAGGGTGAGACTTTTCTCCCCGGACAGATCTTTGTATTCGGCGGCTTTGCTGCTGCGGGCCAATTAAGCAGCCATCTGGAGTAGATTGAAAGCTACGCCCCTGGCCATCAGGTCAGATTTGGAAGTTTAAACTACACGCCTGACGTCCGCGGAGACTTGATCTTTGATGGGTTCGAGCCAAAGCCAACCGCGCCGCACTGTCACGATGGGCATGATCTAGCTCTGCCGCCGAACAGTGCCCTGGGGGCCGCACAAGTGCCCGCTCCGACCCTTAGTTCGGAGCCAATTGCGCCGATCGAGGACGGGTGGCTGGACTCCACCTCGGGGGCTGCGATCTCTACGACGATTGAGCCGAACACCAACCCTGTCCTTTGCGAAGCTCGTGACTCCAAGGTGCCGGACTCCTCTCCGGACTCCGAACCTTCCGCGCCCCCTACGAATCGAATCCGATTGGGCGCCGATCATAGAGTTCACCACCGCGAACATCTTTCAGCACTCGCCCTGCGACATCCTGAATTCACTAAAGTCTCTCTCTTTATCAGGAGAGCCCTGGCCGGACTATGGTCAGCAAGGTTGGGATGCGGACGACGAAGAAATTCAACTCCCACCCACCACCCACTTCGTAGCCACTGTCGAAAGTTTAAACGACGTGCTCGATTTCGACTCCGAATACATCGACGGTATGGACGACGATGTAGGAGACAAACATGAACCAGCACCTATAGGGCACTGGACAGCCACCACATCTCACGATGTATACATGGTGGACACACCTAAAGGAAGCGACGACGAGGAACAACGGGACGCCAAGAGGGATCATTCCCTCAAAAAGCAGTCAAAACGGCGACGTAAGCGCCGCTCAAAGTCCCGCCTCGACAAAGACAGCAGCCTTACAGACCCAGCCATAGAGCAGGGCGAATCGGTGGACGACGAACATGCTATCGAGCAACCGTCCAAGCAGGACAATCTGGATAAACAACCCGTCCCCGGCGAAGATAACAGTCCGGACGATCTCACGCCGGACAAGTTGCTGGAGCAGAAGAACCTCCACAAAAGGCTTGTCGCCACTGCGCGTAGCCTGAAAAAGCAGAAGCGGAAGCTCAAAACAGCGGAAGATGCGCTCAGAATCAGATGGAGCAAAGTACTCAACACCGCAGGCAAATACGGCGATAGTCGCCGAACAAAGAGCTACCCGAAGAGAAAACTACTTCCCGAATTTGATGAGGAGGCCGTAGAGCCCCCGCAATCAAAGAACAAGGAGACCACCCGGTCAGATAGACGACCCCATGGCAAACAGAGAGCGGCAAACGGCGCCGCACACAAGCCGGCACGCGATCCGCACACGGATTCGCATCAAAAATATGGCCCAGTTAGATCTATCTACGGGCCAAGAAAGCAAGCTCTAGGAAGCAATGCAACACATCAAGCATCCGAATATTGCGGTACACCTAAATATAGGGGTGCCGCACACCCCCTATGTTTCACCGATGAGGTTCTGGATTACGAATTTCCAGCGGGATTGAAGCCCGTAAACATAGAGGCATACGACGGAACAATGCACTCGAGTGCGGATTGAGGATTACATCCTCCACATACACATGGCTAGAGGAGATGACCTCCACGCCATAAAATATTTACCCCTCAAGCTCAAAGGGCCAGCCCGACATTGGCTCAAAAGCCTCCCCGAAAACACCATTGGAAGTTGGGAAGAGCTCGAGGATGCTTTTGGGTAAATTTTCAAGGGACCTATGTCCGACCTCCGGATGCAGACGATTTAAGTCACATAACTCAACAACTCGGAGAGTCAGCCCGAAAATTCAGGAACAGATTCCTTACTAAAAAGAACCAAATAGTCGACTGTCCGGACGCTGAAGCCTTAGCAGCTTTCGAACACAACGTCCGAGACGAATGGCTCGCCAGACACCTCGGCCAAGAAAAGCCAAGAACAATGGCCGCAGTAAGAAGCCTCATGACGCGCTTTTGCGCGGGAGAGGATAGCTGGCTGGCAAGGTGCAGTACCAGCGACCCAAGTACATCCAAAGTCAGGGATGGAAACGGGAAACCGACGCAGCAAGGACGAGCGCCGGACCAAGGGAAACAGCCCGAAGAGCACGACAGTCAATGCCGGATTCAAAAGCTATCGGCAGAATCATAAAAAACTGCCCCTTAAGGATAACAGGGACGAGCTATCTAACTTAAACAAAATCTTGGACAAGATATGCCAAATCCACAGTACTCCCGGGAAGCCTACAAACCATACCCACAGAGATTTTTGGGTCTTCAAGCAGTCCGGCAAACTCAACGCCGAACACAAGGGGCTCGACACACCAAGCGAGGACGATGACGAACCCCACAAGCAGAGCACCGAAAAACAAAAGAATTTCCCAGAAGAAGTCAAAGCAATAAACTCACTTCACGTGACAAAAGGGAAAAATAGAGCGGCCCATAGAGGTACGCGCCATACGGCCTATCCCAGAGGAGTCCCGCCACTGGTTGTTAAAACCAATCACCTTCGACCATCAGGATTACTCTAGAAGTATCCGGAATGCAAGATGGACTGCCTCGATATTAGATCCGATAATTGACGGACTCCAGTTTACACAAGTCCTAATGGACGGCGGCGGTGATCTAAACCTGCTATACCAGGACACAATCCGCAAAATGGGGATAGACCCAACCAAAATTCGCCATAGCAACACTTCCTTTCAAGGGGTAATGCCAGGCCCATATGCCCATTGTACGGGTTCTCTACTTCTAGAAGTTGTGTTCGGCTTACCCGACAACTTCCGCCGTGAAAAGTTAACCTTCCACCTCGCCCCATTCACAATTAGCTACCAAGCACTACTGGGATGCGAAGCTTTCGCCCGCTTTAACGCAATACCGCATTATGCATCCCTTACACTTAAAATGCCCGGTCCGCGAGGCATCATCTCCTTAAAGGGAAATACCGAGTGTTCCTTGAGCGCGGAAGATTGTGTGACTGCCTTGACAGCCACACACTAAACCGGCTTCACAAATCAAAGCACCTAAACAGGTCATTCAGACCCCGGACATGGCTGGACGAGTCCGGCGTAAACATACAAAGGCTTACTAGCCTCATACCCCTGTACAAGGGGCTCCGCGCATGTACAACAAGAGGCAATAAAGCTCAATTTTATTCATTTTTTGAATTGTACTTTGTTTATTTAGTATAACGCACATTTTTGCACGATCTTTTTCAACTAAGTTCCCCTCTTTTACAGATGTACACCGTGCTACACCCGTCCAGGATACGGCACAACAGAGACACAGGCGCAGACGTGCAGTAGGGACCCGTGACAAGGATTCTTTTTAGATTAAGACCCTACGTAAACCTTTTTTACTGTCTCTTGTTGATACACATCCCCTGGTTTCTTGCTATAACTAAGGAAGAGGCTGGCGTTTTTTGGCATGGGCCACGTCAAAATTTTGCGCGTACCTGGACACCAGGGGCTTATTACCAAGGGCGTTGTTCGGCCCGTTTTCATAAAAACCGAATACCATAGGGAGTGTTCGGCGTCTCGAGTTAGGCCTTATATGCATCAGCTCCGAATCATGTCTTTGGTCAAATGTTGGGTTTGCCCGGCTCCAGTGTTTTGCTGCCTTACGTTCCGCTCTATCGGCTAAGGCGGCACCAGGAGAAGTACTGCGATTGTGCCCCGATTCGGCCAGGCGAGCACCTCAGTAAAGAAAGCCGAAAACTGACTGTCATGATATAGCGTGAGACTGGTCAACCACTCAATGACCCGCCGGAATCTTTAGGATTCCTCCGCATTGACGAAGGGCCGTTTCCCTGTCAGGCACATACGCGCCCCGAATTCGGGTGAGCGCGGTGCCCCTAGGGGCTATATAGTAGCCCCACTGTCAAACTCCTATGGCTAAGTGAAAGTGATAAAGCACTATAGTCTGGTTGCCTAGTTTGCCGCGCTACCACCTCCTTTATAGGACCAAGACGTTGGATCAAGTGTGAAAATGCGCCTTTTGCAAACACCCCCGCATTATATGCGTGGGGGTTGAAGCCGAAGACTGCCATCTTTCAGGTTATATACACATATACATTAGTGGCCGCACATAAGGTATTTTAATTCTTGAAAGGCACAAGTATAAAAAGCTTTTATATTCCATCGATACATTGTTTCACAATAATACATGTTATTCGAACATAATATCCTTCGAGCACTGCGTCTCTATTAAACGAGCGCCCTGCAGAACTTCCTGAAAATAGTGCTCGACAGGTACTCGGCTTCCGTCCAAATCTTGGGATGCAACATCGGTGGCCTTCATCTCCGCCCAGTATGTTTTGACACGGGCAAGAGCCATCCGCGCACCCTCTATGCATGCCGACCTCCTCATTGCATTGATATGCGGCACCGCACCAAGGAACTGCTGCACCAAGCCAAAATAACTCTTCGGCTCGGGCCTTTTCGGCCACAAAAGACTCATGAAATCCGGATAACCTATTCAGCACCGCCCATTCGGCCAAGCGATCGGTTAATGGAAGTGGGTGCTCTAGATTATGGAACTGCGACCAAAAAACCTTTTCCATTTCGTGATCATTTTGATCTCGGAAGTGTTCGGCCGCGTCCGCGGCACTTGCCGCCAAGTCCAGATAAGCATCCTCCGCACTCCACAGCCGGTCCAACTGAGCATAATTAGGATCCACGAATTTCCTCCGCGGCAGAAAGGGCTTTCCAGCCGCGATATCTCCGGCCTGACGCAGCTCCTCCTTCATAGCTCTCATCGTAGAGCGAGCATCCTTGGCCTCGGTAGTGGCCTTCTTCAAGTCCTCTTGCACCGCTCGATCTTCTTTTTCAAGAAGCTTGCAGCGGTCGGCAGCATTCCTCAACTTCACGGCCATCTCGGCCATTTCCTTCTTGCTTCGGCAGTGAGTAGCCTGTTCGGCTTTTAGCTCTTCGGCCGCCTTTAATGCAGCCGAATCACTCTTTCTGGCCTGCTGCTTGGCTCGGGCGAGCTCCGCCCGAAGGTTCTCCATGGCAGCGGCACCATCTGCATCAGGCATACATGTTGTAAGGCATGGGCATCAAGCTCCCTTACCAGGTGTCCGCGAAGAAATTGCATACCTTGTGACTCGTCAAGTCGGTTATTGACAAGCGCGATGTCGTTATCCGCCACGTCAAGTTGCCGCTTTAGTTCGGCAAATTCATCAGTCCGGCTAGCCACCGGACCCTTCGCCACCTACATAGGAAGGGCGACATATTATACCTGGGACTATGATCCTCGGCGCGCTGTCATTTTTGACAACACACCGAGCCTCAGGTGCTACTATCCACACAGGGCGCATTTTATAGGCGGAACTGTCAGAAGGTACATCATTTTGCGTACCTCAAAACCCGTCAGTAAACTTCTGACTGCTTCGAGCAATCCGCTCTCAGCGTATGAAATCCTTTCAATCACCGTACCCATTAACGCACGGTGATCTTCTGAGATAGACGCTCGCCCGAGCAGATCCTTCAGCTCCTCCGACTGTACACCAGGTGGTGCCGGACTCGTCCGATGGCCTTTTTCGAAGGCCGAACGCGGATGGCTTTGAGGGGACATACGACTGCCTTCCGGCCCCACCGGACTCGGAGAAACCCTCCACGACGACACCTCAAGGTCGCCCGCCTCGCATGACGGTATGGCAGGGGGAGGCGTTTCGCTCTCCATCATCTCCGGATGAAGATCCCCCGAAGATGAGCTCTGCTGAGAAGGGCTGAGATCCGAACTACAAGGTAAAATTTCGGTTATCCTCCGAAATAAAACAGGGATGTCTCTTATTTTAAAACTCCCCTCTCTACTTATGGCTCGCTAGAGGGCTGATCTCCTTGGGGAAATAGTGCGGCCGGGGCATCTCCCGGCGCAGGACCCTCTGGCGAAGATTTCTTCCCCCGCTTTGAGGCCTTGGTCTCCAGATCTTCAGAGGCGGTCCTCTTCTTCCCCTGGATGGAGGGATTCTCGATCCCTCCTTTCTTGGCAGCCTCCTTCGCGGAGGCGGTAGCTTCCTTGTTCCCCCCTTCGCCTTCTTCCAAAGGCGCTGCCTCCAGCATCTTGGTTAACACAGGATCCGGCGTGGTCTCAGGGAGGGGGGCCGGACACCTGATCAGTTTTGCTTTCGCTATCCACTCCTGTTTAAGGGACAACTCCTTTAAGGGCAATTTTATGACAAATATACGGATAGCGTGTCCGGGTACAGGACTACTTACTTGAGTATCCAGGCGATTGCAGCTCAGACCTGCGTCCTCGGTCAAGTCCGGACACATTGTTTGTGATCCGAAGAACAGTTTGTACATCTCCACGGGCGTTGCGCCCATAAAATGTTGGAGAGCTCGTGGTCCCTCCGGATTGAACTCCCACAGGAGGAGGGGGCGACGTTTGCAGGGCAGGGCGCGTCGAATCAACATGACCTGCGCTACTACGACCAGATTGATCTCTCTCTCTAGGAGGTCTCGAATACGGCCCTGCAACAAGGGCACGTCCTTGGACGGCCCCCAGTCAAGCCCCTTATTGACCCATGACGCCAGCCGCGGTGGAGGACCCGAGCGAAAGGCAGGTGGCGCCACCCATTTGGTGCCCCGGGGAGCTGTGATATAAAACCACTCTTGTTGCCATAAGCTGAGCTCCTCTTGAAAAGAGCCCTTGGGCCATGGAGCGTCAGCATTCTTGCTTATAACAGCCCCTCCGCACTCTGCCTGCTGCCCCTTGATCATCTTCGGCTCCACTTTGAAGGTCTTGAGCCACAATCCGAAGTGAGGGGTAATGCGGAGAAAGGCTTCGCATACGACAATGAACGATGAGATGTGGAGGATGGACTCCGGATCCAAGTCGTGAAATTCCAACCCATAATAAAACATGAGCCCCCTCACAAAGGGGTCCGTCGGGAAGCCTAGCCCCCGAAGAAAGTGAGACGCGAACACCATGTTTTCGCCAGGCTTGGGAGTGGGAATAACCTGCCCTTGGGCAGGCAGCCTATGCGAAATTTCGCCGGTTAGATACCTGGCATTTCTTAGCTTTAACACGTCTTCTTCCGTAACGGAGGAAGGCATCCACCGGCCTTGCAGGTCGGAGCCGGACATCATCGAAGGTCTGAAGCGCCTGAATCTGGAGCTTTGGGTGTTGGAACTCGAGACAAGGGGCGGATTCAATTGAGATTGAAAGAAAGGAGTAGAGCCTTGGTCTCTTTATAAAGAGGTTGAATACCAAGAGCCTTCCCCGTGACCATTCGGGACTCGCCTTCGATAGAGGAGACGTGCCAACGGGCACGAATGGGTTACCCACGCCCGTATTAATGAGAATCCCGGAATAAGGGGACACGATCTCTGCTTTAACAAGACGTGCCAAGGAAACTGCCTCGCTAAACGCGTTGAGGTGGGACAGTAAAAACGATTCGAATAAAGGCTTGGCCGTGGTGTGATGTCACGCCACGGAATACATCAGCAGATTGAATTTGTGTAAATATTATTCTCTGTACGGTGGTATGTGGAACTTATTTTGCAGAGCCGGACACTATCCTTGTGTTCAAAATCTTCTATGAAGTATTCGGAGGAGGAACCCGCCTTGCAATGCCGAAGACAATATGCGCGCCGGACTCGTCGTCATTGAGGCCTGGGTCAGGGGCTACTGAGGGAGTCCTGGATTAGGGGGTGTCTGGATAGCCGAACTATCGCCTTTGGCCTGACTCCTGGACTATGAAGATACAAGATTGAAGACTTCGTCCCGTGTCCGGATGGGACTTTCCTTGGCGTGGAAGGCAAGCTTGGCGATACGGATATGTAGATCTCCTACCATTGTAACCGACTCTGTGTAACCCTAACCCTCTTCGGTGCCTATATAAACCGGAGGGTTTTAGTCCATAGGACGAAAAACAATCATACCATAGGCTAGCTTCTAGGGTGTAGCCTCTCTGATCTCGTGGTAGATCTACTCTTGTACTACCCATATCATCAATATTAATCAAGAAGGAGTAGGGTTTTACCTCCATCGAGAGGGCCCGAACCTGGGTAAAAACATCGTGTCCCTTGTCTCCTGTTACCATCCGCCTAGACGCACAGTTAAGGACCCCCTACCCGAGATCCGCCGGTTTTGACACCGGCATCAAGCAATCAACCTACACATGCAATTCTAAGAGTGTGGCAGCGAAAAGTAAAATATTGCATATGAAGGTAAAGGGAAGGGTTTGGAGAAGGCAAATGCAATGTAGACACGGAGATTTTTGGCGTGATTCTGATAGGTGGTGCTATCGTACATCCACGTTGATGGAGACTTCAACCCACGAAGGGTAACGGTTGTGCGAGTCCATGGATGGCTCCACCGATGAAGGGTCCACGAAGAAGCAACCTTGTCTATCCCACCATGGCCATCGCCCACAAAGGATTTTCCTCAATTGGGTAGATCTTCACGAAGTAGGCGATCTCCTTGCCCTTACAAACTCCTTGGTTCAAATCCACAATCTTGATGGAGGCTCCCAAGTGACACCTAACCAATCTAGGAGACAACACTCTCCAAAAGGTAATAGATGGTGTGTTGATGATGAACTACTTGCTCTTGTGCTTCAAATGATGGTCTCCCCAACACTAAACTCTCTCTCACAGATTTGGCTATGGTGGAAAGATGATTTGAGTGGAAGCAACTTGGGGAAGGTTAGAGATCAGGATCCTTGTGGTTGGATTGGAATGTATTGGTCTCAACACATGAGTAGGTGGTTCTCTCTCAGAAAATGAGTAGTGTAAGTGTAGGCACGTTCTGATGGCTCTCTCACATATGTAGAAGGGGGTGGAGGGGAATATATAGCCTCGACACAAAATCTAACCGTTACACACATTTGACCCAACTCGGTCAGACCGAATAGAAGAACTCGGTGAGACCGATTTAGTTCAAAATGTGAACATTAGGAATCTCGGTGGGACCGACGAGATCAACTCGATGGGACCGATGTGCTAGGGCTAGGGCAAAACCTCACCTTGGTGAGACCTATCGCACGAACTCGGTGAGATCGATTTCAGTAGTTAATCAAACAGAGAGTTGGTCAAGCAAACTCGGTGGGACCGATCGCTCATTTTGGTGAGACTGGAATGTTACGAAAAGGAAACAGAGAGTTTGTAATGTGAACTCGGTGGGACCGATCGCTCATCTCGGTGGGACCGAAATGTTACGAAGGGAAACAGAGAGTTTGCCAAGCCATCTTGGTGAGACCGAGAGCCGTATCGGTGTGACCGAATTGATTAGGGTTTCTAGCTATGTCTATGTCAAATGAACTTGGTGGCGCCGGATAGATCAAATTGATGGGGCCGAGTTTGACTTTAGGTTTTGGAGATATGTAGAAATGAGAAAGTGGCTGAGGGTTTTTTGAGCAATATCACTAAGCACTTAAGCAAGTAGACCATTAAGCAACACCTCATCCCCTTTTAATAGTATTGGCTTTCCTATGGACTCAATGTGATCTTGGATCACTAAAATGAAAGTGAAGAGGCTTGAGCCTTTGCCAATCTTTGTCCTTAGCATTTTGAGGGGTCCACACCTCTAGTCCATGCCATGCCAATCATTGAACTTTATGAAATATTTAACTTGAATGGATATTAGTCCAATGAGCTATATGTCGTTATGAATTACCAAAACTACCCGGGGATTAGTTGCACTTTCAATCTCCCCCTTTTTGGTAATTGATGACAACATATAGATCAAAGCTTCGACAAAAGATATTATAAATAAAATACATCATCGCTTTGATAAGTATGTGACAAGCAAGAGCTCCCCCTAAATTTGTGCATTATTTAAAATTTTCTTTTTAATGCAAATGCACAATCAATTAGGGTCATGGGTCACTCTTCCATGTCACATACACCTTGCCAGCCGATTGCCAATGAAACAGATCTTTCAAGATATCAACCGGCTTATGACATGGAAAACCAGAAGCTGCCTACGCTGGCTTATAAAGTGATGGATCTAATTCCCCCAATCCGTAAGAACACTTTTGCTCCTGAAGTTGACCCGTCCGAGCTTATTGATGATGAAGCTGAATTCTAGGCCTTGAATGGCATTGCCTGGTCATCACCAAACTTCCAGGCAGCAGAGGAGGACGAAGAAGCGGAGAAGGATGAGCCAGAAGCTTCAAGCCATCAGAGCCAAGAAGATTGATCCGCTGCGTGATTCATATATATGATCTTCTGAAAAACACTTAATCATTTTGGCTCCTTGAGTCATGTAATAGGCTAGCAAATACTTTGCTCTGTCGTGCCATCGTGCACATTTATGTTTTGCCCAACGTTGTTTGAGCCGCCACTTGATAATTATCGTTTTACACTTATCATGACGTTGATTTGTACAGATGAAACTTAGGATTATCCCGCACACAAGTAAATCACAAGAGCCCTGGCGGTTTACTGCAGGGCTGGTCATAATACCCATATAAAGCCACTGATGTTTTAAAACAGTTTATAGACATGGCTGGCTTAGTCATAATTAGATAAAATCATAACAAAAATATCATACCTGTGATATTGAATCGTACTGCCGGCTTGTGATACCTGTGCAGTAAGGGTGATAACCTAAAACTTAGAAGCCAATACTTCCAAATATTTTAATATCATCATATACTGGTGATTTATCGCCCAAAGCCAGTCCGGGTTAACAGAAACCATGGGTATGCTTCAAATATGAGTTGTGAGAATTGAGGCTCCATGGCCTGAATCACTGTAAACCATATGTCAAGATGGTATCAAGATGAACCGAAAAAATGTTCATAAAACCAAGCAAAACGAGAAAACAAGGCTATGCTTCGAATACGATCAGGAAGCCAGACCAAAAGGGTTATTTAATAGCTATGCTTCGAATACGAGCAGGAAGCCCCCAAGTGGTTTGTGGCCTTGAGCCGATCAAGTGGGTATTTATAGGTATGATTCGAATACGATCAGGAAGCCCCCAATTGACCATAAGGTTTGGCATTGCGCCGATCAAGAGGGTATTTATAGCTATGATTCGAATACGATTAGGAAGCCCCCAAGTGACCATAAGTTTGGGCATTGCGTCGATCAAGAGGGTATTTATAGCTATGATTCGAATACGACCAGGAAGCCCCCAAGTGACTTTTGAAATTATGATGAAAAAGACACATTATTCTTGGAAATGAAACGACAGAGGCCATGCTTTATCAGGGATGCCGGTTTTATTATAATCATCATAATATATACATTGTCAAAATATGTACATCATAAGAGCCCCCATTCAAATTTTTTTTTGCCAGTTTCGTACAGCCAACTGAACAAAGGTTCGGCACCGTCTGGGCCTACGACGTGCTGGTTCAGACATTTAAATCCTGCCATTTTCGTCGAGTTAAAAAGGTGGCATGCATCCAAAAGAGTGTGCTTAGTAAATATCGTTCCGTTGCCTCGGTTGTGCAAACAACAGTATGGACATGGAATTACTACCGCCGCGCTGCTCGTCCAGCCCGGCTGTGTTGCAGCGATCCACAACAACGGACACCAGGTACGTATTGAGTGGTTTCAGCCGCTTTGATTATTAACGTAAGATATTTTGCTGCATGTTAGTTTTTGTTTACAGTATATGTTGACCCGCCGCACAACTTGTTCCCTCTGACCGTGAAGCAACTTTCCATGATAATTCCTTCGGTTGAGTATGGTTGGGCGATGTCGATCCATGCAATGCCCTTGGCATGGTATGGAACAACGAACATATGGGCGTGTGAGTATTTGCGATTTTCGTACTAACTGAACAAAAAATCCGGCGCCCATGTTTTTGTAGGCGCAACTACTTGGTAGGATGTGAAACCGTAAGGATCTCACAGAACGGATTAACTTCACTCTCGACAACATTGAAAAACAGTGGTGTATCGCCTCGGACGAGGCTTTCCTGCTCTGCCTCCCTGCTCCCATCCGTGCTCTGCGCACCTTCCTTCCTCATCCAATGATTGGAGCATTTTTCCTCTACCGTGACCCTTTTCATCGCAAAAGAAATAACAACAATTATGTATTCCCTCGCGTTCTCGTACTATATCTGTTCCTCATCAGAACAAAAACGAAACGAGGGAGAGCACACAGCTGACCCAACGCCCCCGTTCTCCTACCTCCCGCGCTGGCCCATGCCATAGTCATCTTCACAATCTGGGCTTCTGCTGAGCAGCACGGGGAGCGCGAAGGGAGAAGGAGATTAGCTGATGACCATCATGGCGCCAAAACAGCATGGGGACCATCAAAAAAGATGCGCGCATACATGCACCTTGGGACCTGTTGCAGGAAAATACAACACGAAGGCGCGTGAGCAACGCGTTGGATGCCTTTTGACTTGTAACATGCCTGTGTCACGGCAGAGTTGAAAAAGTAGCGTCTAGAGTTGAAAAAAACACGATGACGCTTCTCTTTTGAAACACCATGGACGATACGATGTGTAACCCCGTGTGCGGTTTTTTGGGTGATGCTGGTTATTGTTTTGTGTGCACCCCGAACGTTGAGGCCATGTACATGCGCATGCATCATGCATGTGTGTCAGGTTAGAGCATCTATTATAGTCAGGTGCCTTATATCCGTCTCAAAGATCCGACCAAGTCGTCCGGTCAGTGACCAATCATAGAAAATTGTTCCAACCGGAGCTCTTAAATGGGCCTCAAACGCTCTGTGGTTGATCGGCACCGCTCATATCCGTTTCAAAATGTAGGGCGGATATGAGGCGGCCCGGCCGGGGGGGGGGGGGAGGAGGGGGGCTCATCCACTTTTGTCTCCCCTCCACATCTAGGCAAGCTTGCCCTCTCGCCAGCGACAGACAAACCCTAGCTCGCCATGGTTTTTCAGGAAGGGCAGGGGAAGCTCAACCCCGCTGCCCTATCCAGATGTCAACCTACCCTATGGTTGGCATCTGGACTCGCACCGTATCCCGGTGCCGGTAGTGCCCCGGTCGGCGCGGCGCACGTTGTGGAAGTGCGCACGCGCGGCAAGCTCTATGTGGTTCACATGGAAAGGGTTCTAGTTCCTTAAGAAAGGGTTCCCACACGATCTGTCGATGTGGTCGAGGGGGGGCGTTCACCCGTAAAGATGTGGCCTCCACCCCAAAGATCGTGTGCACTATGCATTTTGTTCACCAAAAAGATAGATGAGTATCTATCAGTCTCTCCCTCCACCTCCCACATTGGATACAATGCAAGAAAAAGGGAAATGTGAACTCTATAAACCTATATTTCGAGTGAGCATAACCGCCCTAGATTATAGCTTAATCCGTCTATCTCTAGACCAACACACATTTAGTGGGAGCGCCTTGTGGATATTCAAATGGAGCGGCTCGGCGAGGGCAGCGATCATGTCAAAAACATTAGCACCTAACGCACACAAAGAAGAGAGAGAGAGAGAGAGAGAGAGAGAGAGAGAGAGAGAGAGAGAGAGAGAGAGAGAGAGGTAGGCTGTATATGGAAGGTTCATGTTCGCATGCAAGAGGGAGCCCCCTGCGCCTATGAATGGTTTCGACAAATGTAAAATGGAGGTTCTCCTATGAATCGTTTCGACAAATGTAAAATGGAGGTCCTTCTGTAAGGTGATCGGTGATGGTATATATAGCTGTCAATCCCCCCATGTGTGTGTGTCAGTGTGTGTGTGTGTGTGTGTGTGTGTGTGTGTGTGTGTGTGTGTGTGTGTGTGTGTGTGTGTGTGCGTGTGTGCGTGTGTAAATGGAGGTTCTTGTGTAAGGTGAGCGGTGATGGTATATATAGCTATCTATGCCCCCCTCTGTGTGTGTGTCTCTCTCTGTCTATCTACCTCTCCTCCCCCCTCTATCTCCCCTGCCCCCCCCCCTCTAGTCATTTAACATCTAATTTAGTGTGCACGCGTCTCAAAAAAACTTAAACATGGTGTGAATGGTGTCGGTGGGTGCAATGACCACCTTATAGAGAATGTTCTCATGCACAAAAAAGGGTGCCTTCGGGTGGATATGCACGATGCTGATCATGTAAAACAGAGGTTCTTGTGCAACGACCAACTTATAGAGAAGGCTCGCGCAAAAAAAGGTGCCCTTAGATGGATATGCACGGTGCCGACAATGTAAAATGGAGGTTCTTGTGCAACGACCAACTTATAGAGAAGGCTCTCATGCACACAAAAAAGGGTGCCCTCAGATGGATATGCACGATTTCGACAATGTCAAACAGATGTTCTTGTGCAATGACCAACTTATAGAGAAGGCTCTTGTGCACGCAAAAAGGGCGCCCTCGGATGGATATGCATGGTTTGAACAATGTAAAATGGAGGTTCTTGTGCAACGACCAACTTATAGAGAAGACTCTCGTGCACAGAAAAAAAGGTGCCCTCGAATGGATATGCACGGTTCCGACAATGTAAAATGGAGGTTCTTGTGCAATATGACCAACTTATAGAGAAAGCTTTCGTGCCCAAAAAAGGGTGCCTCTAAACGGTCTCAATAGTCCAGACGGGCGGACCGGTCACTGACCGGTCAAAGAAAACCGACTCAACTAGGCATCACAAAACGATCACCCAAAACATCTTGGACAGACGTCGATCCTGGCCGGAGATATTTGTCTTTCTCACGGACGATGGTAAGCCACCGTCCATCTTTTTCCTAACGCAGGTCTCGGTTAATGGGCGACGACTCACGTGAAAAGCCAAGCTTTGTAATGGAAGTAGATTTGCCACCGTGCGCGTACTGGCTTGATCCAAGCCGAGTACATGCGTGAGCTTTGGTGGATCTGCGTGACGGGATCCTATGTCGATTCAATGAAAGTTTGTGGGTTTGCTTGTCATCTAAACGCTATAATGTCACTTACTTGCTTAGCACAGAATGAGACATTTGGGGAAAACATTATATACAAGTATATTGGATTGGCAGATGCCCTATCTGATAGCATGTACTGCATCACAAAATGGTGAACGTCCAGCTTGCCAGGAGCTACCCTTCTTTTCCTCGGCCGTCTTGTTCAGATAAACACAAGCACCTTGGTCATCTTTTATAAATCCAAGGCTGGTTGAACCTTGTTCCTTCGACCTGTTGCAAGGAGGTTTGCATATTCCCAAGTCAAATGAAGGTGTCTTTTCCAGCAAGGATTACTTTCCACTGCCTGTTGTGTGATAATTTGGGTCATCTTTGAGGTGGGACTGCTTCTTTGTTCATCTTTGAGAAATATCGAGCTTCAGATGTAGTACGAAAATTATTCATGTAATTCCATACTCTACATGTTACAAACTTGGTACAATAATATGCAGTTTTTCTTTCAGAATTACCAGCCCTCAGAGTGTCATTCAAATCAATGCAAAAGCGGGTACAGACCTATTGTTAGTAAAGACCAACCCCAGATTTCCATTTTAGTCCATAACCTATTGCATGTCAGATGAGCATATTTGGGTTGACTTTCTTCATCTGTACGATGATATGCATCTCATGGGCTGCTGTAACTCAGACTAGACTGCAGGAGACCCTTTTGTCCAATTGTGGCGTTGTGTGCATGACTTTGGGCAGCAAGAAAAAAAAGAATATCGCCGGGGCGAGCACGGCAGGGCGAGCGTGGCGGCGCCCTGCGGTAGCGCGGCAGAGCGGGCATGCTCAGGCGAGATGGCACATGCATGTCGGGAAAGCTGATCTGACCCACGAACACCTATGGGACCGGCGGACCGAGCCCCTTTCGGTTCGGTGGGAGGCGGAGGTCGCACGAAGAGCAGATCGAGGCGAAGCACACGAGAAGTTTACCCAGCTTCGGAGCTCTCCGGAGAGATAATACTCCTACTGCTGCATGTCTGATTGTATTGTGTTCTTGCTAGGGAGCGCTTGAGTGCTACAGTATACACCAACTGCTAACGAGACCTAGCGTGGGCGTATTCTGCCTTCGAACCGTTCGAACCCCCCTCTACGTTGCGCATGGGCCTCCTTTTATATGCTCAAGGGGTCTCCGACAGGTGGCAACGTAGGCAAGGGCAAAAATGGAAAAGGAGTTGCGGTTGGTACAGCTACTTGTACAGTGTTTCATACCTAACCCTGACGGCAGGGGATAAAGGCATTAAATGCCCGTCTATGTCGCCCAAACAGTGCAAACAGGGACCGTCAGGGACGCCACCGCTTGCAACGATGGCAGTCTTGTCAGCGCCGCTTGCCACCGCGCTCCGCTGGCCGCACAGCCTCTTGCCACGCGCGCCTGGAAAGGTCCCATGGCGACACGTTGGTGGATGTGCTGGAGCGCAGGAACAGAGTGGTAGTCTGCCGCGGCAAGCGCCTTGCCGCGGTTGTTGCCTTGTCGCGTCCGGAAGCTTGTCGCTAACCGGGTCTTCCCGGCAAGCTCCTCTTGCCGGGGCCTTGTCTCCTTGGCTGGAATACTTTGTTCTTGAATGGCTCCAAAGGAACCATGGAGGACCTTGGCGGTCACCGCGGCAAGCCTTGCCGCGGGGTGCTGCAACTGCCCGTGCAAGAGTTCGGGATACTAGGGTACCCCTACTCTAGTATACCAACAGGAGCCCCAGGCCTGGGCCACACTGCAGTGAAGCGCTGTTGGGCCAGGCCCAAAACAGGCACGGCACGCGGCCTGGGTTACGCCATAACTCACTCTGGACCCACCACGCCCCCCCACGAACGGCACGCGTCGAATGCGGCATCGTGGGAGAGATCATGGGGGTTTATTTATTCAGAAAGGCAGAACATCCGCCCCCTCCCTCTTTATAAGCAGGGGAAACAGGGGCAGTTTGCCCACCTCGCCAGTTGCTGTCCAATCTCGAAAAAACCTCCGCTGCTCCCCCCTCTTCCCAAGGCTGAAAAGAGAGCAGCGCTCCGCCCCCCATCGCCACCAGCACCACCAACGCCGTCGATCTCCTCCACCACCTCCGCCATGGCTCCGAAAGCCGACAAGGGGAAGCCCGTGAAGTCGGCCGAGGCGCAGCGGCTCGCGGCACTGCGAAAGGAGCGGGCCATCTCCCCCCCCCCAGCTTGCCGCGAGGGATCTAAGGGAGAACTACTACCTCTTACGTCGACGGAGCGGCGCATCCCAGCACGAAGGTACTCCCAGCCGTCGCTTGAACTGGCTCGAGCGGTATCCCTACTTGGCGCTCTTCTTCTACTGCGGGCTCTGCCCGCCCTTCTCTGAATTTTTCTGTGATATCATGAACACCTACGGGTTCCGCCTCCTTGACTTCACCCCCAATGCTGTTTTGACCACGGCAGTTTTCGCACATCTCTGCGAAAACTTTGTCGGAGTCCATCCAAACGTAGCCCTTTTCCGCCACTTCTTCATGCCCCGAGTTGAGAGAGGAGAGCCACTTGCCTGAGGAATCGCCTGGATCTCGAGGATCGGCAAGAAGGAAGCCTATCTGGAAGGAGAGCTCCGCAGCAAGTGGGAGGAATGGAGGGGAGATTGGTGTTGGATTGTTGAGGAGAACCCGCAGCCATTTACTGCCCAGCGCCAAAGCCCAATAGTGCGCGGCAACGATTGGAGCAACGTGGCCCCGGAAGATGCAAGGCTGAAGATTGCTGTCACCCGAATCGTTCGCCTTATACTTGCCGAGCTCACCGTAGGCGCAGACTTCCTTCGCCGTCGCATCGCCCCCTTGCAGGAGAGGAGGAGGCCTGCCTGGGAGTTTCAGAACGCGGCAGATATCATGAGGCTGCGCCCGGGTCTTAATTTCAACTTCACGGTCTTGGAAGTTGACGCGATGCTCTTGGAGCTGTTCAAGCCTGATCCTGATCATCCCGAGATGTTCAGGTTGCCGAGGGGCGTCGTCCCGCTGTGCAACAATTCCTCGCTTGACTGCATCCGTGCAATGATGCCATTGTGCGACTCACATGGAATTGTTCCCACTTGGCAAGAGCCTGCAGATGACGTTGTGCGGGAGTTCTTTGACAGCCTGGTAGAAGTACCGTCCGCCCGATGAGCGAGAGGGCCTCACCCTTGACACCTGCAGCGATGAGATGCAGCGACGCCACCGAGCTGGAAGAGGCGGCAGCAGCAGCCGTGGGCGAGTTTGGATTCACCGTGGAGGAGGCAGAAGCAGCAGAGGCGGCAAGCCTTGTCGAGCGAGGGGAGTTTGCCGGCGAGGAGGAGCTTGCCGAGCCTGAAGCTGAGTCGAGCGAGCCCGCCGAGGGCACCTCCTCCCCACCTTCAAGCAGCTTGCCGCGATCAGAGCCCACAACTCCACCAAGAAGGCATCTTCGCAAGGCCGGAGACGTAGCGGGGCGGCAGACGAGCCAACAGCCGCCGCGCCACGCGACGCGCTCCACCGTGGCAAGCACTGTTGCTGCGGGAGCACCTCACGCCGCAGCAAGAAGCGGAGCGGGCCCTCCTGTGCCACCGCTGCTGCCCCGCCAAGCGGCCAAGGGAACCCTCCTCCGCCTCGTCGCACGGAGGCGAGCCAGGTGATCTCTCTCCGCTCAGCTCAAGCGAGGAAGAAGAAGAGTAAGCTTCTGTGTTGTACTTGTAGTTCTTCAATTTTTTTGCTTTGTCTTGTATCTGATTTGCTTTACTCTGAACCCTTTCCTTTTCAGGACGCTGGCCCAGAGAGCGTCGAAGAGAGCCAAGGCCCCGGTGATTTTCATCGCGGACGAACCCACCGCGGCAGCAGGAGGCGCGTCCGAGACCTCCTTGCCGGACCCGGCAATTCTTCCACAAAGCAGCCCCCAGCGCAGCCCCCATCGTAAGTATATGGTTTACTTTCTGCTGTTGGGTGTGCTTGGGTGCCCTTTCTTTGCTGATATCTGACTGTTGGTTTGTGTAGGAGCAGAGCAACCCCACCAGGAGTGCCCTGAAGCCGCTCCTGACATGCCATCTGCTTCGACTACACTGCCAAGGGAGGATCCCCCGGCAAGGGAGTGTTCTCCGGGAAGGGAGGCGTCTCCGGCAAGGGATAGCACCGGCGACCCTCCGGTGGTTGAGACCGCGGCTGCAGATCCCATCGCAGGTAATCCTCTTGCTTGAAAATTTCCCTTGGGTTCTTCTTCTTCTGATTTTCTTTTTTGAATATTTGCTTGACTGTTCTTTCTTTTTCTGGTCGTCAGATCCATCCGCCGCAGAGCCGATGGAGACTGAGGTCGCCGGCGAGGAGGACGCGCGCGGCAATATTGACGCCGCCGTCGCCATTGAGGAAGAGGCTGGCGCTGATGAGCCCGCCGGCGAAGAGGCCGCCAAGGCTGCTGCCGCAGAGGCTGGCGAGGGGTCCGGCGATCGCACTGACGGCCCTGAGGCCGCAGGAGCGCCAGGCGCTATGCCGACCGCCGATCCCTCCGCCACTGCTGCAGCATCAGGCTCCGAAGAGCCCCAGCCCGGCGCCTATTTGAAGGCCGGCGATGGCGTCTTCATCAAACTCCCCTGGGCGTCGAGCTCCAGGGCTCCGGTCGAAGGAGAGACCTTTGACGAAGAGCTGCTCGCCTCCGCTGGGCTGACGCTGGTTGACGCGCCAAGCAGCAGCAGCGGCGAGTCTGAGGAGGAGCAGCGGATGAGGAAGCTGCTGTCGCTCTACCGCACCCGACAAGCCAAGGTGGAATCCCGGGAAGCGCTTGTCACGAAGGCGGGAGCAGACATCGAGAAGCGCGTGGAGGAGCTCCGGGGCCTCAACCAAGAAGCTCTCCGGGCCCTGGCAAAGGAGCGGGAGCAACTCGTCGAGGAGCGCAAAGCCTTCCTCCTCGAGAATGCTGAAGCTGAAGAGCAACAAAGGCTTGCCGCTGAGAAGCTGTCTGTGCAGGAAGGCGAGTTGGCGCAGAGGAAGGTCAATCTTGACAGCCATGAGGAGGATCTTGCCACGCGCGAGCAGACATTTTGCGGGGCTCTCAAGGAAGCGAAGGATGCTGCCGCAGCTGCCGAGGCCGCCAAGAAGGAGCTGGAGACGAAAGTGACGCAGTTGGAGGCCAATCTGAAGAAGAGCGGCGAGGAGCTTGCTGCACTCAAGCATGAGCGCGAGAAGGACGCCTACACTCTTGGCGAGCTGCAGGGCCGTCTCGCTGAGAGGAGCAAGGAGCTCAGCGCCGCCAAGGACTCCAACGCAGATCTCGAGTTGAAGCTGACCACCTTGATTCAGACGCTGGACGGCGCCAGGGAGCGGGAGGTGGCCTTGTTGGAGAAGATCAAGGCCGACGAGGCGCTGCTGGCGAGTGCTGTTGCCGCCCAGAACACCTTCAGAGAGAATGTGGAGCACTGGACCGAGGGTCTCGTGAATGTTGCCGCAGCCATCGACAGGGAGCTGGCGGAGCTGGGGATGGTAGATCTTGGGTATTCCTCCGATGAGCATCTCCAGCCCAGCGCCAAGCTCAGCTTGTTCTTCAAGGGCGTGGTGACGGCCCTCCAGTGACTCTGGGAAGAGATCCCAAAGCAGCGGGCCGACGAGTCGCGCCAGATCTGTGCGGGAGCTCTTCAGAAGGTACTGATGAAGGTGGCCTTCCGCAATCCAGGCCTCAACTTCACCAACGTCCTCAAGTCCTTGCCGCCGGATGCTGATGTGGAGGCGCTCAAGACCCTTGTCGCACCCATTGTGGACAGGGTGAGCGGGATCAAGAGGGTTGATGGCGACCGCGTAGATTAGGCCGCCCGTTTTTTTCCTTGCCGTTGCTGATCATGTTATGAGAACAATCTATTAGAGTTGCGGCAAGCTATCTTGTAATATAACTCTATTTCGGTTAGTGATTGCTATGTTATTTCCTTTACTTGATTCCTTCCTTTGTATGTTTTTGCCCCACGCTTTTAGGGAACTTGTCGGCGCAGGCACCTTAGCCGCGAGCGCTGAGTGCGGGACGTCAGCAGCCTGCTGGCGATGCCGCTGCCGACAAGAAACCTTGTCGCAACTAGTCGCAGCTCACTTAAGTTGTTGAGCGGACTCGAAACAAAGTAAGGGCGCAACTAGCTACGAGTTGGTTCCTCCGCGCACAGGTTTTCCATACAAAGTACGGTCGTTCGAGGAAGATAACTTAAAAAATTTTAAAACTAATTGCTCAAACTTTAGCAACTTAGCTTTTCTGTCGTCTGCTTCCCGGCAAGGCGAAACTTCTTCGAACGACGCTTGGTCCACACCATTAACTCCTCCTTTCCCCCCGGCAAACTTGTGGGCGAGGGAACCTTCCTTTCTTTGAGAAAGAGAAAGAAGAGAAGATAAAGATATGGAGCCTTGCGGCTCGTTATTGCTTACCGGGGTTGGTGCTGCACAAAGTGTCAGATAATGCATGCAAAATAATAGAGTAGAAAGCATGAAATTGACAAGATGTGCGGAGCACATTAGCTTTACTTATGCACGGGATCTGCGCCCGGCTTTGTACAAAGGATTACATGCAACATCGGCAATACTTGTACAAAAGGTGGTTGCCGGAACAGGTTCCGGCAACCGCGCCCTACGGGTAAAACTTACGAAGATGCTCAATGTTCCAGGAGTTGCTCACCGGAATGCCATCTTCGGTCTCAAGGCGGACATCGCCAGGCCTAGTGACTCGTCTCACCCAGTAAGGGCCTTCCCACTTCGGCGTCAACTTGTTGGAATTCTTGGCGGACTGAACGCGCCGAAGAACAAGGTCGCCTTCCTCGAGTCTTCTGGCATTAACTTTGCGGCTATGGTAGCGGCGCAAAGCTGGCTGGTACCGAGCAGCTCGTACAGCAGCCTGAAGACGGTCCTCCTCAAGGAGCAGTGCGTCATCCTGTCGCAATTGCTCTTGCTCAAGCTCATCATAAGAGAGCACTCGAGGTGACCCGTATACGAGTTCCGTGGGGAGAACTGCCTCTGCTCCATAGACTAGAGCGAAAGGTGTCTGGCCAGTGGTTCGATTTGGCGTCGTCCTGATCGACCAAAGAACCACCGGCAGCTCCTCAATCCAGTTTCTTCCGCACTTGTGCAGCCTGTCGAAAGTTCTGGTCTTGAGCCCACGCAGCACTTCAGCATTTTCCCTCTCCGCTTGACCGTTACTTCTCGGATGAGCAACAGAAGCGAAGCAGACCTTGGCGCCAATATCTTGGACGTATTGCATGAAGGTGCGGCTCGTGAATTGCGTGCCGTTGTCGGTGATGATCCTGTTAGGAATCCCGTAATGGCAAACAATTGACCTGAAGAACTTGACTGCTGACTGTGCTGTCACCTTCCTCACTGCTTCCACTTCCGGCCACTTTGTGAACTTGTCGATTGCAACGTACAAGTACTCAAAGCCCCGACAACTTCGAGGAAAGGGGCCGAGGATGTCGAGCCCCAGACGAAAATGGCCAAGATAAAGGGATCGTCTGGAGAGCTTGAGCTGGCTGGTGTATCTGCTTGGAATGGAACTGGCACGCTTCGCACTTGGTTACTTGTGCAGTTGCATCTTGGAGGGCTGTCGGCCAAAAGAAACCTTGCCGGAATGCTTTGCCGGCAAGTGCTCTTGCGCCAATGTGGTGACCACATATGCCTCCATGTATCTCTGCCAACAGCTTCTGTCTATCTTCCTGGTGAATACACTTCAATTTCACACCGTTGAGTCTTCTTCTGTACAGTGTGTTGTCGACAAACTGGTACATACTTGACTGCCGGGCTACTCTTTCCGCTTCTTCTTGCTCTTCGGGAAGTTCTCCTGTCTGAAGGAAACGGACGATCTGCTATGCCCATGTTGGAGCTTGTGGCTCGACAACAAGGATTAAAGGCACATTTGTTGCTGCGGGAACATCCGCTTCTACGGCGAGAACCTGCGGCTCAGCCGGAGCTTGATGTTCCCCGGCAAGCTTGCCGGAGCAAAACTTGTCGGGAGCGTCTGCTTCAACGGAACAAACCGTAGGGTCTGCCGGAGCAGACTGCTCCTCAGCACTCTTGGTGTTGATCTTGGGGACCTTCTTGGCGGCGGCTTCGGGGAGCTCTGCCGGAAAATAGTCACCAGAAATCAACTTCCTCTTCTTGCTTTGTCCAGTTGATGGCATTACAGATGGTTGAGTCAGCTTGAGCACAAAGATCTCTGGTTCCACAGGTAACTTAAGTGCGGCGCACTTCGACAGGCCATCAGCAATGTCGTTCTGAGCTCTTGGAACATATTCCATCTGTAGGCCATCAAAGTGTTCTTCTAGCTTTCTCACTTCATCAACATAAGCTTCCATCAACTGACTCTGATAATTCTTGTTAACCTGGCGGATGACAAGCTGTGAGTCACCCCTGACAATGAGCTTCTTGATCCCAAGGTCCACTGGGATCCTGAGACCGGCAAGCAAACCTTCATACTCTGCAGTATTGTTTGTTGCTTGCTCCTTGGGAAAGTTCATCTGGACTATGTACTTGAGGTGCTCTCCGGTGGGTGCGACAAGCAGCACGCCCGCACCGGCACCTTGCAGCGAGAAGGCACCATCAAAGTACATGAGCCACTCTTTGCTTGCTTCCTTGACGGGGATGCTCGTTTCTGGAATTTCTTCGTCTTGTGTTGGCGTCCATTCTGCTATGAACTCCGCCAACGCTCTGCTTTGGATAGTTGAAGTGCTTTCAAACTTGAGGCCAAAGCTTGACAGTTCCAAAGTGCCCACTCGACAATCCTGCCTGTTGCTTCGGATTTTGCAGATCCTCTTCTTGAAAGCGAGTGACGACTGTAATCTCATGTGCTTGAAAGTAATGGCAGCTTTCTCGAGGCCATGAGAAGGCCGAAAAGCAATTTCTGCACACAGTACCTTGACCTAGCCCCTGCAGAAGGAACCGACAAAATAAACTAGGCGCTGCACCATTTTCTTGCATCTTCTCACACGCTGCGAGATCCATCCTTGTCGGGACGAGCTTGCGGTGAAGCCCCCGCTTGTCGCTGGATGCATCTGCCATGGTTGCCGGCTCATCATCCGCCTCCCTCTCCGCTACTAATGCAACACTAACCACTTGATTGGTTGCCGCTATATAAAGCAGCAACTTCTCTTGTGGCTTAGGTGCGACAAGTATTGGAGTGGAGGACAGGTACCTCTTTAAATCCTGCAGCGCAACCTCCGCTTCCGGAGTCCATTTCATTGGACCTGCCTTTTTCAATATTTTGAAAAATGGCAGGGCGCGCTCAGCAGACCTAGAGATAAACCTGCTGAGAGCAGCTACGCAACCGGCAAGTCTTCGTACATCCTTGATTCGCTTTGGTGCTTCAATCTGCTCAATGGCCTTGATCTTGTCGGGATTGGCTTCAATTCCCGCTGAGACCACGAAGAACCGAGAAGCTTGCCGGAGGGGACTCCAAACACACACTTCTCGGGG
The DNA here is from genome assembly GCA_021605205.1 of Aegilops longissima. Taxonomy (NCBI): domain Eukaryota; kingdom Viridiplantae; phylum Streptophyta; class Magnoliopsida; order Poales; family Poaceae; genus Aegilops; species Aegilops longissima. The sequence goes on along the minus strand of CM038680.1, from coordinate 4,989,417 downwards.
TTAAGCTTGAGGTTGATCTTGCGCAGATTTGCAAAGGTTTCATCTAAATCTCGAATCAGAGTCGCCTTGTCCTTCCTCTTGACCACTATGTCATCCATGTAGGCTTCCACATTTCTATGCATTTGCGGCTCAAAAGCGTCGTGGACTACTCTTGCAAATGTTGAACCAGCATTCTTTAAACGAAAAGGCATCCGTACGAAACAGTAGGTGCCACATGGGGTGATGAATGCGGTTTTCTCCTCATCCTCTTCTGCCATGAAGATCTGATGGTATCCTGAGTATGCATCAAGAAATGAAAGCAAATCACATCCAGCCGTGGAGTCAACAATCTGATCGATGCGCGGCAAGGGAAATGGATCTTTGGGACAAGCTTTATTAACATCGGTAAAGTCGATACAAAGCCTCCATTTCCCGTTTGCCTTGCGCACGACTACAGGATTGGCCAACCACGTAGGATGGAGCACTCCTCTGACAAGGCCTGCTGCTTCCAACTTCTTGATTTCTTCTGCGATGAATTCTTGGCGCTCCACTGCTTGCTTCCTGACTTTCTGCTTGACGGGCCGCGCGTGAGGACAGACGGCAAGATGGTGCTCAATTACTTTCCTGGGAACACCGGGGATGTCAGACGGTTGCCATGCAAACACGTCGGCGTTAGCCGCAGGAAAGCAACGAGCGCGCCTTCCTATTTAGGGTCGAGAGTGGGCGATGGTGAAGGTACCACCAGTGCCGTCCTCCTTGGCGGACACCTTCTTGGTCTGGTGGAGCTGCCATCGTCTTCTTACACTTGCCGGTGGAACTCGATGGTGCGTCCTCGACGGTAGCGCAGCACTCCGAAGAGGTGCGCTTGCCGGAGTGGGCATCAGAACTCTTGCCGGACTTGGTCTTCTTCTTCGCCCCGGGAGCTTCAGCGGCAAGTGACTTGTGATCTGTTGCAGCTGCTGCTTCCCGGTAGATCTTGTCGGCGCAGATAAGAGCATCCTTCTTGTCGCCAGGGACAGAGATGACACTTATCGGGCCTGGCATTTTCAACATGTTGTATGCATAATGAGAGGCTGCCATGAACTTGGCGAGTGCTGGACGGCCAAGTATCCCATTGTAAGGCAATGGAAAATCAGCAACGTTAAAAGTGACCCTCTCAGTCCTGAAGTTCAATTTGCTGCCAAATGTTACTGGCAACGTGATCTTTCCCTTCGGCTTGCTCCTTCCCGGATTGATTCCTTGGAATGTGCCGGTCTCTTCGAGCTCGCCATCAGGGATCTGAAGCTTCTGGAGTACCGCGGAGGAGATCAGGTTCAAGCCGGCCCCGCCGGCAACTAGCATCTTAGTGACTTTGAGGTTGCGGATAGTTGGTGAGACCAACATCGGCAAGCACCCGACCGCAGTTATGCGATCAGGGTGGTCCTCAATATCAAAGATGATAGGCGTGCTGGACCATTTCAGAGGCTTGCGTGACTCGACGGATGGTTCTGCCGCATTGACTTCCCGCATCCACTGCTTGAGTTGACGGTGTGAAGTATGCAGAGAAGCACCGCCATCAACGCACAGGACCTCTGTGGCTTTCTGGAACTCCTGCTCATCGGTCTCGTCATCATCCATGTCTTCGTCGTTGTCGTCATCTTCATCCTTGTCAGGGCCGCGGGGAGGTCTGTCTCCTTGCCGCTGCTTGGCCTTGCCGCGGCGTCCTCCCCGGCCGGGACGTTTCTTGCTGGCTCCTCCAGCACCTTCCTGGGCCTTCTCCTTGTCGCGCCGCTCGTACTCAGCCTTTTGCTGCTCGACAAGCTGCTCGACTTTCTTGCAGCTCTGGAGGTCATGACTCTTGGTGCGGTGGATCTTGCAGTACTGTTTGTTGGAGCCGTCCTCCTTGTCGGCGACTGCCACAGCCTGGCAGTTGGTGCCCGCGGCAACCTCCTTGCCGGAGTTACCAACTTTGGCTTTCTTGGCGCCACCTCCGTTGCCGGACTGCTCAACAACTAGCACATCTTTGCCTTTCTTTTTCCTGTTGTTCCGCCGCCGGTTCTTCTTTGCCGGGGCCGACCCTTCAGTATCAGATCCTGCTGCTTCTGTATTCTCTCCGGGGAGTCTCCTCCCTTCCTCAATGCGTGCACACTTGTCGGCGGGGCATATAGCTCACCAGCGTCTCGATCTTGCACATCGCCATCTCCTCCGCATCCTACAGTTTCGCACGTTCGATGGAATGCTGCGATTCTTCTATGGCAGGGTGGACATCTGGGATGTTGTGCTGTACACGGCTAAATCTCTGAATGTACTTGCGCAGGGGTTCTTCTTCCTTCTGGGCGAGCAGATGAAGGTCACTCTCTTGGCCATGAGGCTTGTGGCCGCCCGTGAAGGCGCCGACAAACTGATGTCATAGATCCGCCCATGAGGATATGGAGTTGTCCGGCAAGTGCATGAGCCAGGATCTGACATTGGGCTTGAGTACCAGCGGGAAGTTTTTGGCCAGAATCTTGTCGTCTCGCCCCCCGGCAGCTTGCACCGCAATGGTGTAAATGCTGAAGAACTCCGACGGGTGCGTCTTGCCGTCGTACTTCTCTGGTACATCTGATTTGAAATTCTTCTTGCTAGGCCACTGGACTTGCCGCAGCTCACGAGTGAATGCAGGGCAACCTACCGCGTACGGCAAGTCGCCTGGTTCCCCTGGCGCATGCATGTCGACAGAGGGCCCAGCGCGCTGGTCGGATTGACGCCGCGCTTCTCTCCGGCGCTCGATGCGAGTTCGAGCGTCTTCTTGCTGTCGTTCGTGAAGAACTTGGCACTGATCGTGACGAGCTCGTGGATCTGATGACGCGGTGGAGTCGCTGTAGAGGTGGATCCGGCGAGTCGGCGATCTTGGCCTTCAGGGTGGAGAGTGCATGGTAGTTGCACCCCCACAGGTTTCGTCGCCACCGGCTCGTGCTTGGCGGTCCTGCCGCGGCAGCGATGTACTCGGCTGCCGCGGAGTGTCGCCGTTGGCAAAGCCGACGAGACTCTGAATGGTGGCCCTCCATTCGTCAACCTTGTCGGCTGTTGGAGGGTAATCCAGGAGTAGTTGAGCTCTCGCCAAAGCTTCTGCTGGAGTGGTGGGCGGCAGTGGCGAACAGTGCGAGGAGCGGGATATGCTCGGACTTCTAACAATGTTAGAAGAGCGATATCCGTCGAGCGACCGTGCCTCGCTTCGTGCCAGCATGTTGGCGTGCACGCTGGTCTTGAGGGCCTCGAGATCCACCAGCTCGATCTTGATCCAACGGCGATGGTACTGTGAATACCATGCGCTGTCGGTCCCGCGCCTCCCGAGATGGGCGCGGTGCATGTACGGACGCCGAGGTCTGCGCAGCCTTGTCCTTGGACTTGGCAGCATCATGAGCTCCGTCGCCGGCGCCCATTCTTCCGCCGGTGTCTACCCCACCACCCATTTGCTCCGGTGGTGGTGGGATCGATGTGGACGGCTCCGCTGCCGCCGAAGCCTTCTTCTTCGGTGGCATGTCGATGAAGATGATGAAGATCTAGCTCGTGTGAGCGCCGGATCAGGTTCACACAGCCTCGGCGCCCTACTGGCGCGCCAAAGATGTCGGGAAGCTGATCGACCCACGAACACCTATGGGACGGCGGACCGAGCCCCTTCGGTTCGGTGGGGCGGAGGTCGCACGAAGAGCAGATCGATCGGTGAAGCACACGAGCAGTTTACCCAGCTTCGGAGCTCTCCGGAGAGATAATACTCCTACTGCTGCATGTCTGATTGTATTGTGTTCTTGCTAGGGAGCGCTTGGGTGCTACAGTATACACCAGCTGCTACGAGAACTAGCGTGGGCGTATTCTGCCTTCGAACCGTTCGAACCCCCCTGTACGTTGCGCATGGGCCTCCTTTTATATGCTCAAGGGGTCTCCGACAGGTGGCAACGTAGGCAAGGGAAAAAATGGAAAAGGAGTTGCGGTTGGTACAGCTACTTGTACAGTGTTTCATACCTAACCCTGACGGCAGGGGACAAAGGCATTAAATGCCCGTCTATGTCGCCCAAACAGTGCAAACAGGGACCGTCAGGGACGCCACCGCTTGCCACGATGGCAATCTTGTCAGCACCGCTTGCCACCGCGCTCCGCTGGCCGCACAGCCTCTTGCCACGCGCGCCTGGAAAGGTCCCATGGCGACACGTTGGTGGATGTGCTGGAGTGCAGGAACGGAGTGGTAGTCTGCCGCGGCAAGCGCCTTGCCGCGGTTGTTGCCTTGTCGTGTCCAGAAGCTTGTCGCTAACCGGGTCTTCCCGGCAAGCTGCTCTTGCCGGGGCCTTGTCTCCTTGGCTTGAATACTTTGTTCTTGAATGGCTCCAAAGGAACCACGGAGGACCTTGGCGGTCACCGCGGCAAGCCTTGCCGCGGGGTGCTGCAACTGCCCGTGCACGAGTTCGGGATACTAGGGTACCCCTACTCTAGTATACCGACAATGAGCCGTGACGAAGAGAGAAAAAACAAGTGAGTGAATGGCAGGTGGACCTAAGCGGGACATGCACGAGTGGACAGAGGCGACGAAGAGGCGCATAAAACATCGGTTTGTGTCCGCCTCAACCCAAATCGATCCCAAATTTGAGATGGAAATGGGTCGAGCTTACCCAAAACGGACAAGAAATAGGAGCGGATCCATGCGTTGGGCGTTGTCTTTTGTCCGGCGGACGCAAATGGGCGCCAAGGACGATTTGGGCCACCATGTTGGAGTTGCTCTAAAATAGCATTCACCTTGATCCTTTGGAGAGAGACGAGAGACCCATGTGTGGCTTGGGTCAAGTTTGGAGCTGAAAGTGCCATTTTAGAGACACAGTAGCTGCAGAAGAAGCGAGAACACTGTGAGCGTTGTTGTGTACAAAGTTGAGCCACAGTGTGAGACATTTTGCTATTCAACATGTTGTTGAGTGCACTCTCGACATTATGAACAAACCTGTCTAAATCTGCCAAAAAGAGAGAACGATAAAGAAAAGTATCTGCTGCCGCAATGCATTAAAGATGAACAAGAAATCCGATGTACTGCTACCTCATATATGAACAGACTAACACAAAAGAATGCATACATCTAAAGCTCAATCCCTCAAAGATAAACAAAGAAGCAACACCGCAGCTGAAAGACTGTCATCCACGTAACATCAAACCACCACAAGCCAAACCTGGACTACATGGTAAGCTCTTTGAAACATCCACGGAAGCCCTTTCAAGCACCAAGCGATGTCGGTACATTCCACTGAAGCCATTGACCAAATCAGTTTTGACAAAAAGATACCAATTTCTAACTCCCTCACACGCAAGCAGCTTGAAGAAGCAAACACTGGGCAGCGAACCTTTGAAATACCCCACTCCCAACCTTCCAAGAAGAAGCCATAGTATATACCTGAACCGGATCGGGGACGGCGGGGAATTTGAAGCGAGGCGGTGTAGGAGCAACAAGTCCAAGTAATTCAACTTACACACAAAATATTCTTGATTCATCACAGAAATCGCATCCACCGTCTCTTGCAAAACTGTGGTAGTGTCGACCTCGAGGCCACTGTAGAGGAGAGGGAGCTCGACGACCTTGATGGAGGAGGCCAGCGTGAGGAGAAGCTGGGCATACCATGGTGGGGAGGGCGTGACGCTGGTGCTCTTCGGCCGCCTTGCCGGATCTGACGCTGGCGGAGGGGGTTGGGAAGCGCGGCGACTCCGAGCTCGAGAAGGGCAGCTCCAGGAGCAGCACGGGCGGCCTGCACATCATCCATGACCACGGACGGAGGGATCTGATATGAGGGGAAGGTGGCTTGCTGGTCTGTTGGAGAGGGAAGCAACGCAGCTCCATTGACGGAGAGACACGGCGACATCGGGAGCCAAAGGTGAACTTAGAGAAGGCGATGGTGGAGACCGGCGTTGCAGGAATGATGGAGGAAGAGACGGTGGACGGCTGAACTCCATGTTATGGCGGTGGTAGTGAGTGATGGAGAGGAGAGGCACGGGGAGGCCATGGCTGGATCAGAAGGTGTGGTCAAGATGTGGATCTAAACGGGAGATGGAGATAGTGAGAGAGAGAGATAGAGTACGGGGAGGCAACAATGAGAAAGAGTAGCGCGAGGTATGCAAACCAACAGAAAAAAACAAGGCGAACAAAATGATGCACGAACCTTCATCTGCTGCATACCACCAGCGTGTAGGAACCTTTCAATCGCGCGGAACTTTCTCTCGTGGGCGAGGTTTGTCACGCCCTGGTGGTCTGTCTCGCTGGTGGAGCAGCGACAGCCTAGTGCCAGCAGCGGTCCTGCTTGCTGGTCCACCTTCACCTATAAGAGGAAAATATCAACAAATGAGAAAAACCAGGAAAACACAAATGAGGTAAGAGGAGGAGCGGATCCCAACAGCACGCGCTCGTGATTGCATCCATACTGGCGTAGTTTCATTGTTTTCTTTTCCATATATATATATATATATATATATATATATATATATATATATATATATATATATATATATATATATATATATATTGGGCGGGGGGGCTAGCTACACACGAGACAATTGTTTAGCCGTGTGTGGCGCCACCCCTCTACCGTTTACTCCCCCGGTCACCATCACCGTCACCATGCCGTCGTGCTGACGGAACTCATCTACTACCTCGACGTCTTGTTGGATCAAGAAGGCGAGGGACGTCACTGAGCTGAACGTGTGCAGAACACGGAGGTGCCGTGCGTTTGGTACTTGAACGATTGAAGCGCGAAGAAGTTCGACTACATCAACCGCTTTGTGAAACGCTTCCGCTTACGGTCTACGAGGGTATGTAGACACACTCCCCCCCTCGTTGCTATGCAACTCCATGTATAGATCTTTGCGTGTGCGTAGATTTTTTTTTGTTTTCCATGCAACGATTCCCAACAACACTATATACTACTACTTATCACTTATGATATTGTTCGGATGTGGGGGCTGAAGGGACAACTGCTTCCATCCAGGTAGTAGTCGGCCTAGGTTCCCGAAGGCCCTCGAGTGATTCTTTATGGCGGAGCGACAGGGCAGGTTGAGTCCACCCAGGAGAGAGGTGGGCCTGGTCCCTGGTCGTTGTCCGTGATTACTTCAAAATAACATGCATAACGAGTTTGGATATTTGATCTGAGTTGGGTCATTGGCCCATACACACTAATTGCCATGCGGGACAAGATATGGGCAATCGGCGTCGTAGTATCAACCGAAGCTTTCCAGACGCCAGATGATACGTCTCCAACGTATCTATAATTTTTTATTGTTCCATGCTATTATATTATCTGTTTTGGATGTTTTATATGCATTATTATGCTATTTTATATTATTTTTGGGACTAACCTATTAACCTAGAGCCAAGTGTCAGTTCTTGTTTTTTCCCAGTTTTTGAAATTCACAGAAAAGGAATACCAAACGGAGTCCAAACGGAATAAAACCTTCGCGATGATTTTTCTTGCACCGGAAGACAACCAGGAGACTTGGAGATGAAGTCGGAGGAGCCACGAGGCAACCACAAGAACGGAGGGCGCGCCTAGGGGGGTAGGGCGCGCCCCCACCCTTGTGGGACCCTCGTGAACCTCCTGACCTAATTCTTTCGCCTATATATTCCCATATATCCCCAAACCACTAGAGGCATCCACGAAAACACTTTTCTGCCGCCGCAACCTTCTGTACCCGTGAGATCCCATCTAGGGACCTTTTCTGGCACCCTGCCAGAGGGGGATTCAATCACAGAGGGCTTCTACATCAACTCCATTGCCCTTCCGATGAAGCGTGAGTAGTTTACCACAGACCTACGGGTCCAGATCTAGTAGCTAGATGGCTTCTTCTCTCTCTTTGATTCTCAATACCATGTTCTCCTCAATGTTTTTGGAGATCTATTGGATGTAATACATTTTTGCGGTGTGTTTGCCGAGATCCGATGAATTGTGGATTTATGATCAGCTTATCTATGAATATTATTTGAATCTTCTCTGAATTCTTATATGCATGATTTGATATCTTTGTAATTCTCTTTGAACTATCAGTTTGGTTTGGCGAACTAGATTGGTTTTTCTTGCAATGGGAGAAGTACTTAGCTTTGGCTTCAATCTTGCGGTGTCCTTTCCCAGTGACAGTAGGGGAAGCAAGGCACATATTTTATTGTTTCCATCGAGGATAATAAGATGGGGTTTTCATAATATTGTTTGAGTTAATTTCTCTACATCACGTAATCTTTCTTAATGCATTACTCCGTTCTTTATTTACTCTAGATGCATGCTGGATAGCGGTCGATGTGTGGAGTAATAGTAGTAGATGCAAAATCATTTCGGTCTACTTGACACGGGCATGATACCTATATTCATGCTCATTGCCATAGATATAGTCATAACTTTGCACGTTTCTATCAACTGCTCGGCGGTAATTTGTTCACCCATCGTATTATTTGCTATCTTGAGAGAAGCCTCTAGTGAAACCTATGCCCCCCGGGTCTATTTTCCATCATATAAGATTCTATTTTCCATCATATTAGTTTCCGATCTACTCTTTTTGCAATCTTTTTGCTTTCCGATCTATAAACCAAAAATACCAAAAATATTTACTTTACCGTTTATCTATCTCTATCAGATCTCAGTTTTGCAAGTAACTGTGAAGGGATTGACAACCCCTTTATCGCGTTGGGTGCAAGTTGTTTGATTGTTTGTGCAGGTATTCAGTGATTTGTGCGTTGTCTCCTACTGGATTGATACCTTGATTCTCAAACCGAGGTAAATACTTATCTCTACTTTGCTGCATCACCCTTTCCTCTTCAAGGGAAAAACCAACACAAGCTCAGGAAGTTGCACCAGAGTGAGCGGCGCGCGCTCGGGTGGTCCGCGTATAGCACCTGCCTTTGTAATGGAGGTTGCCAAGGCTGATCCCGGCCGCCCATGCAATGTTTAGGAGTGCAAAGGGCGATGGGCCCAAGACCCCTGCGCGCTTAGGATGTAGACCGGCGTGCTGGCGTCTCTATTGAGCCTAGGTAGGGCTGCGACATGTTGATCTTCCGAGACCGCGCATGACCCAGGAAAGTGTGTCCGGCTAGAGATGATCGAGCGTACGTGTTGGGTGATGTGGTGCACCCCTGCAGGGAAGTAATCTATTCGAATAGCCGTGTCCACGGTAATAGGACGACTTGGAGTTGTATTCCGACCTCCGATAACTAGAACTGGATACTTAATAAAACACACCCAAATGAGTCCAGATACAATCCGACGATCGCTCTCTCTTAGGGTGACGAGGAAAGGATCGCCAGGTAGGATTATGCTATACATTGTTACTTGTTACTATACCAGCTACTCTCTGCTACTATTGTAAGATGGTGGCTGCCAAAAGCGTAGTCTTCGATAAGACTACCTATCCCCATCTTATTCTGGCATTCTGTAGTTTAGCCCACAAATATTACCCCTTTTACAGATACCAATGCATATGTGGTGTAGATCCTTGTTTGCGAGTACTTTGGATGAGTACTCACAGTTGTTTTTCTCCCTCTTTTCCCCCTTCTCCATTCTTCTCAGATGATGCTATCAGAGGTGGATCCCAGGAGCCAGAAGCCACCGCCGATGACTACAGTTACCCCAATGGAGCCTACTATTAATTACGTGGAGGCCGCCGACGACCAGGAGTAGTTAGGAGGCTCCAAGGCAGGAGGCCTTGCCTTTTTGATCGTTGCTACTTTTGTGCTAACCTTCTTAAGGCAAACTTTTTAAAATTATGTTTGTACTTAGATATTGTTGCTTCCGCTGGCTCGTTTATGATCGGGCTTATGTATTCCGGCCCTCGAGGCACCTGGCTTGTAATATGAAGCTTGTGTGACTTTAATTTGTGTCTAGAGTTGTGTTGCGATATATTCCCGTGGGTCCCTGATCTTGGTTTTACACATTTGCGTGAATGATTAGTGTAGGGTCAAGTCGGGGGCATCACAAGTTGGTATCAGAGTTGACTTCCTGTAGGAACCCCCTTTTCAACTCCATGGCTGAAGTTGAGTCAAGTCCTTACAAAACTTTTACTAACATCACTAAAAAAAGACATCCATGACATTTTGGGACAAATGAATTTTTTTTCTTTCATGCTTATGACACTTCTATGATGATAATTGTGACAAGCCCCGGTATCATCATAGATATGGTGGGCTCCTACTTCTATGACAAAAAATCATGACAGAAAATGGGCTTTTCATATTGGGCGGGCCGGAGACGCAGCTGCATGACATTATTTGGGCCGTCCATAACGGGAAAAACCATGGTAGAAGCGAGGGCGAGGAAAATATTAGGGAGTTCCCGGTTACGGTGGGTGGTCGGGGGCCGAGCGATGCGCATTTCTCTCTTACACGTACGCGCGTGGGTGCGAGGCATTGGGCTCTAACTAAACCCGAGCGAGGCATTAGCCTACTAAACCCGAGCGATTACACTGCAGGCTACGCGTTACTGAACCCGAGCGATCGATCGATCCCCGGCTGTTAACTGAACCCGATCGAGCGATTCCTTCGCTACTACTGCTAACTGAAGCCGATCGAACACTGCTGCCTCCTTCCCTTGATGAACAGTGAGCGTTGTTGGGGGTTTGGATGAACAGTTCCCGGTGGGGGGGGGGTGGATGAACAGGACCCCGTGGTAGTAGAGGCTGTTGCCGCTGGATGAATAGGACCCCGATCGATCGAGCCAGTTGGGGGTGGATGAACAGGACCCCGTGGAGGGCTGGATGAACTGGACGACCCCGTGGAGGGCAGGTTGAACAGTAGTCGGTGGAGGGCTGGATGAACAGTAGCCTCTGGAGGGGTGGTTGAACAGGACCCCATGGAGAGGGTTGGTTGAACAGTAGCCGGTGGAGGAGCGGTGGAGGCTGGATGAACAGGAGCCCGTGGATGAATAGTGGCTGGTGGAGGCAGGAGGGGAGACGTCGTGGATGAACAGCCGCAGGTGGAGGCTAGAGGAGGTCGACGGTGGATGAACAGTAGCCCGTGGAGGCAGTCAACGGTGTAGATGAACAGTATCCGGTGGAGTCCCATTTTCTGGTACGTCCCACCCCTCCGGATAAACAGGACCACCGTTTCGATTGTAGTGCTCCAACAGAAGTCCGTTTCCTCCGTTTTGCGGTACGCCACACCCCTCCCGATCAATAGGACCCCATTTCGACTGTAGGAGGTTCAAGAGAAGTCCGTTTCCTCTGTTTTGTGGTATGCCAGACCCCTCCCGATGAACAGGATCCCGTTTCAACCGTGTCTGGTCGAACACAAGGCCGTTTCCTCCCTTCTGCGGTACGCGAGCCCTCGTATCGATTGCCTGTTCCGTCGAAGCCGGTTGGCACCCAATGAACACGAGACGCAGTTTCTCCGTTCCGTCTAAGCTCTGGTCGTACGTATGCGTGAGTAGGCGTTCGAGACTCCGCCCGTATGTACGTACGTAGATGTATTTACTTTCTTGCACCCTGGATGTACGTACATGTACATGCTACGTCTGCGCCTCTACTACGACACGTGCCCTTCCTTACTTGGCCACGGTTCATCTCTTTTTTTGCATGGTAATACGTATCTCATTCATATCATAAAAATCAAAGTACAAGTCAGGTATCCCTGCAGCCTGCAAACAGACCGATCGACCAGTATGTACGTACACGTTCGCGACCAGAATGAAAATGCTACGTACGCTTCGACCAGGTGGGTCCCGACTATCAAGCACTTCCTTGCGTGCGAAGATGAAGCTGGTGGGTCCTAGCAGTTAGGGGCCGAATCATTTTTTTTGCCCGTAATATGGACGTACTTCCTTGCGCGCAAAGATGTAGCTGGTGGGTTCCAGTAGTCAGGGGGGAAACTTTTTTTTCGTGAAATATGGTGGCCTGTCCGGTGGGTCCTTGCTGTCAGGTGGAGGAATCATTATTTTGCGCCTAATAAGGAGGCACTTCATTGCTGCGGCCGTGGACCCAGCTGTCAGCCTCTCCATGTACAGTACACTTCCGATGGAAGTCGTTCGTTGACCACACTGACCACGCCGCGCCGAGAGCGCCAAGTCGGTGGACGATGGCGAGGCCTAGGAAGGGGACGACGCGGAGACGGGGAAGACGCGATAGTGGATGCCCACGCAGAGAGGAGTACGTGGGTTCACTGGTTCGGCTGCGGTGTGAGGCTGCCATCGCCGTAGAATAACAGAGGGTGTGGGTGTGTAGAGGGATGGCCTGGCCAGCGGTGGGAGTAGTAGGGGGCGGTGAGGCCTCCATGGTAGCACAGTCGGCCACGGGAGGCAGGAGCAGGCGGCACGACCGGCGCTGCTTTGGGAAGCTTGAGCAAGAAGATCGGAGGTTGAAGAAGCACTACGGCTGTTGGATGGACATCGTACGGTCATTGGAGCTAGAATCGTTCATATTGACTAAGTTGACAAAGCCCTCCGTCCGCATCAAATTAGTAGGCCCACAAGTCAGCCTCCCATATAGTGGGTCCCAGCTAGCAGGGGGAGTATTCATTTTTTGTGCATAATAAGGAAGCACTTCCTTGCGTGCAAAGATATAGCTGGTGGGTCCCAGCAGTCAAGGGGAAACATTTTTTCACGAAATACGATGGCCCGTCCGGTGGGTCCCTGCTGCCAGGTGGAGAAATCAATATTTTCCGCGTAATAAGGAGGCAATTCCTTGATGCGGCCGTGGACCCAGCTGTCAGCCTCTGCACGTACAATACTCTTCCTATGGAAGTCGTTCCTTGACAACGTTGACCATGCCGCGCCGAGAGCACCAGGGCGGTTGACGATGGCGAGGCCTGGGAAGGGGACGACGTGGAGCCGGGGAAGACGCGGCAGTGGAAGCCCACGCAAAGAGGAGTAAGAGGGTTCACTAGTTCGGCTGTGGTGTGAGGCTGCCGTCGCCGCAGAATAACAGGGGGTGTGGGTGAGTAGAGGGATGGCCTAGCCAGTGATGGGAGAAGTAGGGGGCGGTGAGGCCTCCGCAGCATCATAGCCGACCATGGGAGGCAGGAGCACATGGCATGACCGGCGCTGGTTTGGGTGGCTGGAGCAAGAAGACCTGAGGTTGAAGAAGCACGACGGCCGTTGGATGGACATCGTACAGTCGCAGTATCTAGAATCGTTTATATTGACTAAGTTGATAAAGCCCTTGGCACGCGTCAACTTAGTAGGCCCACAGGTCAGCTTCCGAAACAGTGCGCCCCAGATGTCAGGGGGAGGAATCATTTTTTGGGTGGCTGAAGCAAGAATATCCGAGATTGAAGAAGAAGCACGACATCCGTTGGATGGACATCCAACGGCCACTGCTGCTAGAACCGTGTGTTGACTATAAGTTGAGAAAGCCTTGCATACGCATCAACTTAGTTTTTTTAGGGGACACGTCATCTTAGTAGTCCCACAAGTGTGTGGCAGAGAATATATAGCCCATTTTGCAATTTGTAAGAATGTACATCCCATTTTTGAATTCTAACGGAATTTACTACAGCCCATTTAGAGTTTGTTAAAAGTACAGCCCATTTTCTAGCTAGGACAACGATTAATAATTTCAACCAACCGCTCAGAACAGAATTCAATAAAATTTCTCACATTTTGATAGGATCCGAAATATTTTTATCCTGAAATTTCTAGTCAGATTAAATATAATTTCAAAATTAATTTGTATTACATAAAAATCCAACAAAATATTGCGAGCGCAACAAGTAATGAAATTAAAATTTTCAAATTCCAAAAATAATGTATTTTTTAAACTAAATACGTGTTTGGTGCATTTTTTATAGTTACTGCCCAGTTTTTATAATTACATCCCATTTATTATTTCTTAAAGCCCATTTTCTCGTTAAGCCTAATGCACCCCTCCTAAGAAAGATTTGCAGCTCAGCGGGGCGGAGAATAACAAGTTGACCCGGATTTTGTGTACAACTGTTGGCCCAGTTGCATTGCTGATGTTGGAAAAAAGGCCTATGTAGTATAGTACAACCTTACATGGCTACTCAGCCCACATTCAGCAACGCCGGAAAGGCCCAAACAATGCTCCTGTACAACTTTTTGAAGTCGCTGAGCTCAATTAATAACTCAAGAAAAAAGTTATAGTATAGTGGAACCTAATTAAAAGCTTTCACGAGCGAAGAAATAATTCAATGGGTCCCACTTGTGCATGTGTGTGTGTGTTTGTGTGTGTGTGTGTAAGAGAGAGAGATAGAGAGACCCATCGGTCGATGCTCGTAAATACATCTTTCAGCCATATGAATTGCTAATGCTCAATAAAAACTTATATTGTTGACACAATCATATAGAACATCATAGCACACTGAACTTGCATACAAAAAGTTCACGCAGGTGGCACCATCAGGGTGGAAGCAGTGGATCGCTACGGGTAGGGCTATGTTGAAACCAACGAACTCGTACATAATGGTTCATCGTCTTTATCAATGACGAGGAAATATCTTAAATGTTGTGCAAAGAAAATAGACAGACAACACAATATATAATTTCTGCTAGAACATTAAGTTGACGTACAACCCTTCCGAAAAAAAGTTCAGGTAAAAAAATAGAACAGGTCACAATCAAATGTACTGGCACATTAGTGCTTCACACCCATAGCTCGGATTTAACTAGTATCTAACAAGATTCAGTTGTTACCTCGAATTAGAGCACATCCAGGCAGCCAGCCCTGCCTCTTCTCCCAAAGAAGCAGTGGCCACCGCCGCGTGATGGAGTAGGCCCTGTGCCATCCATCGTTCCGAGAAACATGGGGAAAGTCTGATGTTGACTCCTGTAATGGACGTCATCCACGGACCCGGGCACCAGTGCCAGCGGTAGGACTTCGATTGATGGATTGACCACTTCTTCAACATGCACGGACACTCGATACAGGTACATCCCTAATGTGGTCCGCGGCGGCCTTGGTGGCGACAAATGGTACAACCCCGGTTCCTGCACCGGTATCTCAACACCAATCACCTTCGGTATGGTGGGCGGCTTCTTCATCCATGCCATAACCGTCATAGCCCAGCCGTCTGGAGGAACAAACATACATACGAGTTCACCTCCAAGGTCGTTGATAAGCTCATTCATGGAATCGCTGTTCCAAGCATGTCGAGGGATGCCGTGGA
Organism: Aegilops longissima; assembly: GCA_021605205.1. Lineage (NCBI taxonomy): Eukaryota > Viridiplantae > Streptophyta > Magnoliopsida > Poales > Poaceae > Aegilops > Aegilops longissima. The sequence continues at coordinate 4,974,362 of CM038680.1, read as the reverse complement.
AGGTAAGCTTTGTTAAAAACTCAAGCTCAGAGGGCACCAAGCCCCATCCTGGGTGCCACCAATCAAAGCTCACCAGCCCGCCATCGCGGAAAAAAGGCCGGGAAGATTCGAACACACGGCTGCAGTGGAAAGTTGTCCGAAACCTGACGAAGAAATCAGCCAGTGGCGGACAGAGTTCGACGAGCAAGTCACTTATTTGGATGCCATGAGCAATGCCAAGAGCATTGACAAGGTCTTCCGGCGAGATGGGAGGCCGTTCGCCGTTGATGGTTACCATCATCACTTTGCCGGCAAAGTGGTCGTCAAGCGCCGCCATGCCACTGTTGTGCGACAGCATGTAGCGCCCGAAGGCAGGACGGACCTCAGGATCTCCGGCTCGGAGATCCGTGTCGACCGGCGACATGATAGTGCACTTGAGTACAGGGAGTACAAGAGGGGGATTTGGGGGAACTGGAGTAGGAATCAAGATTCCAGAGGTGGGGGAGGGGTAGGAGATTGGGGATGAAAAGGTAGCATGAATTTCGAACACGCGCCAATATGCTCTCGGCGCACAAGCGCACGAATACACCAGTGGTGCACACATGTCGGCGCGCAAGAGTCCCAATTCTTTCTCTTTTTGAGAGCCCGGCCTTTTTTTGAGGATCTTTTGAGAGCCCGGCCTGAGAGTGATAATTGATCTGTTTGGCATTGCATTACTACTTGGCCCATATTCAACGACACCTCACTAGCCCAAACGAGTGTACATCATCGAAAAGACACTGAGCTCAAATTATCTATCTAATTTTATAAAAAGCAGGGTTGGTGATGATGGTGTGCCTGCCATCCTGCAATATAGGCCGTCAGATGGATCCAAGGATCAAAGTTAATCCAGATGCCTTTGTCATTCTCACCTTCTTTTGGCTGTAGGCTGTATCATTGAAAATCAGGGAAGTTTGCTCCCGAACTCCTAGGGCTCGCTGTGACGCCCCCGATTCAATCGTACACTAATCATGCACGCAAATGTGTACGATCAAGATCAAGGACTCACGGGAAGATATGACAACACAACTCTATAACATAAATAAGTCATACAAGCATCATAATACAAGCCAGGGGCCTCGAGGGCTCGAATACAAGTGCTCGATCATAGACGAGTCAGCGGAAGCAACAATATCTGATCGAGACATAAGTTAAACAAGTTTGCCTTAAGAAGGCTAGCACAAACTGGGATACAGACGAAGAGGCGCAGGCCTCCTGCTGGGATCCTCCTAACTACTCTTGGTCGCCGCCGGGCTTCACGTAGTAGTAGGCACCTCCGGGTAGTAGTCGCCATCGGACGGTGGCGTCGCTCCCGGCTCCATCGTGCAGTCGCAGCAATCGAGTAGAGATAGGGGAAACGGGGAACAAAGCAACCGTGAGTACTCATCCAAAGTACTGCAAGCAAGGAGCTACACTACATATGCCTGGATATATGTGTAAAGGGCCATATCAGTGGAATGAACTGCAGGATGCCGAATAAGAGGGGATAGCTAATCCTGTCAAGACTACGCTCGCAACCTCCGTCTTGCAACATGTAGAAGAGAGTAGATCAAGTCCTCCAAGTAGCATCACATAGCAATAATCCTACCCGGCGATCCCCTCCTCGTAACCTTGAGAGAGAGCGACCACCGGGTTGTATCTGGCACTTGGAAGGGTGTGTTTTATTAATTATCCGGTTCTAGTTGTCATAAGGTCAAGGTACAACTCCAAGTCATCCTGTTACCGAAGATCACGGCTATTCGAATAGATTAGCTTCCCTGCAGGGGTGCACCACATAACCCAACACGCTTGATCCCATTTGGCCGGACACACTTTTCTGGGTCATGCCCGGCCGCGGAAGATCAACACGCCGCAACCCCACCTAGGCATAACAGAGAGGTCAGACGCGCGGTCTAAACCTAAGCGCACAAGGGTCTGGGCCCATCGCTCGAGCACACACACACGCTATGCGACGCGCCGAAGCAGACCTAGCCTAGTGGCGTTCAGTCCAATCCGGCACGCGCCCGCTCGGTCCGACGTCACGAAATGCTTCGGTGATACCACGACGCCGAGTGCCCATATCTTTCCCACGAGTTGGTTAGTGCGTATAGGCCCGTGAGCGGACTCAGATCAAATACCAAGATCTCGTTAAGCGTATTAAGTATCCACGAACGCCGAACAGGGCCAGGCCCACCTCTCTCCTAGGCGGTCTCAACCTGCCCTGTCGCTCCGCCACAAAGATCCACTCGCGGGTGCTCCACCAGCCGACCCGACTTTAGTCTCCACATGTATCATGTATAAGTATATAGTATATACCTGTGATCACCTCCCGAGTGATCACGACCCAGTAGTATAGCACAGCAGACGGACAAGAATGTATAGCCACAGATGGAAATACTAGCATCCTATACTAAGCAAGTAGGATAGCAGGTAAGGGTAACAACAGTAGTAGCAAGGACAGGCTATGCATCAGGATAGGTATAACAGAAAGCAGTAACATGCTACACTACTCTAATGCAAGCAGTATAGAGTAGAATAGGCGATATCTGGTGATCAAGGGGGGTTGGGGCTTGCCTGGTTGCTCTGGCAAGAGAGAGGGTTCGTCAACTCCGTAGTGGTACTGGGCAGCAGCAGCGTCGGTCTCGGGGTCTAGCGGAAGAAGAGGGGGAGGAACAATAAATATTTAAGCAAACAGACGCAAAGCGATACATGACATGACATGTATCGGTGCTAGGGGGTCCCTAACGCGGTATGAGGTGATACCGGTGAAGGGGGAAAACATCCGGGAAAGTATCCCCAGTGTTTCGTATTTTCTGGCAGAGGAGCCGGAGGGGGAAAGTTGCGTGTTTGCTATGCTAGGAGTGTGTGGCGGACGAACGGGCTGCGTATCCGGAATCGCCTCGTCGTTCTGAGCAACTTTCATGTAGAAAGTATTTTCATCTCAGCTACGGTTTATTTTATATGATTTTCTAAAGTTTTAATCATTTTTAGAATTTATTTAACTATTTAATTCTAACATTATCCAGAATAGTGCATGCTGACGTCATCATGACATCATCATGACGTCAGCAGTCGACAGGGAGTTTACTGGGTCAATCTGACGTGTGGGTCCCATTCGTCATTGACTGATTAGTCTAATTAGGGTTTAATTAAACTATCTACTCAATTAGATTAATTAAACATGATTAATTAACTTAATTAATTCATTAACTATTTTAATTATTAATTAATTAATTAATTAATAATTAATTATTTATATATTTATTTTTATTTCTTTTTTTTAGAAAAACGTTTTGGGGTGAGGCCCCATTGTCATAGGGCCAATGGGGGCCTTAGCATTCTGAGCATCTTGAGCGTACCGAGTCCACCGGGAAGGGGCAGCAGGCGCTGGCGGCGCTTCGCCCGCAGGAGTGCGACGGGACAGGCGAGGCGATGGCTGGCGGCCTTGCTGGCCGGGCGGCGTGGGGAACGGAGTGCGGGCCGGCGACGAAGCGAGCCCTTGGCGCAGTAGGTAGGCGCGGTGGTGAGAAGGCGACGGCGGCAGCAGGATGGCCGAGGAGAGGCCGCCACGGGTGGGTGCGGTCTGCGGCACGGCGCGGTGAGCGCGCACACGGGACGGCGGGCATGGCGACGTCCAAGACGAGGAGGGGAAGAGGGGAGAGGCTGGGGCCTCACCGGCAGTGTAGGGACTGGGCAGTGGGTGTCGAGGAGGGAGACGGGGACGTCGTCGGCGTCGAGGAGGCAGGCCGGTGGGGGAGGTCCGGCGAGGAGGATGGGGGCCGCGACGAGGTGGCGTGATGACGGGCGGCGCTTGGCGAGGCGACGGGTGGGCGACGCACCCGAGGCAGGGGGCGCCGATCTCGGGAGGGAGAGGCGCGGAGGTCGTGGGCGGCCCATGGCGTAGGGGCGCCGGCGGGAAGGCCCCGTCATGCGCAGCGATCCGGGCGGAGGCGGGCGCAGCCCGGCGACGGCGGGCGGGCGTCTGGCCCCAGCGTCGGGCTCGGGGGCAGCGGGATCTGGCGGCGTCGCCGATCTAGATCTGTGGGAGGAGAGGGGTGCGAGGGGGCTCGGGGGGCGGGCGGCGGGCGAGGCGGGCTCAAGCGAGGGCCACGAGGCCATTCCCGATCCGATCTGGATCGGGAAGAGGAGACCTGGGAGTGGGGGGGTGTGCGCTTAGGGTTTGAGGATGGGGGTTATGGGAGGCCGGTTGGGCCAAGGGGAGCGGGGCGGCTGGCAGGTCGTCGCCAGCTTGGGCGGTGGCTTCTTGGGCCGGAGCACCGGGGGGTTTCTCTTCCCTTTTTTTTGTTGTTCCTTTTTTTTCCATTATCTTTTATTATTTGTTTTCTGTTTTAATTCATTTAAAATTATTTAGGCATTTTATAAGAATGTGTTTTCTGCACTATAATTACCTATGCCATTTTTGGCACAGCCCGAACATTTTAGTTTAATATTTTGAAAACTTTTGTCGTTTGATTGATTTAGGATTTAAATTTGAAACGGTTTCGAATTAACCCGAGATTAATTACAGTGACAGAGGTGATGTGTCTTCATTAGTAGGGGATTACTGTAGCTTGATTATCCGGGCGTCACAATTCTCCTCCACTACAAGAAATCTCGTCCCGAGATTTAAGAGGGGAGTAACGGGAAAGACTAGGTTACGATATTCTAACGGATCTTCTCGAAGAAGTTAATCCCTTTCGTTGATGTCTTCAATTCTTTATTCCGATGCATCATGATAAACTTGTCATCATTTCTTGGGAACTCCATCATTTACGAAAGGATAAGGGAAGCTCACTACGACATAATGCTTTTGAGGGAAACAATCTGGGGTTAACCCATGAATTAGTATAAGATTATCTCGAGTTGAACATATGAAATACCTCGAGAGTAAGGTACGAAAGGTACCATAAGAGGCTCCAAGCGGATAGATAGTTGCTCAAGCCCGAACCAGAGTGAGAAAGGGGTTGAGTAGCGAGAGTAAGTATTAAGGCGTCGATACCAGAATAGATCACTAGGACAGTGGCCCGTGAATTACATACGAGTCTACGCGCGAGAAATAACTTTGGGAATAGGGGGTGTACAGGACAGTCAGGTTTCGATCCTGTGGAACTATGGGTTATGGGCCCACCATGTGGTTTTTTTTAATAGGAGCAGTGACATCTTTCACGGTCATGATAGCAAGGCATGTCAGAGAGTACCATGTCAGTTATGTCGGCAACAACGTTGGTACCAAGGGCGAGGGACGAAGAGAACCACCTTCCTGCTCATTGAACGAGGCGGACCAATAGGCAAAGTTTTCGTCCATCGGCGGTTACCGGAAGTCATCAACAGTAGAAACAGGGTTACACCAGACAGGAAGGTACACCGAGGTGTTTACCTAAGCAGGGGATTACCACTGCTCGATTAAGTAGTTTACAAGAAAGTTTGAACAAAACAACGGGAAGGAAAATGTGCTTAAACACGTATATCAGGGGTATATCCTTCCCAAGGACAAGCAGAGCATGATATCCGTGACAGGATATTATGTAGAAAACTCCTTAGGTAGGGGAGAGAAATTTCATGACATTACCCATACAACGGTGTTTGGATAATTGAGCAAGAAACATTTAGCATTGGGCTTCAAATGTTCTTGTTGAAAATCAGAGTATCACAGACATGCTTCGAGATAGCATTGACATGGTCTTCAAGCAAAGGTCGGTTTTTAGATACTCAATGGATCCATCAGGAACAGTTTATAACATAGGTCTTACAATTTCCTCCAAGAAGAATGGTTATCCTTGCAAATAAACCATAATGATAGGTCCTCCAGCCGGGGGTGCTAGGCATGACATCCTGTTACCAGGTCATCAAAGGGCCAACAACATAACTCTTGGAAAGTTGTCCCAACCATCATATCTGACCGAGATTCAGATCCGATTGGTGTCATGATACCTCAGACTCAGGATGTCCGAGAATAAAAGGTGCAACACAAATAGACGAAATGACATTTCAGGATTCTCAGGAAATGAACTATGGGAGTGGGTTCCTGAAACAATAGTTCATCATTAAACCAAGGAGAGGAGGAGGTGGCTGATGGGCTCGGCGATAATCCATCGAGATTTCCGACAAGATGGATTTCCACAATTATGTGAACAAGGAGATAACATTTGTCAGATCAAATGGTATAATGATGTATGCTCGAGGAAACATACTCAATTAAACATTGGTTGAAAGGTGCACCCGAATATGGGTTGGGTTGCACGATCAATGTTAGAGTGGTGACTTGACGAACAAAAGAATTAGATTGAAACTCGACCATTCACTTCAAAGCAATAGGGTTGCTAGAAGTTTTGAATTCACACATCATAGTTTAATTGTCGGTATTCCGGTTAGAAACAACACGTGTACCAAGAAAGAATGGTGAGGGTGAGAAGTATCACCATACCAAGAATTCTTAAGAGGTGGAGTAATCCTCACGACATTCTTGACATAAAAGATGGTAATACTCCATGGTAAAGAAGAACAAATGCTAGATAGCAAGGAACTCGAGGTATAACACAGAACACAAACAAGTTTTTGTTGGAGGGAACGCAATAAAGAGGTCGATGACAACACAAATCATCGAGCGCAAGGATGGTATTTCTCATCATTAATTCAATTGATATCCTGGAAGAGCATCAGAATGTAGATGGTGATCATGACACATTTGTCGAGAGATTCCATGAAGATGTAATCGATCGACGATGACATCAAGTCAAACGAATGATGAAGCGAAAGGTTGTTGGAACCACGAGTAGGACACAGACCCGAGACCAAGTTTGTTGTTCAAGATGGAATGATAAGATAAGGAAACCGAAGTAAGCTTAGCTCAATCGTCGAATGTTGTGCTCTGGAATTAAGGACCCGGTAGCACAGTTAAAATTAGCACGATAATGAGGTAGCCGATCAGGCTAGGAGTGACGGGATGGAGTATTAAACTTCTCAACCACAAAGTACTGGGGGTACCGAATCTCAGTGTTGATTCGATTCACAAATCGGGGTTCTCGGTTGACGACAACCCATAACCCGTGGAGTGACTGTGATGGGGAAACGTACTACTTCATCAGGAATTCATAAGATGAAGTGCAATGGGTTGATATCTTCGAGATACCAGGGGGTAATACTCGAAGGTAGAACAAAATAGAGGTTGGGAAGGCGTACTGATCTGCAGAAGGCAAGCACTTTAACTTGTCCGAGAAATAGAATCAAAGGAGAACAATCATGGTCGGAACCATGGTTGCAAGGGATCAATTCACAGATGCCATATGTTAGTTATCAAGGTAATAGTTATTATTACAAGAAGCTTCCATGATAGGATATACATCGCGTCCATGGGCATGAACACAAAGTTCAAGGTCGACTCCCACTTCCTCAATGCATAATCTTCCATTCACCTCTCGTATTTCGAAGATGACATTAGTTGTTGAAAGTTTTACCGGTGCAATACCAGATAAGTATGACTCGTGAAATCTTTGGGTTCACACCGAAGAGGAAGGCGTTGGTTCAATCCCATCGAACTTCTTACGAACATATACCATAAGCTTCAAGAGTAAATATCACCAGCTCGAAAGCAGAGCATGGTTGACAAAAGGAAAGGATACAATTTACCAAAGGCATTATGTATCGGAGAAGTACTCACAAGGTGATTAATTATGAAGGACAACATCGGATATAATAATCCAACGGTGGATAAGGCGATCCTGATGGAGCTGATGTGAGTGTCGATACCCAATCGGAGGAAGAAAGAATGCGAATGCAACAAGTTATGGAATCATCTGAATAATTCAAAGCTTAAATGCAAAGGAATTATGATTTCCAAAACAAGGGATCATAAGCAGACGTTCTGATCAAGGATGGATCAATTGTATATACCAGAGGCACAATCGAGGACAGGTAGTTTGGTCGAGAACCAGCTCATGTTCCAAATGACGTCTGAGCTGGAAAGATAATCCTAGGACACGAGTGATGATTGTGAACATTCTGGCGTATTGAATCAACGGACTCAAAATGATGGTGACAAAGGATGCTAATATGATTACTATACTTATGGGATTAATCATAATGAAAGCAAACAAGAAATTCCTGAGCAATAGGTTGCTAAGGATTTTCGGAATATCGAATGGTATTTCGAAGACTTTTGTGTAACACAGGAACAACTGGGGGATGAGCGGATACTCGATAAGTGCGAGAATTAACCGTAGGGGTATTCAGGTGACAAGGAACAACATGGCAGTAAGCTCAAAGGATTATCGAAACAACGACGAGTTTTTCAGGGTATCTTGTAATAACAAGACCAACTGGGGATGATGGTAAGAATAACAACTGCAAGTAGTTATCCATAAGGGTTTACGGTGGAAGGGGAATTGCAAACGCGATGAACACAAGTTCTCGAGTTAACAGCGGAGAGTATCTTCAGGGTCTTCTGGTGTAGCAGACGATCATCAGTAATAAGGGGCTCTCCGGGTGAAAGTGATAACGAGATCCTAATGTTAGATTTAGTAAAATTCATTTAACACGAATAGAGGAGAGATCAGAGTCCCAGATTAAAGGTAGAGGAGTAAAAGATCCTAATACCACCCAATGGCGACGTGGGCCCGTAAGGCACACAGCCATGTTAGTAAAAGTTTTGCAATGACTAGACTCGACTTCGGCCAAGGAGTGTGGAAGGGGAATTCCTATAGGCAGTCGGCTCTGATACCAACTTGTGACGCCCCCGATTCAATCGTACACTAATCATGCACGCAAATGTGTACGATCAAGATCAAGGACTCACGGGAAGATATCACAACACAACTCTAAAACATAAATAAGTCATACAAGAATCATAATACAAGCCAGGGGCCTCGAGGGCTCAAATACAAGTGCTCGGTCATAGACGAGTCAGCGGAAGCAACAATATCTGAGTATAGACATAAGTTAAACAAGTTTTCCTTAAGAAGGCTAGCACAAACTGGGATACAGATCGAAAGAGGCGCAAGCCTCCTTCCTGGGATCCTCCTAACTACTCTTGGTCGTCGTCAGCGGGCTTCACGTAGTAGTAGGCACCTCCGGGGTAGTAGTCGTCATCGACGGTGGCGTCTGGCTCCTGGGCTCCATCGTCTGGTCGCAGCAATCGAGTAGAGATAGGGGAAAAGGGGAACAAAGCAACCGTGAGTACTCATCCAAAGTACTACTTAAGCAAGGAGCTACACTACATATGCATGGATATATGTGTAAAGGGCCATATCGGTGGACTGAGCTGCAGAATTCGAATAAGAGGGGATAGCTAATCCTGTCAAGACTACGCCACGGCAGCCTCGTCTTGCAACATGTAGAAGAGAGTAGATGAAGTCCTCAAGTAGCATCACATAGCAATAATCCTACCCGCGATCCCTCCTCGTAACCACGAGAGAGAGCGACCACCGGGTTGTATCCGCACTTGGAAGGTGTGTTTTATTAAGTATCCGGTTCTAGTTGTCATAAGGTCAAGGTACAACTCCAAGTCGTCCTGTTATCGAAGATCACGACTATTGAATAGATTAACTTCCCTGCAGGGTGCACCACATAACCCAACACGCTTGATCCCATTTGGCGGACACACTTTTAGGGTCATGCCCGCGCATGAAGATCAACACGTCGCAGCCCCACCTAGGCATAACAGAGAGAGGACCGCCGGTCTAATCCTAAGCACAGGGTCTGGGCCCATCGCCTTAGCACACCTGCGTTCGTCTGTGACGGCCGAAGAAGACCTAGCCTAGTGGCGTTCCAGTCCAATCCGGCGCGCGCCGCTCAATCGCTGACGTCACGAAATGCTTCGGCTGATACCACGACGCCGAGTGCCCATATCTTTCCCACGTAGTTGGTTAGTGCGTATAGGCCCGTAGCCAGACTCAGATCAAATACCAAGATCTCATTAAGCGTGTTAAGTATCCGCGAACGCCGAACAGGGCCAGGCCCACCTCTCTCCTAGGCGGTCTCAACCTGCCCTGTCGCTCCGCCACAAAGATGCACTCATGGTGCTCCACCAGCCGACCGACTTTAGTCTCCACACGTATCATGTATAAGTATATAGTATATACCGTGATCACCTCCCGAGTGATCACGGCCCGTAGTATAGCATGAAGGCGGACAAGAATGTAGGGCCACGGATGGAAATACTAGCATCCTATACTAAGCAAGTAGGATAGCGGGTAAGGGTAACATCGGTAGTAGCAAGGACAGGCTATGCATCGGGATAGGTATACGAGAAAGCGATAACATGCTACACTACTCTAATGCAAGCAGTATATAGTAGAATAAGCGATATCTGGTGATCAAGGGGGTTGCCTGGTTGCTCGGCAAAGAGAGGGTAAATCAACTCCATAGTCGTCTTGGGCAGCAGCAGCGTCGGTCTCGGGGTCTAGCGGAAGAAGAGGGGGAGGAACAATAAATATTTTAGCAAACAGACGCAAAGCGATGCATTACATGACATGTATCGGTGCTAGGGGTGCCCTAACGCGGTATGAGGTGATACCGGTGAAGGGGGAAAACATCCGGGAAAGTATCCCCGGTGTTTCGCATTTTCGGGCAGAGGAGCCGGAGGGGGAAAGTTGCGTGTTTTCTATGCTAGGAGTGTGTGGCTGACGAACGGGCTGCGTATCCGGAATCGCCTCGTCGTTCTGAGCAACTTTCATGTAGAAAGTATTTTCATCTGAGCTACGGTTTATTTTATATGATTTTCTAAAGTTTTAATCATTTTTAGAATTTATTTAACTATTTAATTCTAACATTATCCAGAATAGTGCATGCTGACGTCATGACGTCAGCAGTCAACAGGGAGTTGACTGGGTCAATCTGACGTGTGGGTCCCATTCGTCATTGACTGATTAGTCTAATTAGGTTTTAATTAAACTATCTACTCAATTAGATTAAGTAAACATGATTAATTAACTTAATTCATTAATTAACTATTTTAATTAATTAATTATTTATATATTTATTTTTATTTCTTTTTTTTAGAAAAAACGTTTTGGGATGAGGCCCCATTGTCATAGGGCCAATGGGGGCCTTAGCATTCTGAGCATCTTGGGCGTCTTGAGTCCACCCGGGAAGGGGGCAGCAGGCGCTCTGGGGCGCTTCGCCCATGAGTAGTCTTGACAGGCGAGGCCGGTGGCGAGGCGGCCATGATGGCCGGCCCGGCGTGGGGGTGTAACACCCGGAAGTAACTTTCCATATTTGTAACTCCAACTCTTGCCATTTCGGCATTGTGATATGATATTCCCTCCGTGGTTGGGTTTTCTTCATTTTGCATTTTGTCCATGTCATGCATTTTTTTATCACGTCATCATGTGCATCGCATTTGCATACGTGTTAGTCTCATGATTCGAGCATTTTTCCGTTGTCCGTTTTGCAATCCGACACTCCTATCTCCCCCGGCCCCTTTTACGTTTTTCCGTGTGCGGGTACTGAACCTTCTCGGAATGGACCGAGGTTTGTCTAGTGGCCTTGGTATACCACCCGTAGACCACCGGTCAAGTTTCGGATGATTTGGAGCTCGTTTGGTACTCTAACGGTTAACCGCACTCTCGCAAAGGCCTCTTTGAAGTTGCAGCCCAACACCCCTCCAAAACAGCCCAATAACCCATCTAAGTCACTTCCATGCTCTTCGTCGTTCGATCACGATCGTGTGGTAACTACACCTCATTTGGACTCTCCTAGCTCCTCTATGCCTATTTAAGCAACCCCCACTCCAAATCCCGGATCAATTTCCCCCTAACCTAGCTAAATTCCCCCCCTCCGCGCCGCGGGCGTGTCCGATTCGGGCGGACACGTCCGCCCGCCGCGCCGCCGTGGCCAACAGGGCTGCCACGTCATGCCCGCGCCCCATCGCCGCACCCGCGCCCGGCCCCTCCCCGGCCGCCCGCCGCCAGCGCCCGCCGCCCGTCCGCCGCGCCGCCCGGCCGCTCCGGCGCTCCGGCCATCCGCGCCCGCCGCCCGATCCATGGCGCCGCCCCGCGCCGTAGCGCCGCCGCCAGCGCGCAGCCAGCCAGCCCGCCTCCGCCGCCCGCGCGCCCTTCCTCCTCCTCGCCCGGCTCCGGCGAGCCCGAGCCGCCGTCGCCCCGATCCGATCGGGCGGATCCCGAACCGAGCCCGTTGACTTTCTTCCCCCCCTCTTTTTCTTCCAAGTTTTTGCAACTTGTGATCATTTTGTGTCATTTTCTTCATGCTATAACTTTGCATATGTAGATCCATTTTGCGCGTATAATATATCAAAATGTTCGTCTCGAAGAGTATATCATTTCATCTCATTGCATCATTTTCATTTGAGCTCATCTTGATGCCCGAAATGCTGTTGGAAGAGGGCTATGTGATGTTAGTTTCTGTTTCTTAACAGAACTTGCACTTTTGTTATTTTTGCTATGATTGATGTGTGCACCCTATGAATTTGATTCCTACATGTGTTTTGTAATATGCCATGCCATCTTTCCAGGGGTGTATGCCATGTACTTTTGTGATCTATGTGGTGACTAGCACAAGCATGCAAATTAGGTGTCCTGATGTTGCTGTTTTCAGCCCTGTTTTGCTGATATTTTGATGCCATGTTAACTTGATGCTACCGAGAGATCTATGCATATTTTGAGATACTTCAGTAAGGATGTTTTGTTAAACATGTCTTGCTGTATCCATCCATGCCCTTGTTTGCAATTATGGAGTGCTATAGCTTGAGTCAATCGAGCTCTACGTTTGCTATCAAATGTTTCCTGGCAGATTGTTTACAGGTTATTCAATTTTGCCAAGGTTGTTGTGGTTGATCCATGTATGCTATGTTATTGTTCTTGCCATGTATGTCTTCTATGCCATGTCTTATTGATGTATGTATGCCTAGTTTATCATATAAGGCTCTGTAGTGAGTGCATTGAGCTTGTAAACATGCCTACTTGTTGTCAGTTTTGGACATGCCATGTTGCTGAATCTGTTAACGAAACTTTCAATATTGACATGGGTGTTACTATATTTTCTGATCCTTTTTGGCTTATGGTCAGTAAGGGACTTTTGTTCTATGCTTTGAGTAGATTCATGCCATGCCATGTTTTGCTATTTTAAGTTCCTGTAGCATGTAGTTTTGTTGCTCTGAACATTGCAACCTGATGCTGTTTTTGCCATGTCCAGCCTGATATTTTGTGCACTTTTGCCATGCTTGTTTGAACCTGTTATGATGTGAACTAGCCGGAGCTCACTGCTCATCTTTTGTCGAGCATCTTGTGTAGATCACTGCCATGTACTTTGTTGATACGTTTGGGTGCAGTAGCTTAATTTCTTGTTGCTTGCTAAGTGGCATCATGCTGTTAATGGCAGGTTTGTGCCATTCTTGTTTTGCTTGTCATTTGCAAACCGTGCATCCGATTCCGGTGCTCTTTATATCGATTTCAACCGAAATCATCTCATCTTTCCAGTGGCATACTTGGTTTGCCAATTTGATGCCTGGTTCATCATTTACCTTCCGGGCCTTTATCGCATTGCATATCACATCCGCATATCATGTCTTGTTTTGCATCATGTTGATTGTGCATTGCACCGTGATTTATTGTGGTTCCTTTGTTTGTGTTGTTGCTTTGGGTAGAGCGGAGGCGAAGTACGTGAGCGAGGAACCTGTTGAGAAGCGCTACGAGGATCAAGCTTTCGACAACTCGAGAACATTGCGAGCAAGATGACCATACCCTCGATATCACTTCTATCTTTGCTATGCTAGTTGCTCGCTCTTTTGCTATGCCTATGCTGCGATGCCTACCACTTGCTATATCATGCCACCCATATTGCCATGTCAGCCCCTAACCATCCTTTTCCTAGCAAACCGTTGATTGGCTATGTTACCGCTTTGCTCAGCCCTCTTATAGCGTTGCTAGTTGCAGGTGAAGCTGAAGTCTGTTCCTTGTTGGAACATGGAGATGTTGTTCCTCTTTGGAACATGTTTACTTGTTGGGGATATCACAATATATATATCTGCTATAATTAATGCATCTATATACTGGGTAAAGGGTGGAAGGCTCGGCCTTATGCCTGGTGTTTTGTTCCACTCTTGCCGCCCTAGTTTCCGTCATACCGGTGTTATGTTCCTTGATTTTGCGTTCCTTACACGGTTGGGTGATTTATGGGACCCCCTTGACAGTTCGCTTTGAATAAGACTCGTCCAGCAAGGCCCAACTTTGGTTTTACCATTTGCCACCTAAGCCTTTTCCCCTGGTTTTCGCGAGCCGAGGGTCATCTTTATTTAACCCCGGGCCAATGCTCCTCGGCGTTGGTCAAACTAAACCACTTGCGGTGCCACCCGAGGCAACTTGGGGCATCTTGGTTGCCGTCGTACTGCTCATCCGGATGTGCCACGAGCGAGATATGTGCAGCTCCTATCGGGATTTGTCGGCTGTCAGGCGGCTTTGCTGGTCTTGTTTTATTGTTGTCAAAATGTCTTGTAGTCCGGGATTCCGAGATTGATCGGGTCTTCCGGTAGAAGGAATATCCTTCGTTGACCGTGAGAGCTTATAATGGGCTAAGTTGGGACACCTGCAGGGTAATATCTTTCAAAGCCGTGCCCGGTTATGAGGCAGATGGGAATTTGTTAATGTCCGGTTGTAGAAAACCGAAGTTGACCTCAATTTAAAATACACATCAACGCGTGTGTAACCGTGATGGTCTCTTCTCGGCGGAGTCCGGGAAGTGAACACGATGTTGGAGTTATGTCGGCGTAAGTAGTTCAGGATCACTTCTTGGTCGCTACTAGCTTCACGACCGTGCTTTGCTCCTCTTCTCGCTCTCTTTTGCGAATGTAGCCACCATATATGCTAGCTTGCAGCAGCTCCACCTTACAACTCTGTCCTTCCTATTAAGCTTAAATAGTCTTGATCTCATGGTGTGAGATTGCTGAGTCCCGTGACTCACAGATACTTCAAAACAGTTGCAGGTGCCGACGATGCCAGTGCAGGTGACGCATCCGAGCTCAAGTGGGAGTTCAACGAGGAACGTGGTCGTTACTATGTGTCTTTTCCTGATGATCAGTAGTGTTGCCCAATTGGGACGATCGGGGATCTGTGTAGAATTTGGGGTATCTTCTTTTATTTTGGTTCCGTAGTCGGACCTTGAGTGTACTCTGAATGATGGATGTTTATTTATGTACTGTGTGACGTGGCGACTGTAAGCCAACTATGTATCTCTTTCCCTTATTTATGTACCGTTTTGGGTTTTCCTCACTCGATGATTTTCGCTCAAAGTCCTCGGAGGATGGGATGCTCTCAAATGACAAGTGTCAGTTTCTCTCGGAGCAGCCAACCAACTGGTGGTTGTAGGGGGCAGCTATTTATAGCCTAGGGAGCAGCCCGACATGATAAGACATAAATGCCCTTCAATGATATGACCGTTAGGTAGATAAGATATTTTGGGACAGCGGGCGCGCAGCACATCAACGGTCGGAAATTTGACTCTCAAATTCCTCAGGGCTATCATGTTCCTCACTGTGTAGGCAATTTGCACTGGCGAATTCCTAACTACTCAGTCGGAACAAATTCCTCAGCGACCAGAAGAACTTCATCTCTGTCACTGAAGAAATTGACTGAGCTGTATGAGATTTCCAAAGGCTTCACTCGAAGGGATTGGTAGGTGCAGGATTTTGAGTTGAGCATCACAAGGAAATTTTTCCTTAGTATTTCCTCGACCCCCTTTAATAGTACGGTGTTTCCTATGACTCAAGAAAGAGAAAACGAAACTACGAAAGCAAAAGTCTTCACGCTTCATGTTCCTCGAATGAATACCAAGTCTTCAAGGTTACACCAATTTCTTCACTTTCAAAGTCTTCAGAAAGTCTTCAGAAATCCAAAGTCTTCAGTCGAAGAACTTCATTTTTAGGGGTCGACTTTCTCTGTAAATATCAAACTACTCATAGACTTATAGTCCTGTTTACACTCACAAATGCATCAGTCCCTTTAGGTGCATCAGGTCGACGTTCTTCACATTCTGGAATGAATTCTTCAGTAGGAATGACATCCTCAGTCGCCTTGAACTTGATAGAATCCTCAGGTGCTGGTTCATCTATCACAGAAGGTAGGTGCTCTCTTTGCGAGCCATTAGTTTCATCGAACCGCACATCTACAGTTTCAACAACCTTGTGAAGAGCGTTTTTGAAGACTCTGTAGGTGTGCAAGTCCTTTCCATAACCAAGCATAAAACCTTCATGTGCTTTCGGTGCAAATTTAGCATTGTGATGAGGATCTCTAATCCAACATTTACCACCGAACTCCTCACTGACAAGAAACCCAAGGTGAGTTATTTCAAAGTCTTCGGTGCTAAATGTTGGATTAGAGATCCTCATCACAATACTAAATTTGCACCAAAAGCACATGAAGGTTTTATGCTTGGTTACGAAGGACTCGACACTATAGAGTCTTCAACAACGCCTTCACAAGGTTGTTGAAACTGAGATGTGCAGTTCGATGAAACTAATGGCTCGCAAAGAGAGCACCTACCTTCGTGGATAGATGAACCAGACCCGAGGACTCTATCAAGTTCAAGGCGACTGAGGATGTCATTCCTACTGAAGAATCTGCTGAAGAATTCATTCCAGAACGTGAAGAATGTCGAGCTAATGCACCTGAAGATAATAGACCCGCTTGAAGACTAACTCAAATTTCTCCCCCTTTGTCATCGAATGACCAAAAGGATCGAAACTGAGGACTAACACCCCTGAAGAATATCAAGTTGATGGAGGAGCGCCAGCGTTGTCGGGGTCGGTTGTCGTAGTAGGGCCTGCCGCAGTGTCGTCCAAGTCTTCATTTTCATCGGTGTCACGCGATGAAGAATAGGAGCTGGCCACCAAGGAAGGAACCTTGACCTTGTTGTATTTCTTCTGTGGAGGTGCAGACCAGTCAAATTCTTCCTTGAGACCCATTTTCTTCAGATCTTCTGCGATGTAGACATGAGATAGAACAGCCTGAGTGCGGTTGAAGGTTTCATGGAGGTAGTATTGGTTTTCTTCACTGCATTGTGTGTTGAGGTCATGTTGTGAAGAATTGAACCAAACCGGCGCTTGACCCATTTATGATTGCGATCAACTTTCGATGAAGGCGAGGAGTAACTCACGATCAGTCATCACCACGGTCTTTGTGGCTTGAGGATTTTGCTTGGCGAGTTGTTGGCGGCAGATTCATGTGTGGCGAGTCATCATTGGTGGAGTAGGATGCAGCCTTGCGAAATTGACCATCCAATGGACGAATGCCTTCATCTATCTGTGAGTTGCCTTGCCTTTGTCATCAGTGAGGAAAATGTCATTTGAGGACTTCAATTGGAGGCAAGTAGCTGCGGTGGTTGAGTATTAGCCTTGTAATTGAGTGAAGACCTTGTCTGATGAACCTCATAATCCATGATGCATAAGGCTTCATCTCGGATGGTGACATAACAATATTAGCGAGTCCTCATGAAGAAATCATGGAAGTTTATGGGAGCGCCATGAATGATATTGAAGAGCATATTCTTCATGATGCCAACGACTTCTTCATCATTTGAGTCATGGCCTTTGATAGGACTCATTGTCTTCGTCGAGAATCGATAGACAGTCGAGGCACATCTGATAATTCCTTGACGAGGAATTTGGTTCGAGGGGCCTGCCCTGGCCTCAAAGGCTTCATCAGCACTTGCATGTAATGATTTGTAAGCTCAGGTTCATTGTAGATGCAATGAGCACCATCAAGGAGAGGACTGAGTGGGAGGGCACGAAGCAATTCAGTTGCTGGTGCCTTGTAGTGAGTATTTTCTGACATCCAGTCGAGCACCCATGAGTTCACATCTTCAGAATTTCCTGTAATGTGCAGGGTCGCATAGAATTAAAGAATGAGTTCTTCATTCCAATCAAAGATGTCAGTGCAGAAATTCAGCAATCCAGCATCGCGAAGAACGCAGAGGACTGGCTCGAAGCCTGGCAGAGATTCCATGTCCACGTGAGGAATGTGTGCATGATCGAAGACTTTGTCTTTGTCGAATAGCACAGAGGAATAAAAGTTGGCTTGACTAGCAGTCCAGAAATGCCTCTTCCTTATGCGAGCAGAATCATAAGGGTTGTAATCAGTGAAGAACACATGCTCGCTGAAGAAATCTTCAGCCTTGAACTTTTGCTTGCCTGAGAATGGATCCTTTGGTTTGGGCAGAGGAGTGTCAGTGAGTTGCATCACAACCTCAGGAATCACAATCTCAGGTTCTTCATGCTGAGGAATTTCTGGTTCTTCTTCATTTGCAGTCTGCGTTGCCATATGATCAACACCAGCAAGTTCTTCGGCACTAGTGGCTGGAATTTCTTCATGCACAGACGAGGTGGGGTGAGTTTCTTCAAAGCCCAGTTGAACGGTTGGTGCAGGGGACTGAGGTATTTGTTGTAGTGGGGTGAAGAGTGGAGAATTGGGGTGCTGACTTTCCCAAAAGTCATCATTCATCACTGGAGTAGTACTCCCAATATCCACGTCTTCATCTTCAATTTCTTCCATGCCAGCCTCTTCAGCTGTGAACTGAGGCATTGGCGAGGAAACAACTGGTGTTGAAGGGATCGTATCCACTTCAATTTCTTCTTCAATCTGCTCTGACGAAGCAGCAGAATGATTTTCTTCATCAGATCCGCTAGGGATATCATATTCTTCACCAAAAGGAACAAGGTCCTTTGATGGCATGGTGGAGATCGGAACAACATCAATGGGATTTTCAAACGAGCTGGTCATAGGCTTCATTTTCTTCAGAGCTGAAGAATTTGAAGCAGCTGATGCTTTCCTTTTCTTCACTACAGCTCGCTCTGCAACCTTGGTCTTCTTCACATCTGATGCAGATGGAAGGATAGGAGTTAGTGTAGGCGCGGGAGGAGGTGAGGAATCTGTTTGAATTTCCTCGGTATGGCCCAGTCAGATTGACCTGACTTCTTCAGATTTCTTGGTGCACCACTAGTGGATGCCACAGCAATTTCTTCAGCGGCTGGAATGGAGTCATCAGCCCTGGAACTAGCATTTTCTTCAGCAGGCTGAAAATCATCAGCAGTGCTGGCATATTCTTCAGTAGGCTGAGCTAAGGCTCCAGCCTGAGGAACTTCTTGTTGCGTTGGAGCTGCAACATTGGTGAACTTCTTAGTCAGGTTGACAAATTTGACTTTGGCTCCTTGCCAATCAGCATAATAAGCATCGAAGTCATCGCTGAGGGCTTTAATTTAAGAATGGATCTTGAGGAGTTCATCAGTTGTCATTTTGACAACGTTTTCCTCAGGAACTTCTCTTTCCTGAACTGAGCCTTCTTGATCTGCCTAGCCTTCTCAAATTTCCATTTCTCTTCAGTGATGAAATGGGTCAGCATGTGACATTGGCCAGGAGTCAAATGAAAATCAGGCATAGGGGTGTTTGGGTCCTTGTGCCAGAGATCAATGTAATCAAGGATCGCCCTTGGATCCAAAAGCAGTGGCACAGGTGTGCCTTTGGCTCTAGCGGCCCTAACTTGCCTGTCTCTGATGATTTCTGCAAGTTCATCATCATCACCTTCATCGTCAGATGGCACTTGGAAGGCAACCTGTTTCTTCTTTGGACTTGGCCGAGGATCTCGTCCAGCCGTTGCCTTTGTCTTCAGCAGTGTGGGCCCTGATGAAGAATTTAGTGCAGCTGAGGAACTCGTTGAGACACCAGAGGCAATAGAGATGCCTATAGTTCTTCGGCACGTAGCCAGATGCACAGTTGCTGAGGACTTTGGAGGAGCTGCTGAGGACTTTTGAGGAGGAGCTGAAGATTTGGGAAGAGCAGGAGCAGCATGAGGAACTGACCGTGAGGGCATTGCTGAGGAACTTGGCCGTGAGGGCACAGTTGTTGAAGCACTTGGCTTGTGCGCGGGCTTCTTTGCCATTGATTTTCTTGGCTTGACAGAGGCCTCAGTGGCAGCAGCTGTAGCAGAGTCTTCATTGAATTTCCTCACCGCTTCTTTGGCTTGTCTCGCCAACTTGGCTAGGCGCTTGGCCCATTCTTTAGGAAAATTCTCACCACGCTTAATGCTGGTGGAGTCAGCTTCTTGGCCAGGTGCCAATGGAGCTCTTGGGCATGGAGGATTAAGTGCGAATTTCTTCATATACTTTGGAGTAACATACCTGTACTCCCTCCATTCTCTTGCCCATCTCCTTTCAATCCTCTATATGCACACCTTGCGCTGATTTTTGTTCTCCTTTCCGAACTTAGCCTCATCAGGTGTGCAATAGTCAGCATAGATGTCCTCAGGTATTTCAAACGCAGTCACGACCTCAGGCCTCTTTCCTCCTTTCTGTGGCTTCTTACCATCTGCCATATTCTTCAGTTGAGGAATTTGAACAATCGAATTCCCTGAAGAAGTATGCAACTTTTCTTCGAGGAACGCTGCAAATGAGTTAAGTTGATGAGAACCTAGTGATTCAGCAGCGGACATGAGTACTTGTGAACAGAGTATAGTTGCGAGGAATTTGTAGAGGTCATATCGTTCTCGAAGGTTTTCAAAAGAACTAGTTTGAGGAATTTGACCAGATGAGCCTTGAAGAATTTCACTAAGCGTTCTTTGTCTTAGGTTCCAGAGTTGTATAGATCGAGGATCCACACAATTGAGGAATCTTGAAGAAAATGATGCTTGGGGACACGAATCAAGAACAGATGACTAGTGAGGTGTTTTGTGTGTGAGGATTTGAAGAATAAAACACCTTTGAAGATTTTGTAGAGAAAATTTGAATCAAGGAGGGCAGTAAAAGTAACTTTTAACTACCCTGGATGAAGAACACGATGAACTGAGAAATGTAGATTTGAAGCTCGTCGATTCAGATCTTCACGCCCTAACTTCGGCGGAGGAAGACAGCTCTGGCTGACGTGGAGTGAAGATTTCCGCGACGTAGCAATCTGACTGTGACGAGGTCGAGCGGTGAAGCTCTTCCTCACCGGCGGCGATGGAGTAGCGCGGTGAGGAGTCTGGATTAGGGGTGTCGGATAGCGGACTACCATCATCAGCCAAACTACCATCAGCGAACTATCATCATCGACCGGACTCCAAGACTATGAGGATACAAGATTGAAGACTTCGCCCCGTGTCCGGATGGGACTTTCCTTGGCGTGGAAGGCAAGCTTGGCGATATGGATATGTAGATCTCCTACCATTGTAACCGACTCTATGTAACCTTAGCCCTCTCCGGTGTCTATATAAACCGGATGGCTCTAGTCCGTAGGACACAACAACAACCCTTACAATCATACCATAGGCTAGCTTCTAGGGTTTAGCCTCCTTGATCTCGTGGCAGATCCACTCTTGTAAACATCCACAATATCAATATCAATCAAGCAGGACGTAGGGTTTTACCTCCATAAAGAGGGCCTGAACCTGGGTAAAACATCGTGTCCCTTGTCTCCTGTTACCATCCGCCTAGACGCACGTTCGGGACCCCCTACCGAGATCCGCGGTTTGACACCGACATTGGTGCTTTCATTGAGAGTTCCTCGTATGCGTCACCGATAGGCTTGATGGCCTCTTCAATCGACAACGGCGCAGTCTGGGTGAGACTTTTCTCCCGGACAGATCTTCAGATTCGGCGGCTTCTGCTGCGGGCCAACTCACTTGGCCATCTGGAGCAGATCGAAGCTACGCCCTGGCCGTCGAGTCAGGTTTGAAGCCTAAACTTCACGACCGATATCCGCGGGGCTTGATCTTCAATGGATCGAGCCACAGCCGGCGTGCTGCGCTGTCACGATGGGCATGACCTAACTCTGCGCCGGACAGCACCTTGGAGGTCGCACGAATCCGCTCCGACCCATAGTCCGGAGCCGATCGCTCGGATCGAGGATGGATGGCTGGACACCGCCTCGGAGCTGCAACTTCTATGGCGATGGGCGAGCACTTACCTTGTCCGCATAAAGCTCATGACTCGAGGTGCGGACTCTGCGGACTCCGAACCTCCTGCGCCCGCGGTCGAATCCGATTGGCGCCGATCATGGAATTCACCGCTGCGGACATCTTTCGGCACTCGCCCTTGGCGATATCATAAATTCACTGAAGCATCTCTCGCTATCCGGAGAGCCTGGCGAACTACGGCCAGGATGGTTGGGACAGCGGACGACGAAGAAATTCAGAGCCCACCCACCACCCACGTAGCCACCGTCGGCGATTTAACCGGCGTGCTCGACTACGACTCCGAAGACATCGGCGGTATGGGCGGCGATGCGGAGACTACCAGAACCGGTGCCTACAGGACTTTGGAAGACCACCTCGTCATCGACATATACATGGTGGACACCCCAAAGGGAAGCGATAACGAGGAACAACGGGACGCGGTAGAGATAATCCGTGATAAACAGCCAAAGCGGCGGCGTAGGCGCCGCCCTAAGTCCGCCTCGATCAAAGCAGCATTCCTAACGACCCAGCGATAGAGCAGGGAAAACCAGCGAGACGGCGAACAGGGCGAGCGGATAATCAACCCTTTCACGGAGCAATCAACAGTCCGGACACAACACGGAGCATAAGAACATACACAAAAGACTCGTCGCCCTTTGCAAGAAGTTTGAAGAAGGAAAGCGGAAGCTCAAAACAGCGAGAAGACACGCTCGAGAATGAAGTGGAGCAAAGTATTCAAGACTGCAGACAAGTATGGCAATGGCCATCAAACAAAGAAACTACCGAAGCGCAAGTTGCTGCCAGAATTTGACGAGGAAGCCATGGAGCCTCCACAGTCAAAAAATAAAGGGCCGCTGGCGGATAGGCGGCGGATGACAGCCAAAAGCGACAAGCGGGGCGCACACAAGCGGTGTAATCACAGGAAAGCGGACGGCCCAACTATGTCCATCTACGGGCCAAAAAGGGCCCAGGAAGTAACACAACACGACAAGTGTTGAAGACAGCGGCACACCCACATATGGGCGCCGACACCCGCATATGTTTTACCGATGAGGTGCTGGATCATGAATTTCCAGCAGGTTCAAACCCATAAACATAGAGGCATCTGACGGCACAACAGACCCGGAGTCTGGATAGAAGATTACATACTACACATACACATGGCTAGAGGAGATGATCTCCACGCCATAAAATACCTACCCCTCATGCTCAAAGGGCCAGCTCGGCATTGGCTCAAAAGCCTCCCGAGAAAACTTGTTGGAAGTTGGGAAGAGCTTGAGGGCGCGTTTAGAACAAATTTTCAAGGGACTTATGTCCGCCCTCCGGATCTGAGCGATCTGAGTCATATAACCCAACAGCCGGAGAGTCGGTGGCATAAAATCTGGAACAGGTTCCTTACCAAAAGAACCAAATAATCATTGTCGGACGCGAAGCCTTAGCAGCTTTTAAACACAACGTCCGAGGCGAATGGCTCATGGACACCTCGGCCAAGAGAAGCCAAGAACAATAGCCGCTAACAAGCCTCATGACGCTTTTGCGCTAGGAGAAGACAACTGGCTAGCTAGATGCAGCACCAGCGACCGAGTACATCCGAGATCGAGAGATGGAAGCGGAAAGTCACGCAGCGCAGGAAAGATCAGCACGGAATAAAGAAAAAAAGCCCAAAGACACGGCGGTCAACGCCGGATTCAAAAACCAGCGGCCAAACAATAAAACACGGCCTCTTAAGGACAACATAGAGCGAACTATCAAATTTAAACAAAATTTTAGATTGGATATGTCAAATCCTGATACCTCCGGAAGGCACGCAAACCATACCAACCGAAATTGTTGGGTTTTAAACAGTCCGGCAGACTCAACGCCGGACACAAAGAACTCGATCGCCAAGCAAGGATGATGACGAACCCCACCAGTGAGCACCGAAGTCAAAGACTTTCCCACAAGAAGTCAAAACAGTAAACTTCGCTTCACGTGATAGTACGGAAAACCAACACGGCACTCGCTAAGACAAGTGTCGCATACGGTCCACCCCAGTGGAACACGAGATTGGATGTCAAAACCAATCACTTTCGACCATCTGGATTAGTCGAAGTATCCAAACGCAGGATAGACTGCCCTGATATTGGATCCCATAATAGACGGACTGCATTTCATGCAGGTTTTGATGGACGGCGGCAGTGACTTAAACCTGCTATATCCGGACACAATCCGCAAGTTGGGATAGACCCTACTACAACCGCATAGCCGCACTTCCTTCAAAGGGTGGCGCAGGCCCTTACGCCAGTGCAGTTTCATTATTACTAGAAGTTGTGTTAGGGTCACCCGACAACTTCCGACGAGAAAAGCTAACCTTTCATGTTGCCCCATTTAAAAGTAGCTATCAAGCATCACTGGGACGGGAAGCTTTCGTCCGCTTCAATGCAATACCACATTACGCGTCTCTTACGCTTAAAATGCCCGGTCCACGTGGCATCATTTCATTAAAAGGTCGTTTGAGACCCCGGACACGGCTGGACGAGTCCGGAATAAATAAGCTAGGGGCTACCTAGCCGCACAGCCCTTCACAAGGGTTTGTACATATAAACCATAATGAGCTAGCATAGGCTCAGCTTTATAAATCTATATTTCAATTTTTTATGCACTTTCTCGCACGATTTCTTTTCCAACTAAGTTCCTCTCTTTTTTACAGATGAACAGCGTGCACACCCGTCGAGGATACGGCTGCGGAGAACACGGCAGAGGCGTGCAGTAGGGACCCGTTGCAAGGACTCTTTTAGGACTAAGACCCTCGTAAACCTTTCTTGCTGTCTCTTGTTGCTATAATCCCTGGTTTATCATTATAACCAGAGTGGAGACTGGCGTTTTGGCATCGGCCACGCCGGAAGAACCTGCCGTGCACGGACACAAGGGCTTAGGGCTTTGTTTTGCCGCTATTGTAAAGACCGAACACCTTCGGAGTGTTCGGCGTCTCGAGTTAGGCCTTATATGCATCAGCTCGAATCATGTCTTTGGTCAAATGTTGGGTTTGCCCGGCTCCTGTGTTTTGCTGCCTTCGTTCCGTATCATCGGCTAACGCGCACGAGGAGAACTCTGCGATTGTGCCCCAGTTAATTTGGCGAGCACCTCGATGAAAGCAAAACTGACTGTCATGATACAGCGAGAGACTGGTCAACCACTCGATCGACCATGGGAATGTTTAGGATTCCTCCACTTAGGCGAAGGGCGTTTCGGCCAGGCACATCTGCGCCCCAAATTCGGAGAGCGCGGTGCCCCTGGGTCTATGTCGTAGCCCCACCCTCGAACTCCATGGCTAAGTGAAAGTGATAAAGCATTATAGTCCGGTTGCCTCGTTTGCTCGCTACCACCTCCTTTACAGGACGAGGCGTCGGATTAAGTGTGAAAACGTGCTATTTTTGCGAACACCCCGCACCTTGTGCGTGGGGGCTGAAACCGACGACTGCCATCTTTCGGGTTATACACGTATACATGAGCGGCCGCATAGGAGATATTCTATTACTTGAACGCACAAGTATAAAAGGCGCTTACATCATAAATATTGTTTTACATCATACAAGCGTTCATTCAAAGCGTAACATTTTTTGAGCACTGCGACTCTATTACGAGCACCACGCAGCACTTCGCCAAAATAGTGCTCAGCGGGTAACCGGTTATCATCGAACCCGGGTCGCAACAGCGGTGGCATCCATTTCTGTCAATGTGTCTTCACGCGGCGAGTGCCATCCGCGCACCCTCTATGCAGGCCGACCGCTTCATCGCCTTGATATGCGGCACCGCCCAAGAAATTGCTGCAATAAGCCAAAGTAACTCTTGGCTCGGGCCTATCCGGCGGATATGGGTCACTATATCCGTCATAGCAAGCCGGACAACCTATTTAGCTCAGCCCACTCGGCCAAGCGGTCGGTCAGCGGAAATGAACGCTCCGGACTATGGAATTGAGACCAAAACAGCTCTTAGTCTTGTGATCCTTCGGCGAAAATGCACTGCGGCATCCGCCGCTTTTCGCTGCTAAGTCCATATAAGGGTCCTCTGGACCCCACAGTTGGCCCAGCTGAGCATACTTTGGATCCGTAAACCTTCGGCGCAGCAGAAAAGGCTTGCCAGCTACAATATCTCTGGCCTGGCGCAGCTCCTCCTTTATAGCCCGCATTGCAGAGCGGGCATCCTTAACCGGCGATGGCCTTCCCCAGGTCTTCTTGCCCCGCTAGGCGCTCCTTCCCTAGAGCCTCATTGCGGTCGGTAGCATCTTTTAACTTCAAGGCCATTTCGGCCATCTCTTCCCTGCTCCGGCAGTGTGCGACCCTTTCGGCCGCTAACTCCTCGGCCGCCCTCGAGGCCGCCGCATTACTCCTTCTGGCCTGCTCCTTGGCTTGAGCAAGTTCGGCCCGAAGGCTCTCCACAGCAGCGGCACTATCTGCATTTCACGAACATGTTGTAAGGAGCTGGCTTCGGCTCCCTTACCAAGTGACCGCACAGTAACACTTACCTTGCGACTCATCAAGTCGCCTGTTGACCAGCGTGATGTCCGCATCCGCAACAGCGAGTTGCCGCTTTAGTTCAGCAACTCCGGCAGTCCGGCTGGCCCCCGGACAACCCACCACCTGCGTCGGCACGACGGAAATTTAAACCTGCGATTTTGATCCTCGGCACGCTGTCGATTTCGACAACCTACCGAGCCTCAGGGGCTACTATCCATACAGGGCGCATTCTATATGCAAAACTGTTAAACGGTGTGTCATTTTTACGTACCTCAAACCCCGCCAGCAAACTCCTGACGGCATTCTGCAACCCTTCTGAGATGCGTGGTGATCTTCTGAGATAGACGCCTTCTCAAGCAGATCCTTCAGTCGTACACCAGTTGGCGCCGAACTATCCGGCTTTGCCAAACCCGGGGGCTCCCTCCGTGATGACACTTCAGGCTCGTCCGCCCTATCCGACGGCGCCCCGGACGGAGGCGTCTCGCTCTCCATCATCTCCGGACGAGCTCATTTGCGAAGGACGGAGATCCGAACTACAAGGTAAAAACTTTAGTTATCCTCAGAAGCACAAATAGGGATGTCCCTTATTATAAAACTCCTTTCTTTCTACTTACGGCTCGTTGGAGGCTGACTCTTTAAGGGAGATTGTGCGGCGGGGCCTCCCAGACGCAGGACCTCTGGCGAAGATTTCTTCCCCGTTTAGGGGCTTTTGCCCCAGGTCCTCGGAGGCAGTCCTCTTCTCCCCTTGGAGGAAGGATTCTCGATCCCCCTCTTTCAAGAGCCTCCTTAGGCGAGGGAGTAGCTTTCCTGCTTTCCCCTTCGTCTTCCTCTGAAGGTGCAACCTCAAGCATCCGGACGAGCACGGGATCCGGCGCGGTCTCGGGGAGGGGGGCCGGACACCATATCAATTTTGCTTCCGCTATCCACTCCTGTGTAGAAGGAAGTTGGTCATAAGGCGAATCATCCAAAGGCAAACAAACGGTATGTACGGACTCGGAACTACTTACTTGAGTATCCGGGAGATTGCAGCTTAGGCCAGCATCCTCGGTCAATTCCGGACGCACCTCTTGCGATTCAAAGAATAATTTGTACATCTCCAGGGGTGTCATACCCATGAAGTGTTGAAGAATCTGTGGGCCCTCCGGATTAAACTCCCATAGCCGGAGAGGGTGGCGTTTGCAAGGCGGGAGACGCCTAATCAGCATAACCTGCATCACCACCACCATATCAACCTCCCTCGTTTGGAGATCTCGAATCCGGCCCTGCAGTAGGGGCACGTCCTTTGACGGCCCCCAGTTGAGCCCTTGGTTGACCCACGACATCAACCGTCGTGGAGGTCTCGGGCGGAATAAGGGCGGCGGCTTTTGTCTGCGACCCCTCGGAACGGTAATATAGAACCACTCTTGATGCCACGGGCCGAGCTCCTCTTGGAAGGAGCCAGCGGGCCATGGGGCATCGGCCCTCCTACTTATGGCCGCCCCGCCACACTCGGCAGCGCCCCGATCATCTTGGCGCCACATTGAAGGTCTTCCGCCACAGGCGAAGTGAGGGGTGACGCGGAGGAAGGCCATGAGCGACAATAAATGCGGAAATATGGAGGATGGACTCGAGCCAAATCGTGGAATTCCAACCCATAGTAAAACATGAGCCCTCTCACAAAAGGATCCATCGGAAGCCTAAACCCGACGGAGGTGGGATACAAAAGCAGCGTATTCGCGGGCTCGGGGTGGGGATGGCCTGCCCTTGGCAGGCAACCCAGCGAAATCTCATAAGCCAGGTACTTGGCCTCCGCAGCTTTAGCACGTCCTCCTCCGTGACGGAGGAGGGCATCCACCGCCCAGGAGGTCGGAACCGGACATCGTTGAAAGTCCAAGCGCTCGAATCTGGAGCTCTAGGTGCTGGAACTTGGGCGGGAGAGGATTCGATGGAGGATTGAAGAAAAAAGCGAGCCTTGGTCCCGTTATAAAGAGGAGAATACCAAGAGCCGTCTCCGTGACCGTTTGGGACTCGCCCGATAGAGGCGTGGCAAGCGAAGCGCGGTTGGGTTACCCACGTCCGTATTGATGAGAATCCGGATTAAGGGAAACACGATCTCTGCTTCGACAAGGCGTGCCAAGGAAACGCTTCAGCTAAATCGCTGAGGTGGTAAAGTAAAAACAATTCAAGTAATGGCTTGGTAGTGGTGTGACGTCATGCCACAAAAAGCGTCAGCAGATTGAACTTGTGTATATATTATTCTCTCTACGGTGGAATGTGGAATTTATTTTGCGAGCGGACACTATCTGGTGTTCACAATCTTCTATCCTTCGGAGGAGGAACCCACCTTGCAATGCCAAGCAATATCTGCGCGGACTTATCGTCATTGAAGCCTGGTTCGGGAGCTCTTGAGGAGTCTGGATTAGGGGTGTCCGGATAGCGGACTACCATCATCAGGCCGAACTACCATCAGCGGACTATCATCATCGACCGGACTCCAAGACTATGAAGATACAAGATTGAAGACTTCGCCCCGTGTCCGGATGGGACTTTCCTTGGCGTGGAAGGCAAGCTTGGCGATACGGATATGTAGATCTCCTACCATTGTAACCGACTCTATGTAACCCTAGCCCTCTCCGGTGTCTATATAAACCGGATGGCTCTAGTCCGTAGGACACAACAACAACCCTTACAATCATACCATAGGCTAGCTTCTAGGTTTTAGCCTCCTTGATCTCGTGGTAGATCCACTCTTGTAAACATCCACAATATCAATATCAATCAAGCAGGACGTAGGGTTTTACCTCCATCAACAGGGCCCGAACCTGGGTAAAACATCGTGTCCCTTGTCTCCTGTTACCATCCGCCTAGACGCACAGTTCGGGACCCCCTACCCGAGATCCGCCGGTTTTGACACCGACAGCGGCGCTAGGGTTTGAGAAGCTCGAGCGAGAGAGAGAGAGAGAGAGAGAGAGCGGTCGAGCGGAGTAACGGAAGTGAGGAAGGGGAGAGGGGGTATTTATTGTCGTAGTGAAAAGCTGTTCGCCCAAAGATTTAGGACGAACGTGCCCCTGACCCTTCTCATTCGCTTGACATGTGTCACCCACGTACTGAAAAGTGGAGATCGTGGGTGAATAGATAAGTCTATCGTAGGAAGCAGAACGGTTTGAGCGGCAAAACCGAAAATTTTGGATAGGATAAGTTAAAAGTTTCGTTCACAAATTCTTCAGCTGACAAGGACATAGTGAAGATTTTGAACGAGTTTCAAATAGAACGCACATGAAGAATTTGTGAATAGATTGGGTTGAGTATAGCAGAGAGGGGGAAGGGTCCGATCACATTCACTTAGCAGAAAATGCAACTTGAAGAATTAGCCATAAGTGAATGCTGTAGAGGACATAAACCCATATATATGAAGAAAAACGACGGAAACAGTGAAGATTTTGCAAAGTTGAAGAATTTGAAAAACTGAAGAATTTCAAAACAGAGGAAAAACTCAAATTGAAGATTTTCAACTTTGGTGGTGGCGTGACTCACGTATAAGAATGATGATTTCAGACACCGCATACAATTGTCGTAGGGTTCTGAGAATCAAATTCTTCATTAATTTCTTCACACTTAGAGTGTTATTCTTCATTGATTGAAGAAAAACGTTTCTTCATGTGTTGCACATCTAAGTCATCAATTTTGCATAAGTGTCAGGATGTGTGTCCTTTTCAAAGAACATTCGAAGATTCTAAGATATTTAGCTCACACCGCAACTTGCTAAATCTCTTTTCATCCAAGGGCTTTGTGAAGATATCGGCTAGCTGTTCTTCAGTCTTCACATGATCAATAAAGATGTCGCCCTTCAACACATGATCGCGAAGAAAATGATGATGAATCAGAATGTGCTTTGTCTTCGAGTGCTGAACTGGGTTGGAGCAATCTTGATGGCACTCTCATTGTCACAGTAGAGAGGCACATTCTTCACGTTGATGCCGTAGTCCTTGAGAGTATGCTTCATCCACAGCAATTGAGCACAGCAAGAACCAGCAGCAATGTACTCAGCTTCCAGATGAAGCGGTGATCGCAGTTCTATTTCTTGAGGACCAACAGACTAAAGATTGTCGAGGAAATGACAAGTACCAGATGTTGACTTGCGGTCCACGATCACCAGCATAGTCGAGTCAGAATATCCAATGAGATCAAAAGTAGAGCCCTTGGGGTACCATAATCCTAGTGTTGGTGTGTGAGCTAGATATCGAAGAATATGCTTTACAGCCTTATGGTGTGATTCCTTCGGTGTAGCTTGAAATCGGGCACACATGCAAACACTAAGCATTATATGTGGCCTAGATGCACATAAGTACAATAAAGAACCAATCATGGAGCGCTATACCTTGTGATCGAAGTCAATACCATTTTCATCGATTGCATAGATGGCCATTTGTGGGCATAGGAATTTTACGCCTTTGCAATCTTGCATGCGAATTTCCTCGAGAACATCCTTGAGGTATTTTTCTGAGATATGAATATGCCATTCGCTGTTGTCGAATTTGAAGACCTAAGAAGAATTTCAACTCTCCCATCATAGACATATGATATTGTTCACTCATCATATAGGCAAATTCATCACTATAACATTGGTCAGTACAGCCAAAGATAATATCATCAACGTATATTTGGCACACAAACAGTTCACGATCATAAGATTTAGTAAAGAGAGTAGGGTCGAGTGAACCGGGTGTGAAGCCATTCTTCACGAAGAATTCCTTCAAAGTATCATACCACACCCGTGGGGCCTGCTTGAGGCCATAGAGGGCCTTGTTGAGTCTAAAGACTGTCAAGATTCTTTGGATCTTCAAAACCTGGGGGTTGAGCAACATATACTTCTTCCTCAAGGTTACTATTGAGGAATGCACTTTTCACATCCATTTGATATAAAGTGATATCATGATGGTTAGCATAAGAAAGTAATATGCGAATAGCCTCAAGTCTAGCAACAGGTGCAAAAGTTTCATTGAAATCAATTCCTTCAACCTGTGTGTAGCCTTGAGCTACAAGTCGTGCCTTATTCCTCACCACAAGGCCATATTCATCTTGCTTGTTGCGGTAGATCCACTTTGTGCCAATGATATTATGCTTGCGAGGATCTGGACGTTTGACCAGTTCCCAGACATTGTTGAGCTCAAACTGATGTTATTCTTCTTGGATGGCCTGAATCCACTCAGGCTCCAGAAATGCTTCATCTACCTTAGTGGGCTCTGTGATAGAGACAAAAGCATAGTTCCCACAAAAGTTAGATAAATGTGAAGCTTTTGAGCGTGTGAGAGGACTTGGTGCTTCAATGTCATTGATGATCTTTTCAACTTGCACTTCTTTTGCAACGTGACGATGAGCTGGTTGTCATCGAGGAATTTGTTCAACATTTTCTTCAGCATTATCTTCAGGTTCATCAGCTTGACGTTCTTCACGTTCTGGAATGAATTCTTCAGCAGATTCTTCAGTAGGAATGACATCCTCAGTCACCTTGAACTTGATAGAATCCTCAGGTGCTGGTTCATCTATCACAGAAGGTAGGTGCTCTCTTTGCGAGCCATTAGTTTCATCGAACCGCAGATCTACAGTTTCAACAACCTTGTGAAGAGCATTGTTGAAGACTATGTAGGTGTGCGAGTCCTTTTCGTAACCAAGCATAAAACCTTCATGTGCTTTCGATGCAAATTTAGCATTGTGATGAGGATCTCTAATCCAACATTTAGCACCGAAGACTTTGAAATAACTCACCTTGGGTTTCTTGTCAGTGAGGAGTTCATAGGCAGTCTTGTTGAATAATTTGTGAAGATATACTCTGTTGATGATGTGGCACGCGGTATCAATTGCATCAATCCAAAAACGACGAGGAGTTTTGTATTCATGAAGCATAGTGCGAGCCATCTCAACAAGAGTTCTGTTCTTGTGCTCCACGACGCCATTTTGCTGAGGAGTATAAGGAGCAGATATAGTAGTATGAGGACGTGTGAAATGAAAGTTCATTTCTTCATGATTCGCCTGCGTCCTTTCAGGCCATTTTGTCAGCCCCCAGCAAATTCTTCAGACGTTAAAGCACGTCTGGAGACCTGACCCTGCAGAAGAGATTAGTTCTTTTTCTTCACCACCCACATCTGAAGGGGTGGCAAATAGTTCATCACTCTACGAGCTCCATATGAGAATGGTGGCATAGAAGCCAATCCATTTTGTTTCACATACGAGGGGTTAGGGTAAGCATATGAATAAGAAGAGAAATTCTTCGAGGACTTATGAACATAATGGTTTGAAGAATAATGCACATATTCATAGCCCTTAGCTCTACCCTG
This sequence comes from Aegilops longissima, assembly GCA_021605205.1. Lineage (NCBI taxonomy): Eukaryota > Viridiplantae > Streptophyta > Magnoliopsida > Poales > Poaceae > Aegilops > Aegilops longissima. The sequence continues at coordinate 4,941,688 of CM038680.1, read as the reverse complement.
CGAAACATAGTCGTTAGCATGATGATAATCATATGAGGACTTTGATCCTTTTGAGGAATTTGATCCATGTGAGGAATTTGGTCCGTATGAGGACTTGGATCCATATGAAGAATTTGGTCCATATGAAGAGTTTGATCTGGGGTTCCTATTCTTCACAGGTGGTGTCATGAGGACATTCACCTGAAGACTTTCAAGGCACTTCTTGGGAACCCAGATTTTCCTCATAGGAGAACCGTTCCTGTAGTTAGTGCCAAAATATCTAGCAAATACTACACCATTTTGATTTTTGAACAGTTTATAGTTGGAGTCAAATGACTCATCAGAAGAATGAGGATATTCACATGTAAAGCCAGATAAGTTGGATGTATCAACTGGAGGTCCCTTTGCAACAACCCATGAGGTTTTGGGGTACTGCTCAGGCTTCCAGTATGTACCATTAGCATTGATTTTCCTCTCAAAGGCAATACCCTCTTTCCTAGGGTTTCTGTTGAGGATCTGCTTTTTAAGCACATCACAAAGAGTTTGATGCCCTTTGAGGCTTTTGTACATGCCTGTCATGTACAATTCCTTTAGCCCTGCATCGTCAGTGATACTAGCAATCTCCTCAGATGAGGAATTAGTGATAGCAGAGGCAGGAGAAGAATTTGTAACAATTGAAGCATTTGAACATTCAGGTGAAGAATTAGCATATTCATGTTCAATGCACTTTAAGCATGGAGGAACAAATTCTTCCTGAGAAGCGCTGATTTGTTGAGCAAGTAGTGAATCGCGCTCCTTCTCAAGATCTTCATAACTCACTCTTAGCTTCTCAAGATCTTGCTTTCTTTTAAGAAATTCATAAGAAAGCTTCTCATGATCAGATAAGAGTGTTATGATGACCTTGAAGGCTGTCAAACCTAGACTGAAGTCTCTGAAGATTTTCAGTCAGGGCTTTAGTGCGATCCATTTCTTCACCCAACATATCATCACTTTTGTCTAGCATGTTTTGAACCTTTTCAAAAGCCCTTTGTTGTTTTATAGCAATCTTAGCAAGTTTAGAGTAGCTGGGCTTGAGATCTTCATCAGATTCATTCTCACTAGATTCAGAAGAGGTATATTTGAGTACCTTTGCACCCTTTGCCATGAAGCAATAGGTGGGAGCGTAGTCATCATTATCTTCATCAGCCTTGTTGGTGAGGTCAGTTTATTCAGAGTTGAAGATGGACTTGCTGACGAATGTAGTAGCGAGAGCCAGAATCGCCACACCAGACTCGGACTCCTCAGATGCCTCCTCTTCCTCATGTTCCTCAGATTCAGCTTCAGAGTCCATTTCCTTGCCAATGAATGCCCGAGCCTTCTTGGAGCTGCTCTTCTTGTGAGATGAAGACTTCGAGGATTTTGATGATGAAGATTTTGACGATTTCTTCTTCTTCTTAGCGTCATCAGAACTGTAATCCTTGTATTTCTTCTTCTTTAATTCCTTTTCCCACTGAGGACAATCTTGAATATAGTGACCAGGTTTCTTGCATTTGTGGCATAGCCTTCTCTTATAGTCACTGGATGAGGAATCACTGCTCCTTGAGGATTTTCCAAAGCGACCACGTCTTGAGAACTTATGGAACTTCTTCACGAGCAGTGCTAACTCCTGGCTCAATTCTTCAGGATCACCAAGGCTACTACCAGAATCTTCACATTCGGATTCAGACACAGCCTTGGCCTTCAGGGCACGTGATTTGCCATAGCTCGAACCATAGAGATCTCTCTTTTCAGCAAGATGGAACTCATGAGTATTTAGCCTCTCGAGGATATCAGTGGGATCAAGTGACTTGTAGTCAGCACGTTCTTGTATCATTAGTGCCAGGGTATCAAATGAGGAATCAAGCGATCTCAACAGTTTCTTCACCACCTCATGGTCGGTGATGTCAGTGGCACCAAGTGCTTGAAGCTCATTTGAGATGTCAGTGAGGCGATCGAAGGTTTGTTGAACATTTTCATTGTCTAGTCTTTTGAAGCGGTTGAAGAGATTTCGAAGAACATCAACTTGAGAGTCACGCTGAGTTTAGACTCCTTCATTTACTTTGGACAGCCTATCCCAGATAAGCTTAGCAGTTTCCAAAGCACTCACTCTTCCATACTGTCCTTTGCTCAGATGGCCACATATGATATTATTCACTTGAGAATCGAGTTGCTTGAATCTCTTCACAGCGGTAGCGTTCAGTGAGGGTGAGACAGTGGGAACACCATTTTCCACAACATACCAGAGATCGTTATCAATTGCCTCAAGATGCATTCGCATCTTATTCTTCCAGTAAGGGTAGTCTGTCCCATCGAAGGTAGGACAACCAGCAGAGACCTTGATCATACCTGCGGTCGACATAACTAAAAATCCAGGTGGTTAAACCAAAATCACACAGAACAAGGGAGTACCTTGCTCTGATACCAATTCAAAGTGCGTTATATCGACTAGGGGGTGTGAATAGGCGATTTTTATGAATTCTTCACTAAGGAATTTGCTGGTGAGGAAATTCCTTAGCGAAGAGCTACTTGCAGCGGAATAAGTACTCAAGAGTAAGCATAACAGAATACAAGCATGGTCATCATGATGAAATGAAGACAGGCACAGAGTACAGAAAGCATAATCACAGGATAACACAAGATGAAGGCAAACAGACTGAAGATATTGAACTGAGGAAATTGAGAAAGTCTTCAGTCAAAGTCTTCAAACAAAGATATGAACAAACACTCAACATAGTAATGAGGAAATGAATGAGTTGAGGAAATAGAACCAGTAAGGTTGGTGAAGACAATGATTTGGTAGACCAGTTCCAACTGCTGTCTTAGTTGTACGTCTGGTTGGAGCGGCTGAGTATTTAAACTCGAGGACACACAGTCCCGGACACCCAGTCGCTGAGCACGCAGCTCAGGACACCAAGTCCTCACCGTATTCTCCTTGAACTAAGATCACACAGACCTCGTCCAATCACTCGTGGTAAGTCTTCAGGCGACTTCCAAACCTTCACAGACTCGGTCACTCGGCGATCCACAATTCCTCTTGGATGCTCTAGACCATGACGCCTAACCGTCTGGAAGAAGCACAGTCTTCAAAGGTAACAAGCGTCGGATCCACGCAGGATCAATCTCTTCAGTGATGCTCAATCACTTTGGGTTTGTAGGGGTTTGGTTTTGGGTTTTCCTCTCTAGATGATTTTCGCTCAAAGTCCTCGGAGGATGGGATGCTCTCAAATGACAAGTGTCAGTTTCTCTCGGAGCAGCCAACCAGCTAGTGGTTCTAGCGGGCGGCTATTTATAGCCTAGGGAGCAGCCCGACATGATAAGACATAAATGCCCTTCAATGATATGAACGTTAGGTAGATAAGATATTTTGGGACAGCGGGCGCGCAGCACATCAACGGTCGGAAATTTGACTCTCAAATTCCTCAGGGCTATCATGTTCCTCACTGTGTAGGCAATTCGCACTGGCGAATTCCTAACTCCTCAGTCAGAACAAATTCCTCAGCGACCAGAAGAACTTCGTCTCTATCACTGAGGAAATTGACTGAACTGTATGAGATTTCCAAAGGATTCACTCGAAGGGATTGGTAGGTGTAGGATTTTGAGTTGAGCATCACATGGAAATTTTTCCTTAGTATTTCCTCGACCCCCTTTAACAGTACGGTATTTACTATGACTCAAGAAAGAGAAAACGAAACTACAAAAACAAAAGTCTTCACTCTTCATGTTCCTCAAATTAATACCAAGTCTTCAAGGCCACACCAAATACTTCACTTTAAAAGTCTTCAGAAAGTCTTCAGAATACCAAAGTCTTTAGACGAAGAACTTCATTTTTAGGGGTCGAATTTCTCTGTAAATATCAAACTCCTCATAGACTTATAGACCTGTGTACACTCATAAACACATTAGTCGCTTAACTTATAAGTCTTCAATACACCAAAATCACTAAGGGGCACTAGATGCACTTACAACTCTCCCGAAGGTTTCATTCCGTTTGGACTCCGTTTGATATTCCTTTTCTGTGAAACACTGAAATAGGAAAAAACAGCAATTTGCACTGGTCCTTCGGTTAATAGGTTAGTCCCAAAAATAATATAAAAGTGCTTAGTAAAGCCCATTAAACATCCAAAACAGATAATATAATAGCATGGAACAATAAAAAATTATAGATACTTTGGAGACGTATCAATGTTCGTTTAATTCTTATAGTTCATCTAGTTCAAAATCGATTAGTTTTATAAAAAAATCTATTTTAAGATTCATGAAATTGTGCATTGTAAAGCATAAAGTAAAAACAAATAGTGACAATTCATTTTGATAAAAAAGTTTTGGCAATTAAGATATGGAAGATTCTAGAACAAAGGAGAAGTGCTTGTGTTTTGAGGTTTGTGCGTTATGCTTAAGTTCAACCGTGGAGTCTTCTAGATTCTACATGTGGCAGAATCTGGTGGAATGTAGATGATATGCAATGACCAGTAGTGCTCGGATTTGCCATCTTTGTACCATCGGATTGGCTTCATCCAACGACCAACTTTCAAAGTTATTCACACACTATATAGGTGTATAGATATAGATGTGCCGGCCCGTGCGTTGCAATGGATCCAAAGTATATCTATTTATTGGAGTGCACTCTAAACACATTATCTATTTATTTTTCTCTAACCTTTCATAGCCATGCAACCAAGCCACATAAGCTTCATGGGTGCCCCCTGACGATGACATGTACCTAGGGTAGGGTCACGGGCCAGACCTAGATGCCCTACCCAAGGACACTACCCTACAGTCAAAAACATCAATGTACAACAGAAGATACCGACTGAAAACACCTTGGAGTATGATCCACTTGACCAGCTATCTCACTCGGATATCCCAATTCCACTCGACCAAGATAAAGTCACTCGACCAAGATAAAGTCACTCGACCATACGAAGAATCACTCGGAGTACAAAAGATCTAAAGCCACCCAGGATGGCAACGGTCAGGCGTTCACTCCGTAGTCTTAAAGGTCATTTATAGTCATTCATAGCTAGCGTCACCAGTAACGCCACTGCCTTAACTCACATTGAACACTGTGTAACTGAGGACTAGAGGGGTCTGGCGCACCCTATATAAGCCACCCCCTCCTCTGGCACAAGGGTTCGCACCCCCTGTAACTCGCAAGCATAATCCAGTCGACAAGCCTCCGGGCTCAGAGACGTAGGGCTGTTACTTCCTCCGAGAAGTTCCTGAACTCATAAACCTTGCGTGCACAACGTCACCGTATCTAGGTCCTTGCCTCCTCCTACGTACCCCCTATTCTTACTGTCAGACTTACTCCCATGAAAGTTGGCGCCCACCCGCAGGTGTCTTAGCGACTTCTGGTGAGGTTGCAGTTTTTCCGATCTCCATCAACATGGTTTATGGCGGTGGTTTGGCTTTGGGCCGCGAGATCCGTCTCGGTGCACTCGTGCTTATCGCCGATGACTCCGGCTGGCTCCAGGGGGCCCCCCTCGATGTCGAGGCCCTTCCCATCAGGGGGGCGGCACACTTCCGTGCGAGTGCCTGCGGCGTCCGGAGAGGCTTTGTTTTATCTGAGTATGTATCTGGAGATTACAATGAGGGAGAGCGAGAGGAACAGATCCCCATGCCAGAGCTAAATGGTGAGAAGGAGAGAGAGGTGGAAGAAAAGATCCCCTACCAAGTCTAGTGGTGGGGGGTGGCTTATATAGAGTGCGCAACCCCCTCACCTCCTATGTTACAAAGAGGGCATGAATGCCATAATGTTAGCCTACTACTAGTATGATGCTTCAACCGCCTTGCCGACTATTGGTTTTCGCATATCCGTGTGAATCATATTGCCGAGTGGTTGCGTAGAATCCGAGTGGATGGTACATCGATATGTCCGAGTGGATAGTATGTATGAATGAGATTTATCTGGACCCACCTCATGTGTGGACCCCATGCTTTGTGATATTTTGACCCTTCATGGGCCTACCTGTTATGTGTGTCCCCAACATTAGCCCCCGAATCGGTTGTGATTTTGCAGAACGAGTTTGTGAAAGACACAATTTGGCCCGAGTGATTATGGAAATACTCGGTACCCGTCATTGTGCTTTCAAACAACCTAGGTTTGAACAAAATCTCAATGGATTCTGGAACTGCGCTTCCCGACTGATCTGGGGTAAGTGCCCGCGAGGAGAAACTTGGTAACATTCAATCATCTCTCGGAAGAGGTTAACTCGTGATTAGAGTATGGATGTGTCATTAAATCTGGGAAACAAGATCGACACATGGACTACTCTCTCGGAGAGATGCTATTCTTATCCCGGAGGAACGTCAATACGAGTTGGCTATAGATCCAAACTTATGAGTTTCACGCTTTGAGTCCTAGAAGAAGGCTCAAAACAAGTCCACGGAGGAGCGTTAAACTCAATTATAGCAATTTTTTGGGTATCCGACGGGAGCCTTAGAACTTGTTTGTTTGTTGTTCGTCACTCGGACCGGACAGGCCATACCGAGTGGAGATTACTCCAGTGGGGGCATGCTGAGTGCACCCACTAGGTGTAGTCCCCGAGACCTCCGTCGACTGTGGGAAGTCGGCGGGGGTCTGAGAGAACTAAAAGTTTTCTTAGCTAGTACTGATCGAACTTGTTCCTCTCTGACTCGGAGGTTGAGTAGTACTTGAGGATCTGGTATTGGTCTAGCTTGTTTCTCCTCGACTCAGAAGTCGAGTAGTACTTGAGTGATCTGGAGCTGGTCTTGACCGAGCAAAAAATGTTTCTTTCTGGAGTTGAGTTCTCTTCTAGTGGGGGCACGCTGAGTGCACCCACTGGGTGTAGTCCCCGAGCCTCTGTCGGACTAGATGAGTCTGGCAGAGGGTTTAAGTCTCCTGGTAAACCTCCACGCAGTCAACACGGTAAATATATTTTAGTCTGAAATTGAGTCAATCGGATGGATCTTCAGGCGCTTGGCATGGTAAATAAGCTCAGCCTGGAGCTGATTCAGTCGGACTAGTACTTGGCACGGTAAATAAATTCAACCTACAACTGGATCAATCAAGCAAATCTTCGTGCACTCGACGTGATGAATGAATTCGGCCTTGAACCTGCCGTCTGTAGAAAAAAGCTGGACACTCCAGGGAGTAATCAGTCAAGTAGTACTTGTTACATTGACCATTAGCTTTTGCATGAAACGATTATTAGTAAAGAGTACATTGTATCCGTAGAGGAGCTTCATTTTCACCCTTTTGTATTAAAGGGGTATTTGTCCGGGTGGACGTGCTTCCTGACTGATCAGGGTATGTTGACAGCAAGGAAAAACTTGGTGGCACTCGTATGTCTCCCGGAGGAGATAGACTAGTGCTCTGACATGGACGTGCCATGAAACCTGAGTGACGAGGCTAGTGTGTGGGCTGACTCTCCAGATAAAGGCCACTCATTATCCCGGGGGAACACCAACACATGCCATCTCCGAGTCCAAGTTTGTGAAACAGACGCCTTGGAGCCTAGAATAAGGGCCAAGTGTATCCGTAGAGGAGCGTCGTTTTCACCCTTTTGCAGTCCTGAAGATGACTCCAGGTAATGATTTGGGCGATCGTCCGAGTGGACGGTGCTACCCTTATAGATCTTTGGTGGACCGAGCATGTATGGTCAGAAAAATACTACTGATGTGATCAACGGGTTGATCAAATGGGTGTAACCACTGAGGGCAACATGGCTCAAGGATGTGCGTAGCCCCCGAGGGATGCTTGAAAGTGGTAAGCTCGCTACAGAGTGTGATACAAGGTTTGATCATATGAGTAACTTAGTTGTTCCCGTGTTGGGAGTGTAGTGGCGAGGACATGTCCAATGGATGGTGATGCGTGGGGCGGCGAGGGGCGAGAACGTGCACAACCGAGTGACGACGCGCGGGGCGGCCGAGTGGTGAAGACATGCATAACCGAGTGGCAATACGTTGGGCGGACGTGTGGTGAAGACGTGCACAACCGAGTGGCGACGCGCGGGGTGGCCGAGTGGTGAAGACGTACACAACCGAGTGGCAACGCGCGGGGCGGCTGTCGGTGTCAAAACCAGTGGATCTCGGGTAGGGGGTCCCGAACTGTGCGTCTAGCCGGATGGTAACAGGAGACAAGGGACACGATGTTTTTACCCAGTTTCGGGCCCTCTCGATGGAGGTAAAACCCTACTCCTGCTTGATTAATATTGATGATATGGGTAGTACAAGAGTAGATCTACCACGAGATCAGAGAGGCTAAACCCTAGAAGCTAGCCTATGGTATGATTGTTGTTAGATCCCACGGACTAAAACCCTCCGGTTTATATAGACACCGAAGAGGGTTAGGGTTACACAGAGTCGGTTACAATGGTAGGAGATCTACATATCCGTATCGCCAAGCTTGCCTTCCACGCCAAGGAAAGTCCCATCCGGACACGGGACGAGGTCTTCAATCTTGTATCTTCATAGTCCAGGAGTCCGGCCAAAGGTAATAGTTCGGCTATCCGGACACCCCCTAATCCGGGACTCCCTCAGCGGCCGAGTGGTGAAGACCTGCACAACCGAGTGGCGACGCGCAGGGCTGCCGAGTGGTGAAGATGTGCAGAACCGAGTGGCGACGCGTGGGGCGGTCGAGTGGCGAAGACGTGCACAACCGACTGGCGACGCGCGGGGCGGCCGAGTTTTGAAGACGTGCGCAACCGAGTGGCGACGCGCGGGGCGGCCGAGTGGTGAAGACGTGCACAACCGAGTGGCGACAAGCGGGGCGACTGGGAGAAGGACGACGTATCCAGCCAAGTGGCAAAAATGGTCCTCGAAGGAGTTAGCCAGATGCTTTTGAAGTTGACGTAGTGACGAGATCGGTGTGGTGTGGCTGCGACACAACTAGACCGGCGCGACAACTGAGTCTGAGTAGGAACGAAGATGGCACGCAGAGTGTCTGGGTGATTATGAATCTTGTCAAAGTGATGGATCGAATGCACTTGTTGAAGTGAAGGGTCTGACTGGTGATGAAGTACTCAACCACTTAGGAGAGTGTCATTCCGAATGAGCTACAGATCGTGTAAATAACACGCATAGACACCCACTGGGAGTGCAAGGGGCTTGCTGGTTCAAAACCAGCAAGATTCTAAAAGAGTGAAGGATCTTGTCGAACTTGAAAAAGTGAAGGATCCAACTGGATATGTTGGAGTGCTGTCTCAAATAAAACGGAAGTGTAATGTTCCGACTAAGTTGAAGCCCCCGAGGACCAATGCAAACTCGAAAATGAAGAATACATGCTGTTCGTGAGTGACGTATGCGCTAAAATGGAAGTTGGACTCGGGAGTCAAATAACCATTACTAAGCAAGTATGTGAAAATAAGCAACCGAGCATAGATGTACACTCGGTGACGTGGACTCCGAGTGAACGTGATGTGTGAATTACGGGATACTCGAGAATGCAGAAATAACAGAATGTAGTGCATGTAGAATGACTTAGCTTTCTGAAGGCGCTCAAGTGGCTGAGTGGTGAAGATGTGTTCAACCGATGGTGACGTGTGGGGCGGCCGAGTGGTGATGAGGTGACTAACCGAGAGGCAACGCGCGGGGCGACCGAGTGGTGATGAGGTGACCAACCGAGTGGTGACGCGCAGGGGGGTCGAGTGGTGATGAGGTCACAACCCGAGTGGCGACGCGCAAGGCGACCGAGTGGTGATTAGGTGACCAACCGAGTGGCGATGGGCTGTGCGGCCGAGTGGTGATGAGGTGACCAACCAAGAGGCGACGCGCGGGGCGGCTGAGTGGTGATGAGGTGACCAACCGAGAGGCAACGCGCGGGGCGGCCGAGTGGTGATGACGTGACCAACCGAGTGGTGACGCGCAGGGCGGGCGAGTGGTGATGACGTGACCAACCGAGTGGCGATGCACAGGGCGACCGAGTGGTGATGAGGTGACCAACCGAGTGGCGACGCCCAGGGCGGCCAAGTGGTGATGAGGTGACCAACCAAGAGGCGACGTGCGGGGCGGCCGAGTGGTGATGAGGTGACCAACCGAGTGGCGACGCACGGGGCGGACGAGTGGTGATGAGGTGACCAACAAAGAGGCAACGCGCGGGGCGGTCGAGTGGTGATGAGGTGACCAACCGAGTGGCGATGCGCGGGGCGGCCGAGTGGTGATGAGGTGACCAACCGAGTGGCGACGCGCGGGGCGGCAGAGTGGAGATGAGGTGACCAACCAAGTGGCGACGCGCGGGTTGGCCGAGATGTGATGAGGTGACCAACCAAGAGGTGACACGCGGGACGGCCGAGTGATGATGAGGTGACCAACCGAGTGGCGACGCGCCAGGCGGCCGAGTGGTGATGAGGTGACCAAGCAAGAGGCGACGCGTGGGGCGGCCGAGTGGTGATGAGGTGACCAACCGAGTGGCGACGCGCGGGGCGGCCGAGTGGTGATTAGGTGACCAACCAAGAGGTGACGCGTGGGTCGGCCGAGTGGTGATGAGGTGACCAACCGAGTGGCGACGCGCGGGGCTGCCGAGTGGTGATGAGGTAACCAACCAAGAGCCGACGCGCGGGGCGGCCGAGAGAAGTAGACGTGTCCAGCGGAGTGATGATGCGAGGGGCCTCCGAGTGAAGTAGAGGCGTCCCACGGAGTGATGAAGCGCGGGGCCTTCGAGTGAAGTAGAGGCGTACCGCAGAGTGGCAACGCACGAGGCATCCGAGTGAAGTAGACGCGTCCAACGGAGTGACAATGCGTGGGGCCTCCGAGTGAAGTAGAGGCGTCCCGTGGAGTGATGACGCGCGGGGCGTCCGAGTTAAGTAGAAGCGTCGCGCGGAGTGACGAGGCGCGAGGTCTCCGAGTGAAGTAGAGGCGTCCCGTGGAGTGGCAACGCGCGGGGCATCCGAGGGAAGTAGACACGTCCAGCGGAGTGACGATGCGCGGGGCCTCCAAGTGAAGCGGACGCGTCCCGCGGAGTAACGAGGCGCGGCGTCTCCGAGTGAAGTAGAGGCGTCCCGCGGAGTGGCGATGCGCGGGGCGTTCGAGTGAAGTAGACGTGTCCACCGGAGTGACGATCCGCGGGGCCTCCAAGTGAAGTAGACGCGTCCCGCGGAGTGATGATGCGCGGGGCCTCCGAGTGATGTAGAGCCGTCCCGCGGAGTGGCGACGTGCGGGGCATCCGAATGACGTAGACGCGTCCAGCGGAGTGACGATGCGTGGGGCCTCCAAGTGTAGTAGAGGCATCCTGCGGAGTGGCGACGTGCGGGGCCTCCGAGTGAAGTACTGGCGTCCTGTCGAGTGGCGATGTGCGGGGCGTCCGAGTGAAGTAGACGTGTCCAGCGGAGTGATGATGTGCAGGGCCTCCGAGTGAAGTAGAGGCGTCCCGCGGAGTGATGATGCACGGTCCTCCGAGGGAAGTAGAGGCGTCACGCAGAGTGGCGATGCGTGGGGCGTCTGAGTCAAGTAGACGCGTCTAGCGGAGTGACAATGCGCGGGGCCTCCAAGTGAAGTAGAGGCGTCCGCGGAGTGATGACGCGCGGGGCGTTCGAGTGAAGTAGATGCGTCCCCTGGAGTGACAAGGTGCGGGGTCTCCGAGTGAAGTAGAGGCGTCCCGCGGAGTGGCGACACGCGGGGCATCCGAGGAAAGTAGACGCGTCTAGCGGAGTGACGATGCGCGCGCCTTCCGAGTGACGCAGACGCGTCCCGCGGAGTGACGAGGCGCGGTGTCTCCGAGTGCAGTAGAGGCATCCCGTGGAGTGGCGATGCACGGGGCATCTGAGGAAGTAGACGCGTCCAGCGAAGTGACGATGCGCGGGGCATCCGAGTGAAGTAGACGCGTCCCGCGGAGTGACCAGGTGTGGGGTCTCCAAGTGAAGTAGAGGCGTCCCGCGGAGTGGCGAGCGCGGGGCGTCCGAGTGAAATAGACGCGTCCACCGGAGTGACGATCCGCGGGGCCTCCAAGTGAAGTAGACGCGTCCCGCGGAGTGATGATGCGCGGGGCCTCCGAGTGATGTAGAGGCATCCCGCGGAGTGGCGACGTGCGGGGCGTCCGAATGACGTAGACGCGTCCAGCGGAGTGACGACGCGTGGGGCCTCCAAATGTAGTAGAGGCATCTTGCGGAGTGGCGACGTGCGGGGCGTCCGAGTGAAGTAGACGCGTCCAGCGGAGTGATGATGCGCGGGGCCTCCGAGTGAAGTAGAGGCGTCCCGCAGAGTGATGACGTGTGGGGCGTCCGAGTGAAGTAGACGCGTCCCGCAGAGTGATGAGGCGCGTGTTCTCCGAGTAAACTAGAGGCGTCCCACGGAGTAGCGACGCGCGGGGGCGTCTGAGTGAAGTAGACGCGTCCAGCAAAGTGACAATGTGCGGGGCCTCCGAGTGAAGTAGACGCGTCCCGCGGAGTGACGACGCGCGGGGCGTCCGATTGAAATAGACGCGTCCCATGGAGTGACGGTGCACAGGGAGTCCATGTGATGTAGACGCATCCCGCAGACGCGCGGACAGCTAAGTGATCAGGACATGTCCCTGTATGTTAGTGGCCTGGATGCAAGATTCATCAGAGCGATCTGCACATTAGCTGTTCAGAGTGCAAAAACCATCACTAGGTTAGCCGGCCGACTAAACCCAAGGACTTCATGCCCGAATGGGCATTGGACCACAGCTGGGCTGCGATCATGGTTTTCAGTTTCAGTTTCAGAAAAAATTCACCATCAACAGAAATCACCGAAATTCAATTAATTTTAGTGATTTCAGTTTCCATTTCAGCCAAATGACTGAAAGATTCACTCAAATTCAATTGAAAATTTGAAACAATATATTGAAAAATATTTGAATTCCTGTGTTGTACTGAAACTGCTGAAATATTTTGACTGAAACATAGTATTTCAGTGTGTACTGAAATTACTAAAATTCAGTAAATTTCACCGTAATATCAGTGAAAGTGAAAACTATGGCTGCGATACGGTCGGTGTGGAGCCGGCTGGATATGCCGACACGGAGTGCTGCCCACGAGCACACGAGCATTGCCGCCCTCGCTGGAGGCGGGCAGCTCTATCTGGCTTGCAGGCGGACGGGATCCAGCGGCGTTGACCAACATATTGAAGGAATTGATCACGTCCAGGATCTGCATGTAAAAGGCGTTAGCACTTATTAAGCAAGAGTAAAAGCCCGTACTGCATGCAATGGAAGTACACGGGTCATATATTCTCCCTGCATGCGGTTCGTTGCCAAATCATGGGAGGTCCACTGCCCAATTAAACCCAATGATGTGGACCAGGCGACGCTAGTGGAGATGACCTGCAGTAAATTGCCGACGTCCAGTATTTTCATGCACGATCTGCATGAAAGAGGTATTAATGCTAATTAGCAAGAATTAAGGACCATTCTGCATGTAATGGGAATTTTCTTTTCCCACGTAATTGAAACTAGAAGGATACTAGTTGTAGAGTCAGCATGGAGTCCGGAGAGCTCCACTGCGATGAAACTGCTAGTCTGGCCGGAATAGGATTGGCAGTCAAGAGGCGACGACGAGGAGGACCACTGGCGGGCCACAGCTCAAGCGCCAGAGATAACGCAGGTCGGCGCAGCCGAGGGTGAGGTCGACGCGAGCACTGGTGCCCGCGGTTCACTCCTGTACTGCCGGAGCTCTGCACCGGTCGGAGTCATGCTTCTACGCCCTCGGAGCTAGGCCAAGTGCCGGCAGCCGAGCCATATCGCCCGAGGAGCCGGGTCGACTGCCGGCCAAGGAGCCGGGCCGAGCGTTAGCAGCTGTGTGTGTGGCCGTTCGCGGTGACGGCATCGCAGATGAGGTCGGAGATGACGACGAGGCGGACCACGCCGGTAGACGTGTGTAGGAGCTCGCAGACGGTGTAGTAGACGAGGCCGGAGACAACGGCTAGGCGGACCGTGCTGTTGGCCAGCGATAGATGAAAAAACCAGTTGCAACATGGTTTGATAGACGCCATGCTCCACGGTGGGCGTCAACTGTCGTGGGAACGATTCCGACAAAGGAACTTGATCTATCGAGATGCATATGGGTGACATGATGGTTTTAGTGAATTTGGGCCTCTCGCGGTGGAGATAACAGCCCTACGTCTCTGGAGAGGCTTTGTTTTATCTGAGTATGTATCCGGAGATTACAATGAGGGAGAGCGAGAGGAACAGATCCCCATGCCAGAGCTAAATGGTGAGAAGGAGAGAGAGGTGGAAGAAAAGATCCCCTGCCTAGTCAAGTGGTGGGGGTGGCTTATATAGAGTGCGCCACCCCCTCACCTCCCATGTTACAAAGAGGGCATGAATGTCATAATGTTAGCCTACTACTAGTATGCTGCTTCAACTGCCTTGCCGACTATTGGTCTTCGCATATCCGAGTGAATCATACTGCCGTCCAAGTGGATAGTATGTATGAATGAGATTTATCTGGACCCACCTCATGTGTGGACCCCATGCTTTGTGATATTTTGACCCTTCGTGGGCCTACCTGTTATGCGTGTCCCCAACAAGGAGTCTCCCACAAGCTTGGGGGAGGCTTTGCCAGTTACTTAATGCTTTGCCTGATCATCCTCTTAAGAAAAATCAAATACTTGATATCTTCTATAATGGACTAACTGATGCTTTTAGAGATTTCCTAGATAGTTGTGCTGGTTGTGTTTTCAGGGAACGGACTATTGGACAAGCTGAACCACTTCCTAAACCAACTCCGAAGAAGAGGGGTATATTATATCTCAGTCCTGAAGATATGCAAGAGGAAAATAAATCTATGAAGGAAAAAGGTATTAAAGCTGAGGATGTTAAACATTTACCTCCTATTCAAGAAATACATCAGTTTAATACGCCACCACTTCCTAAGGTGGTAGAGGTAAATTCTCTAATGAAGTTCAATGATAATGACAATCCTCACAATATGCACCCTAGCCAATACCTTTATGAGTTTGAAAACTACATTAGAAAACAAGATCACTTCAATGCAAATGTTATGAAGCAATTGAAATACAATTCTGATATGATTGCTCGCTTGAGTTACTTGTTATTTAGAATCTCAAATGATGTTAGAGGTGTTGGAAAACATGCTTCTATGGTTCAAACCCAGCTAGAACAAGTTGCTAAATCTCAAAGATAGTTGCTTGATGAAATGAATAATAATATACATGACTTTGTGTTTAGAGTGGCAACTAGAGGAGGTAAAATGACTCAGGAACAACTTTATCCTGAGGGACACCCAAAAAGAATTGAACATGATTCACAAAGGAACAACACCACCGCACGTAGTGCTTTTAAAAAGAAAAAGAAAAATAAAATTGACAGGACTTTGCATGCTTCTAGTGAACCTGAAATAGAAAAACCTCCTGATAAAAATAATAATGATATTTCTATCTCTGATGCTGAAACTCAATCTGGTAATGAACATTCACCTAGTGATAATGAAAAAGATAATGCTGATGTTCATGAAGACACTCAACCAAACAATGAAAAAGAACCAGATAATGATGTTGAAATAGAACCAACTGTTGATCTTGATAACCCACAACCAAAGAATACATTTGCGTACTCGCTTGACTGATATCCACAAAATGCCTCCTTATGCGAAGTACATGAAAGACATCATCACTAATAAGCTGAAATCTCCACCATGCTTGCTAATTATACTTTTAAGGATGGAGTACCTAAAAAACTTGGAGATCCGAGAATACCAACTATACCTTGCTCCATCAAAAGAAATTATGTGAAAACTGCTTTGTGTGATTTAGGAGTTGGTGTTAGTGTTATGCCTTTCTCCTTATATAAAAGACTTGATTCGAATAAACTCACACCTACTGAAATATCATTGCAAATGGCTGACAAATCAACTGCCATACCTATCGGTATCTGTGAGGATGTGCCCGTTGTTGTTGCTAATGTTACTGTTTTGACTGACTTTGTTATACTTGTCATGCCCGAGGACGACAACATGTCAATTATCCTTGGTAGAGCCTTCCTGAATACTACAGAGGCTGTTATTGATTGCAATAAAAGCAAGGTCACTTTTTACATCAATGGTAACGAGCATACGGTGCACTTTCCGAAGAAACAATTCCAAGTGAATGGTATTAATGTTATTGAAAAATCTCCGGCAATCACTATTGGAAGTTTTCAACTACCTCTAACTACTACCAAAAAGAAATATGAAATGCTTATAGTTGGGGACATTGATATCCCCATTGAGGTAACTTAGTGATTTACGGAAGTTCTTCGGTTTCATGCTAATCGAAAGTGGTTGTTAATAAGACCCGATCAACCTTATTAATGGATTATTTTTTAGAGCTATGAAGTTGATGAATTTAGTAAGCAATACCTCCTGTTCCTAACTTTTTGTTTTCTGTTTTTATTAGTTAAATTAAATAAAATGCCATGTTTTGTCTGTTTTCTGAATTTCCCGTGCAATAAAAAATTGACCCAAAAATAAAATTGCTCAGAATGCTCTGAAAATTTAATACGATTTTTTTCTGAATATTTAAGAATTTCTGGTGCAAATAATATCGGAGGGAGGTGCACCAGGTGGGCACAACCCACTGGCGCGAGACCCCTGTGCGCCCTAGTGGGTTGTGGTCCCCACGTGGGCCCCCTCACTTATCCCTTCACACCACATCATCACTTACCTCCAGGAAAAATTCTCCATTGCTCTCTCTCCCGTGTTCTTGCTCTCAAATCCGCGTATTTCGATCTCTTTGCTCGAAGCTCCATTTCTGAAACTGTTTTGGGGGATTGTTGCTTGGTATGTGACTCCACCGTTTGTCCAATTAGTTTTTGTTTTAGTGGTTTATATTTAGAATAATTAGCTACTCTTGGTGCTGCTGTAGATGAGCTTGCATGTTGAATTCTTAGAGTTCTAAATAATTTGAATGCTTGCTATGGCCTCTATGTACCACTATGAGGAGTTGCTATCAATTTTGTGATGTTTTGTTGGAAAATTTTATGGACTAAAAATTTCAGAATTTTTATTCATAGGAAAAGGATGAATATCTTTAGGAAGTTTGCTTCTAAGAATAACTCCAACCGGGGAGTCGTCTGACAGTGATCTCCATCCCCGGAAGTTGGCAGAGTACAGTCGTGCGAATGGCCACATACCCAGTTCATGGAAGAGGCTGGAATCCTTTAGGAGTTTACACAATATGCTGCTAATGCCGGCCTCACCGACTTCATCGCAACTGAATGTGAAGAGTATCATCTCCTCACAAACATCTTTGTTCAAAGTTTCAATTTCACTGCTAGGAATAATCCTCCTGAGGTACAGTTTAAATTATATGCTGAAACCCGTCAGAAACCACTTACTGAATTTTGTAACATATGCATGATCCCTTCTAACGGGAGCTTAGTAGAGCCTAGGCCGGCAGAGTTTGAGGCCTTTTATCGTACCTTGACAGTGGGAGATGAGAGAGGGGTGTGGACTATCGCTGCTGCTGGCTTGCATTTTCCTAATGTTCATTATTTTGCTCTTTTCATTGCAAAATGCTTGCTTGCTAGAGGGAAGTTGGGTGCACTCAGTTCACTAGAATTTGCAGTTTTATGTCGTGCACTAGAGGGCGACAACACTTATAGCTTGGGAGCTACTGTGGCACGTCACCTCCACATTAATAGGTTCAAGGGTAAAATACATGGTGGGATTTTTGCTACTCGTTTGGCGGCTCACTTTAATTTTGAGGTACGTCCTCATGATTACCCTCTGACCAAGGTTTACCTAGACCGTGCAGCCATGGAACACCACCATTTTACTGCACGAGATTACCCTGACATTCATTGCCTACCGGAACAACTAGGCTGCAGCAGAGGAGGAGCCTTAGCAGTGGGATGCGTGGATGCCCGCTCCTCAGCACCCTGACTACTATCCAGGCTACTGTCTGCTTACCAAGTTAGGCCAAAAGCCTAATCTTGGGGGAGTATGTGTTTTCCACCGACATTACATTCGTGTTCACACATTTCATTCCGGTTGTCGGTGTTCACACTTTTTCATTGTATTATCCATGTTAAATCTATTTTCTCACTTTCTTCTTGTGTGTTTGAAAAAAACCCTTAGAAAAACCAAAAAAATTAGTTGTAGTTAGTTTACTTTCTATGCGTGCTTAGTTGTGTTATTAAAAAGAAAACCCAAAAAGATTTCCTTGTTCTTCTTTTGCTTGTTGGGAGCTTTCCCATGTAAATAGTTTTTCTCGTTTTTGCTTTTCTCTTTTGTTTGCTTGTTCTAGAAAATCAAAAACTCCAAAAATATTTTAGTGTGTTTCTCTGAATTTCTTTTCTTTTTATTTGAGTCGTACTGAGGAGAAGACCACGATGAAAATGTCGAGTGGCTCTCATTTGCATAATTGTTTACTAACAAAGAGCCCATTTTACCATGTCTTCTCCTGTTGAATAAAATGTTTGCAGATTCCAGCTTAGTCCATGGCATTCTTGCACTATTATTATTTTCACATCGTTCGGTCATACAAGTGAAAGGCAATAATGACGATATTCGATGAACTGGCCGTGGCAGAGAGAAACGGGTATGAACTTGACTTGTTCTGTTTTTGTAAATATGTTTAGCCTAGTATCCATGATTCAGCCCATTATGATTAAACATGTTTGCAATGACAATTAGATATTATAGTTTCTCATGCCATGCATAAGTAGCTGGGAGTGGATAATGATTTATCTTGGATATCAACATTGCGTTAAAATGATTGTGATGTATTATGATGATATGGTATCCTCCTCTGAATGTTCGAGTGGCTTGACTTGGCACATGTTCATGCATGTAGTTGAATCCAAACCAACATAGCCTCTATGATACTTATGTTCATGGGGTTCATATCCTACTCAAGCTAGTGTCCAATGTTACTTATGCATAATGCATGTTCATGATTGTTGTTGCTCTCTACCTGGCCGCTTCCCAATCTATTTTCTAGCCTTCGCCTGTATTAAGTGGGAATTCTACTTGTACATCAAAAACCTCGAACCCAAAGTTATTCCAGATGAGTCCACCATACCTACCTATATGCGGTATTACCCTACCGTCCTAAGTAAATTTGCATGTGCCACCTCTAAAAACTTCTAATAAATATCCTTTTTGTGTGCCTGGATCATTCATGGAACGATAGGAGGTGGTCGGTATCTTCCATGCTAAGCGGGTTATTCTCAGGTCGAGTGTTTATTCACTTGCCATCGCACGAGAAAAGGGCGGTAATAGGGATGCCCAGTCCGAAACTGCAAACAGAAAAAGCTTACAAATAATCAAACAAAAACTCCCAATGGAGTCAAAACCTTTACTTTTATCGCTTGGGAACCGCCACTAGCGTGCTTAGCATGGAAGATATTGATAACTGATAGTTGTGAAGTAAATGAGAAGGGTGCATGTCTCAAAATATCATTTACCTCTGTTTAGAAACTTGAGCTCTGGCACCTCTGCAAACCACTGCTTCCCTCTGTGAAGGGACTATACATTTACTTTTATGATGTGTCGTCACCTTCTAAAATAAGCGCCAGAACCTGAGAGCACTGCTGTCATGCTGATGCATTATGTGTAGCTAATGTTGGGTGCATCATGACTAGATCTTTTCTACCATGAATTACAATGTTTAGTCGCTGCTTGAACTTTGGAGGTGCTCTGCATTTATGTTTTGCGGTCTCAGAAAGGGCTAGCAAGATACCACTATTGTCATATTATATCATGGTTGTTTTGATAATGTGTTGCTGTTTGAGATATCTTATTATTGCTCGTTAGCTGATTATGTCATTGATATGAGTTAATATATTTTTAAGAGCTATTATCGGCATGGTTAGTTATAATGTTGGCTGAAAACCTGGGTGCCGTTTAAGCTGATTTATGCAAACAAGAGCAAAAGAGTTCGTAAAAGTTTTTTTTCACTTTCAATTTATCAACTGAATTGCTTGAGGACAAGCAAAGGTTTAAGCTTGGGGGAGTTGATATGTCTCCAACGTATCTACTTTTCCTAATGCTTTTCCTCTTGTTTTGGACTCTAACTTGCATGATTTGAACGGAACTAACCTCGGACTTACGCTATTTTCTGCAAAACTACCATGGTGTTGTTTTTGTGCAGAAATAAAAGTTCTCGGAATGGAACGAAACTTTGTGAGGATTTTTTATACAATAAAAGAGAATTTTTGGAGCCAAGAGCCACCGGAGGGGGGGCACCTCGGTGGGCACATCCCACCAGGGCGCGCCTGCCCTCCCAAGCGCGCCCAGGTGGGTTGTCCCCACCTGGTGGCCTTGCAGACCCTGAAACCGACACTATAAAATCCTATTTTTCTAGAAAAAACCAGGGAGAAAGAATTGTCGTGATCCATGAGACGGAGCCGTCGTCACCTCCTGTTCTTCATCTGGGGGCCAGATCTGGAGTCCGTTTGGGGCTCCGGAGAGGGGGATCTTCGTTCTTCGTCACCACCAACCCTTCTCCATCGCCAATGCCATGACTCCCCACCGGGAGTGAGTAATTCCTTCATAGGCTCGCTGGCCGGTGAGGAGTTGGATGAGATTCTGCTATGTCTTGAGCTTGCGTTGGTTTTCCTCGAAGAGGAGAGGGTGATGGAGCAAAGTGTAGCGTAAGTATTTCCCTCAGTTTTGAGAACCTTGGTATCAATCCAGTAGGAGGCTCCTCAAAAGTCCCACGCACCTACACAAACAAACTGAGGACTCACAACCAACACAATAAAGGGGTTGTCAATCCCTTCACGGCCACTTGCGAAAGTGAGATCTAATAAAGATAGTATGATAAGATAAATATATTTTTGGTATTTTATAATATAGATGCAAAAAGTAAAGATGCAAATAAAAGTAGATTGGAAACAAATATGATAAGACCCGGGGGCCATAGGTTTCACTAGTGGCTTCTCTCAAGATAGCATAAGTATTACGGTGGGTGAACAAATTACTGTCGAGCAATTGATAGAAAAGCGCATAGTTATGAGATTATCTAGGCATGATCATGTATATAGGCATCACGTCCATAACAAGTAGACCGACTCCTGCCTGCATCTACTACTATTACTCCACACATCGACCGCTATCCAGCATGCATCTAAAGTATTAAGTTCATAAGAACAGAGTAACGCATTAAGCAAGATGACATGATGTAGAGGGATAAACTCATGCAATATGATATAAACCCCATCTTTTTATCCTCGATGGCAACAATACAATACGTGCCTTGCAACCCTTTACATCCTTTGGGTAAGGACACATAAGATTGAATCCAAAGCTAAGCACTTCTCCCATGGCAAGAAAGATCAATCTAGTAGGCCAAACCAAACCGATAATTCGAAGAGACTTGCAAAGATAACTTAATCATACATAAAAGAATTCAGAGAAGATTCAAATATTATTCATAGATAAACTTGATCATAAACCCACAATTCATCGGATCTCGACAAACACACTGCAAAAAGAGATTACATCGAATAGATCTCCACAAGAACCTAGGTAAAACATCGTGTCTCTTGTCTCCTGTTACCATCCGCCTAGACGCACAGTTCGGGACCCCCTACCCGAGATCCGCCGGTTTTGACACCGACAATGTCCATTTGGTACAAGGTGATATTATGGTGATTAGCATAGGCAAGTAAGATGCGAATGGACTCAAGTCTAGCAACGGGAGCATAAGTCTCACCATAGTCCATACCTTCGACTTGTGTGTAGCCTTGGGCAACAAGACGTGCTTTGTTGTGAACTACTTGTCCATCTTCATCTTGCTTGTTGCGAAACACCCATTTGGTACCGATGATGTTGTGGTTGTTGTCGGGCTTCTCAACCAATGTCCAAACTTGGTTTCTCTCAAAGTTGTGTAGCTCTTCATGCATAGCATTTATCCAATCCGGATCTTCCAATGCTTCTTCGACCTTCATAGGTTCAATGCTAGAGATGAAAGAATAGTTTTCAAAAAAGTTAGCTAAACGAGTTTTAGAGCGAGTGATTCTCCCGGTTTGAATATCATTGTATATTTGCTCGACAGGATGGTCTTTAGCAATTCTTGCTCGAAATCGTGAAAGCTTTTGCTTGGGTCTCGGTTGAACATCTTCTTCATCTTGTTCTTCTTCTTCTTGATCTTCTTCATTGTTGGCGTCGTTGTTCTTTTGTCGTGGTGGAGAAGGAGGTTATTGATGTTCGTGATGTTCTTCCTTGTTTTCTTCATCTTGGTGCATTCCACTTGTGGATGCTTCCGTATCAACTCTTGGTTCACCTTGTCGTGAAGTAGAAGCTTCCACTTGGACAGACGAGGTACTCTCCTTCACCTCCGTTGGACGGACCTTGCCAATAGACAAGTCTTGGATTTCTTACGAAGGGTCTTTGTCTCCTACATCAATTGGCAATTGCTCTACTTGCGAGCCGTTAGATTCATCAAACTTCACATCTACCGTCTCTTCAACCTTTCGGGTGAAATTGTTGTAGACACGGTAAGTGTGAGAGTTTGAGCCATAACCAAGTAGGAAACCTTCATGAGATTTAGGAGAAAATTTTGAACGACGATTCTTATCAAGGATCTAGCACTTTGAGCCAAATACTCGAAAGTATCCAACTTGGGGTTTGTTACCGGTGAGGAGAGCTCGTATGCCGTCTTGCCGAGTAGCTTGTGAAGATACAAGCGATTTGTTGCATGACAAGCCGTCTCAACCGCTTCCGCCCAAAAGTGCTTCGGCGTCTTGTACTCATCAAGCATCGTTCTCGTCATTTCGATGAGCGCCGGTTCTTCCTCTCAACAACTCCATTTTGTTGAGGTGTGTACGTAGCCAAGAACTCGTGTGAAATCCCTTCTTCGTCAAGAAAGGTGTCCACATTTGCATTCTTAAACTCCGTTCCATTGTCGCTGCGAACCTTCTTGATCTTCACTTCAAATTGGTTTTGGGCCTTCCTCGCGAAGTTTTTGAAGATCTTTTGGACCTGCAATTTGTTATCGAGAAAGAACACCCACGTAAATCTTGAAAAATCATCAACTATAACTAGACCAAAAGAATTTCCACCGAGACTTTTGTAAGCGTTGGGACCAAAGAGATCCATATGAAGAAGCTCGAGTGGCCTCCTTGTGGTCACGATGTTCTTCACGGATGCCTTCCTCCAACCTGTTTACCTGCACGACAAGCCTTTGCAGTCTATCCTTATCAAATATGACATCGTTAACTCCAAGGATATGATTTCCTTTAATAAGCTTGTCAAGGTTTCTCATGCCAACGTGACCTAGTCGTCTATGCCATAACCAACCTTTTGAGGATTTAGCAATGAAGCAAGTTTTAGGTTGTGCCTTTTTAGAGAAATCAACTATGTAAAGATCACCTCTACGTATACCGGTAAAGAACATTTTATGGTTGTCTCGACGAAACACTTGGCAATCTACTTCAGTAAATAGGACATTTAAACCACAATCAGCAAGTCTAGATACCGAAAGTAGGTTGTAGCCAAGGGACTCAACGAGCATGACATTTTGTATGGAGATATCATGTGAGATGGCCACCTTACCGAGGCCAACCACCTTACCCTTTGAGTTGTCACCGAAAGTGACATACTTTCGAGGACTATCATTTTCAGCAAGCTCATGAAACATGTCTTTATCTCCGGTCATGTGATCGGTACATCCACTGTCAAGAACCCATTCCTTTCCTCCTGACACATATCCCCGAAGATTTGCCATAAGACCAAAATGTCTCATTGCATCATCAAGATCGAAGTCACTATCATCATCCTCATCATAGTATCCATGTTAAACATCGTCAAGTGGTGGATCAAGTCCTAGAGAGGGTAATTCGTTAGAGTGAGTTTGACAATGATCTTGTCTATGAATTCTTATAGCTTCGGAAATAATATCACCAATAATTCCAACATCTCCTTTGGCACGCATAAGGTCGGTGAGTTCAAATAGACGATCACCAAACATAGGATCACTCGCATTCATCTTACTCAAGGCAATAGACTTATAGAGAATCTCATCTAGATTTTTCAAGGAATAATTTGGAAAGCATTCCTCAAGAAATTTCCGTATGGTGTAGGCACACTCAAAAGGAGGCAAGATTCTAATCAAGTTTCTAGGCAAGCCTCTAGTGATAAGATTAACAGTTCTATGATTTCTAGTCATGTCAATAGCTTCATCAAGGGTAGGATGCATAGGATCAACATGAGGTGCACAAGGGCTAGCAATGTACTTGTTCAAATGATATTGATTGAAAATTGCAAGCATCTCATTTCTCCACTCATGAAAATACTCTCCATCAAGAATAGGCACTCTATGTCTAAGACTCCCCAAAGTAGACACATCCATCTTCCTCCAATGGTCATTAAACCAAGGCAATGGAGACCAAAGCTCTGATACCACTTGTAGGATCTTGAGAAGACGTGTCTAGAGGGAGGGGTGATTAGACACTAAGTACCAAAGTTGTAGTTTTTAACTTTTTAGGTTTAAGTGGAGTTTTGGCACAATTTCAACATTCATAATACATAACAAGCAAGCATGCAAAGAGTATATGAGCAGCGGAAAGTAAAGCATGCAACTTGCAAGAATGTAAAGGGAAGGGTTTGGAGAAATCAAACGCAATTGGAGACACGGATGTTTTTGTCGTGGTTCCGATAGGTGGTGCTATCGTACATCCACGTTGGTGGAGACTTCAACCACGAGGGTAGCAGTTGCTTGTGAGTCCTGAGGGCTCCACCCACGAAGGGTCCACGAAGAAGCAACCTTGTCTATCCCACCATGGCCGTCGCCCACGAAGGACTTTCCTCACTAGCGGTAGATCTTCACGAAGTAGGCGATCTCCTTGCCCTTACAAACTCCTTGGTTCAACTCCACAATCTTGTCGGAGGCTCCCAAGTGACACCTAGCCAATCTAGGAGACACCACTCTCCAAGAAGTAACAAATGGTGTGTTGATGATGAACTCCTTTCTCTTGTGCTTCAAATGATAGTCTCCCCAACACTCAACTCTCTCTCACGGGATTTGGATTTGGTAGAAAGAAGATTTGAGTGGAAAGCAACTTGGGAAGGCTAGAGATCAAGATTTATGTGGTTGGATTGGAATATCTTGGCCTCAACACATGAGTAGGTAGTTCTCTCTCAGGAATAGGATGCTGGAAGTGTAGGCTTGTTCGGATGGCTCTCTTCACGAATGAAGAGGAGGTGGAGGGGTATATATAGCCACCACACAAAATCTAACCGTTACACACAATTTACCAATCTCGGTGGGACCGAATCAACAAACTCGGTCAGACCGATTTTAGTAAACCTAGTGACCGTTAGGGTTTTCGGTGGGACTGATATGCAACTCGGTAGGACCGATATGATTAGGGTTAGGGCATAACGTAATCTCGGTGAGACCGATTACACAAACTCAGTGAGACCAATTTTGGTAATTAGCTAACCAGAGAGTTGGTCAGGCAAACTCGGTGAGACCGATTACTCAAACTCGGTGGGACCAATTTTGGTAATAAGCTAACCAGAAAGTTTTCATTGTAATCTCGGTAGTACCGATTGCACAAACTCGGTGAGACTGATTTTGGTAATGTACACACACAGAGAGATTACAATCCCATCTCAGTGAGACCGAGATCCCTATCGGTGAAACCGATTTGCCTAGGGTTTGTGGCAGTGGCTATGACATCTAAACTCGGTGGCGTCGAATAGATAGAATCGGTAGGGCCGAGTTTGACTTTGGATTTAGGTCATATGAGTGGAAGTGGGAAAGTAGTTGAGGCTTTTGGAGCATATCACTAAGCACATGAAGCAAGAGGCTCATTAAGCAACACCTCATCCCTCCTTGATAGTATTGGCTTTTCCTATAGACTCAATGTGATCTTGGATCACTAAAATATAAAATGAAGAGTCTTGAGCTTGAAGCTTGAGCCAATCATTTGTCCTTAGCATCTTGAAGGTGTTCCCACATCCTTTAGTCCATGCCACTCCATTTTTGAACTTATCTAAAACATACTAGATAAGAGTGTTAGTCCAACAAGAGATATGTTGACATTAATTACCAAAACCACCTAGGGAGCACTTGTGCTTTCACGCCCTCACGATCCACTTCGAATATGACGGCGCCTCCACGCTGTTCTTCAAGGTCTTCGATGCGGAGGGCCGCCGCTTGGAGTGCTGCCCTGCAGGGGAGCGCCAGGACGATGCGCGCCCAGCCTTCGACTCCTCCAGCAGCGACGACTCTTGGGAGTCCATTTGTTCTCCTGAGCTCTACGAGACTCTGGAGACGAGCGACGACAGCTACGTGCCCCCGAGCTCTCGCCACGTTCGAAGCAGAGCCGTGACGTCCAGCCGCCACCGTCGCCGATCTGGATGGGGTTGGCGCCGGCCTCCCATGGCCCACTGTTGATGATGGCGTCGACCACGGGAGGGCATAGATAGGATTCTCCTAGGCTCTCGTCTTTGGTTCCCTGCGAGGAATCAAGAAGTACCCCGTGGGGGCGAGTAAAGGGCCTGTAATGTCTTTTGTTGATGCTATCCTTCTTATGAAGAATTGCGAACGCATGTCCTCTTTAGGCTTGGTCTCCCCTTTCCAACCTCGCGACGACACGTCGCTGTACGCTGACAGGTCCCGGTCCCCAGGAAGGGTGCAGCCGTCGCTGGTATGCCAGGTCGCATGCCATGGTCAAGGCCAGGAGGTGAGCGGCCCGAGGTCCAGTAAGAGCCCCTGAGGCGCGATGCTCAGGAGGTCCCCTTTAGCGCTCAAGCAGCCATGGTAAGGTAAGAAAGGGAGGAGACGTCGCCGCTACAGGGCTACGATGTGCGCGTCTCCTAGGCTCCAATGATCAGCCGCTCCGGGTGCGAGACTTATCTTGATGGTCCGAAGTTGGTTCCTTATGAGGCGCCAGGCTCGTGCGTAGGCGTCCGCAGCGTAGCTAGGTCAGGCCCATGCGAGTCTCCCCCTCTTCCCCACGCTCTCCTTTACGCTCTACATCCTCAGGTCCCGGCCGTCGAGCAAGCTGAGCCACCGCTGGTATGCTAGGTCGCGTGCCGTGGTCAAGGCAAGGGGGTGAGGGTTGGAGAGCTAGTAGGAGCTCCTGAGTCGCGATGCCAAGGAGCCCCCCTTTTAACGCGCAAGCGGATTTCTTGAGAGAAGAGGAAGCTCGCGGTGCCGCCTGCTACCATCCTCATGAGATCCCTGCAAACCAGCACAAGGAGAAACACGGCTTGCCATTATGGTTGTTAGTCCGCCCGGTTGCTTCGCGAGGAGGCAGAGGCACTGAGGGCCTGGTGAGGTGACGTGCGCGGGGCGTGCCGCGAGCCAGAGCTCAGCCGCTCATATTTGTCGACGTTGCAAGGACGGACCCATGCACAAGCGCCGTGCCAGCGTGAGCGGCCTCCATGGGAGGCGAGAGTCAGGCAGGTGACAGTCATGGATAGGTTAGGCATGGGAAGCAAACTAGCTTAAGTAAATGCAGGGAAGATAGATGCCACTAGGTCAGGCCCGAGCAGCCTGGGGATGGTGTAGCCCGAGGGGCGTCCCCAGCAAGGTAGGCTAAAGACATAATGAAAAGGGATACATGCCACAGGGACGGACCCACGTGGCCTGGAAATGATGCAGCCCGAGGGGCGCTCCCAGCTGAACAAACTTGGAAAATTTCACCTGGTTCTGTTGATGAAGGGATGTCAGAGCAGCTGAAGGTACGAGGTGGAGGGGTCGTTCCTCACGAGCCACCGGGGTCCTGAGCCTCGGGAAGCTCTGGGGGCCCAGGCGGTTCCTTGAGGACCGCCTCCATCTCTGTCAGGACGGCGTAGTGCCTGGCCTCCTGAGTCACCAGGGTGCGCCAAGAGTTGCGCTGGTAGACGAACGACACGCTCGGCAGGCCAAAAGGCATGCGAATGTAGCCGTGTGGTGGACCCTCACAGCGGCCCACGCGCGAAGGCCAGAAGAGCTCCTGAGATGCGGCCCTGTTGAGCCCTGGGACGTCGATGCAGACACGCAGCCCGGTATCCTCACCTGGATGGGGAGCTGCGCTTCGCAAGCGGCGGTCGCCGCGCATGGCCCTAGCGTCTTGCAGTTCTCGAGTGGTCTTGGTGATGAACTCCTGAGCGGTGGGCGCTCCTCGCCCAGTGACCTCTTGAGGGAGACGTGCCGTGAAGCATGCCTCCAAGTGGTGCCCAAGTGCCTCACTCATGATGTTGGCAAGGTCTGAGGCCCTCCACAAGAGAGCCCCCGAGCCCTGCCCGAGGAGGGCGCTGGGTGCACCTTCCTATGCGATGGAGGGAGGCGCCCCTGGAGTGGGCGCTGATCCTGATGGGGTTCCAGTTGCGACGCCACCCTCGTGAGGTCCTGCACGGCGCAGCTGCTTCTTCTTCTTGGGGATGGCCTCAGGAGGGCCCTCGCCCTTGCTGTCGGAGTCGTCGATTGCTGCAGCTGGAAAGGCACGCTCGAGGGAGCACACCGCGTCTCTTTCTTCACATGGGACCGTGATGATTCCGCCGCTTCCCGGCATCTTGAGGACATTGTAGCCGTCATGTGTCA
This sequence comes from Aegilops longissima, assembly GCA_021605205.1. Classification (NCBI taxonomy): domain Eukaryota; kingdom Viridiplantae; phylum Streptophyta; class Magnoliopsida; order Poales; family Poaceae; genus Aegilops; species Aegilops longissima. Next base: position 4,913,296 of record CM038680.1, on the reverse strand, counting down.
CCGCCATGAACTTAGCCAGGGCTGGATACCCGAGGATGGCGTTGTACGGCAGACGGATGTGCACGACATCGACGTCGATGAGCTAGGTGCGGTAGTTCTTGCATTCTCTGAAGGTGACAGGGAGGCGGACCTGCCCTATCGGTGTGGTCGAGCCGTCGGTCACTCATGAGAAAGGCTTGGTAGGCTGAAGCTAGTCATACGACACTTGGAGGTTGTCGAATGTGTGGACGGACAGGACGTTGAGCCCTGCTGTCGGTGTCAAAACCAGCGGAACTCGGGTAGGGGGTCCCGAATTGTGCGTCTAGGTGGATGGTAACAGGAGACAAGGGACACAATGTTTTTACCAAGGTTCGGGCCCTCTCGATGGAGGTAAAACCCTACTCCTGCTTGATTAATATTGATGATATGGGTAGTACAAGAGTAGATCTACCACGAGATCAGAGAGGCTAAACACTAGAAGCTAGCCTATGGTATGATTGTTGTTCGTCCTACGGACTAAAACCCTCCGGTTTATATAGACACCGAAGAGGGTTAGGGTTACACAGAGTCGGTTACAATGGTAGGAGATCTACATATCCGTATCGCGACGCTTGCCTTCCACGCCAAGGAAAGTCCCATCCGGACACGGGACGAAGTCTTCAATCTTGTATCTTCATAGTCTAGGAGTTCGGCCAAAGGTAATAGTTCGGCTATCCAGACACCCCCTAATCCAGGACTCCCTCAGTAGCCCCTGAACCAGGCTTCAATCACGACGAGTCTAGCGCGCATATTGTCTTCGGCATTGCAAGGCGGGTTCCTCCTTTGAATACTTCATAGAATATTTTGAACACAAGGATAGTGTCCGACTCTGCAAAACAAGTTCCACATACCACCGTAGAGAGAATAATCTTTACACAAATCTGTTGACATATTCCGCGGCGTGACATCACACCATGGCCAGGCCTTTATTCGAATCGTTTTTACTGTCCCACCTCAGCGCGTTTAGCGAGGCGGTTTCCCTGGCACGTCTTATCAAAGCGGAGATCGTGCCCCCTTATTCCGGGATTCTCATCAATATGGGCGTGGGTAACCCAACCGCGCCATTGATTATTGGGAGATAAGCGAGTTTTACCAGGCTGGTGGGGACGCATAGCTTCGTCCGTCCATATAAGGGGATAAGGATCCACCTTTTCACCTACGCCTTCTTCCTCCTTTGCTCATCCATTTCTGCGCACTCGAGCTCTAGCGCCCAAGTCCGCACATCCCTCCTCAACCTTCTCCAGCCATGTCCGGAGCGGGAGGAAAGTGGATGGTCTCCTTCGTCACGGAGGGGCAAGTCAAAAAGCTGCGGAAGGCCGGATACTTGTCCGGCGACATCATGCTGTCGGCTCCCCGATGAGGGCAGCTCATCCCACCCCAGGCACCATGAGAGGTGGTGTTCCGCCCACTTCCTTCAGCGGACTAAGTTTTCCACTTCACCCATTTGTCCGGGGGCTCATGTTCTACTATGGCCTAGATTTCCACGATCTGGCACCGAATTTCATCCTCAACATCTCGGCATTCATCGTCGTGTGCGAGGCCTTTCTCCGCATCTAGCCCCACTTCGGCTTATGGCTGAAAACCTTCAATGTCAAGCCGAAGGTAGTGGGCGGCCGCCAAGCGGAGTGCGGAGGTGCCATGGTTGGCAAGATGGCCAACGTCCTATGGCCCGAGGGCTCCTTTGTGGAGACCGTGAAGGGGTGGCAATCGGGGTTGTTCTACATCACCGAGCCGCGCGACCCTAAACGGGCAGCGGCCCCCGAATTCCGGTCTGGTTTTAATACGCGGCTCAGCTCTTGGAAAGAGATGGGCCTGTCGTGGGGTAATCCGGAAGAGCTGACCGGACTCCAAACCTGCATGCAAACCCTGGTGAACAAGAATCTCAGGCTTGTCAACGTAGTCCAGGTTATGCTCATCCGCCGGATCCTCCCATGCCAACAACGGGCCTTCAAATTGTGGGAGTTCGATCCGGCACAACACCAAACTCTGAAAAGGCTCTTCGACACTATGTACGAAGATGCCTGGAAGGTGCTGTTCAAGGGCGCCGAGGCTCCCACATCCGCTACCGAAGATCGCGGATTTAGCTCGCAGTGTCAAGCTACCTAGGTAAGCTATTTTTCCCTTTACGGGACTCTTGTTTTTCATAGTTTGACTCTATGCGGGATCTAAATTCCCTTGCCTTTGGCAGGACTGGCAGAACACGTTCGGGCAGGTTAAGCTGCAGCTCCTTGCCGAAGACCAGCGGACGCCCGCAGCAGGGCTGCTGGTTCCGGCACCTCACGTGGTGCGAGAGAAGAAGGCCAAGAAGAAGGCCACGGGAACTCGAAGGAGTGCCCGGCACCGGTGTTGTCGGAATCATCGTCCAAGCGACTCGAGGAGAATTCTCCGTGAAAGCGAGGAGGAGGAAAAAGCCTCTCCCAGTGGAGAGAAGAAAGAAAGGCCGCCTAACCGGGGAGGCGGAGAATCAACAAGGAAGTACCCTTCCTCCGGACTTCTCCACCAACGCCGACGACGGCGAAGAGGAGTGGCCATCAAGGGCCAAGCCCCTGGCGAAGTCATAAGTGTCCGCATACCAGAGTAACTCATGGCCTTTCATTTGTCGCATGGTGTCTTCTAACGCCGAATACAACTATGCAGCCCGCCTAAGGACGAGCTCGCCGGTTTGTCGAGCGGGTCCCTGGATCCGTCGGGTGTGGAGAGCGCTTCACTTCCGGCTGCCTCTTCTCCTCGCGTCGCCGGCAGCGCGAGTGGGGCCCCAAGAGGGCCCGGTCAGGAGGAGGTGGCCCAAGAGGTGCCGCAAGGCAACCTCCGGACTCGGCGAAGGGGATGAAACCCCCAAGGGCTCTAAGTCCGACCCTGGTCCGGACACCGTACCGGAACCTTCAGTTGTTCCAAAGTCCGGCAGGCGGCCCCTTCGTAAGAAGGGCCAGACTACGACGCCGGTGACCTCCATCCAACTGGAGGCACCGGATAGCTTGCTGGAGGCGCTTAATGACGCTTCCATCAACGAGGAGCACCGCACTGTTATGAGTGTGGTGATCCAGAAAGTTCAGTCCGCCAAGAGCGGGCTGACTGAAGCCTGTATCAGCCTTCTAACAGGCTTTGAGGTATGTATTTAGAATATGTAAAAATATTACCGCATAGACAGTAGCCCTGATGCTTAGTTTGGTGTTGGAAAGAAAAGCGGGCGAGGATCTAAAAGATATCACGTGAGGACAAGGAGAGCCTCGAGCGGTCCGAGGGCCAGCTCGGCCTTGCCAAAAAGCAGCTCGAGGACAAGGAAGGTAAGTAACACCTTATGGGAGTATATAAAAGATGTGGTTGCAAAAAATAACAAGAAGAACGTGGGTATTGCAGGGGCCACGAACGAGGTGGCGACCCTGAAGGAAGCGGTGTCCATGGCCGAAACCAAAGCGTCCACGGAGCGCACCGAGCGAGAGAAGCAGGAGGCGCGGGTGGTGGAGGTGCGGCAAGAGCTCCAGGCTCTCGTGGAAAAACACGAGAGTTTGGAGCGTGACTCGAAGACTCGAGAGTCCGAGCTCGCCTCGGCCCTTGAGAGTGCCCAAGCCGCCAAGGCCAAAGCCCAAAAAGCCTTCCAGGAGATTGAGGCGATAAGGAAGATAGCGGCGGGTAAGGCATTCTTTATGCAAAGCAAGCACGTGAAAGTCAATTATCTGTTACTTACCCGAATCCGGAGCCTTCCAGGAGCCTTCGCAGATCTGCCCCGCAGTGTGTCCGATGCTACCGCGTTCTACCGCGTCGAGGAGGGGAGCTCGACGGAGAAGGTGTTCTGGTCTCAGTATGCTGAGGCCGGACACCCGGTGCCCTTGAGCGACCAGCTGAAGCAGGTGGTCGAGCTCCACAAGGTCGCCGAACAGGCCATGACGGGTGTCGGTGTCAAAACCAGCGGATCTCGGGTAGGGGGTCCCGAACTGTGCGTCTAGGCGGATGGTAACAGGAGACAAGGGACACGATGTTTTACCCAGGTTCGGGCCCTCTTGATGGAGGTAAAACCCTACGTCCTGCTCGATTGATATTGATATTGTGGATGTTTACAAGAGTGGATCAACCATGAGATCAAGGAGGCTAAACCCTAGAAGCTAGCCTATGGTATGATTGTAAGGGTTGTTATGATCTGATGTAGTCCTACGGACTAAAGCCATCCGGTTTATATAGACACCGGAGAGGGCTAGGGTTACATAGAGTCGGTTACAATGGCAGGAGATCTACATATCCGTATCGCCAAGCTTGCCTTCCACGCCAAGGAAAGTCCCATCCGGACACGGGGAGAAGTCTTCAATCTTGTATCTTCATAGTCTTGGAGTCCGGTCGATGATGATAGTCCGGCCAATGATAGTTCGGCTGATGATGGTAGTCCGCTATCGGACACCCCTAATCAGGACTCCTCGGTAGCCCTGAACCAGGCTTCAATGGCGATAAGTCCAGTAGCGTATGTTGCTTGGCATTGCAAAGCGGGTTCCTCCTCGAATGATAGAAGATTGTGAACACCAGGATAGTGTCCGGCTCTGCAAAATAAATTCCACATTCCATCGTAGAGAGAATAATAATATTATACACAAGTTCAATCTGCTGACGTTTATTGTGGCATGACGTCACACCTCTACCAAGCCATTACTTGAATTGTTTTTTACTTTACCACCTCCGCGCATTTAGCGAAGAGGTTTCCTTGGTACGTCTTGTCGAAGCAGAGATCGTGTTTCCCCTTAATCCGGGATTCTCATCAATACGGGCGTGGGTAACCCAACGCGCCATTGATGGTGGCGCAGGGGATAGCGAGTTTTACCAGGCCGATGGGGGCGCGTAAGACTCGCCCACCCATATAAGGGATAAGGATTTACCTTCTCACCTACGCCTTCTTCCTCCTTTTCTTATCCATCTCCGCGCACTCGAGCTCCAGCGCCCAAGTTCGCGCGTCTTGTCTCAACCTGTAACACCCTGGATGTAAACTTCCCCTTTTTGGGCAATATATCAATTTGACCTCATCCAAGTCTTGTGGGTTTTTGTCATGCTTGGCTTCATGTTGTTTGGTTATGTGGGTTTTCTTTTTCTTTGTTTTGCTTTTTACCATATTGCATTTGTGCCTCTTGTCATCTTGCATTCCCTTCTTATCATATGGTTGTGGTTTTCCCTTGCATGTCATGTGGTTGCATGTGCCATTCCTATTTGCATTACCATCTCCTCCTTCCCTCTACTTCTTTCTTTTCCAAGTGCCATATATTTTCCTTTCTCATTTAATGCTCATCTTCTCCCTGAAAATCTTGCTCTTTGCTCTAAAACCTCTCTGCCAATATTCTCCTCTTTTGAAGTTGTTTGGTCAGGTTCAAAAATGGCACAAGTTTGAAATATTTCCAAACTTGCATTATTTTTCTACCTCTAAAAATGTCCATTACAATTTATTCAAATAGTGGTGAATTCCAGGAGTGTGGGGATATTTTCCTTTCTCCCCAACTTTTTTTCTTTTCTCCCTGTACTTTCTTTTCTCTCCCTTTTGAATTTTTAAAAGGAAAAGAAAAGGAGGCAGCAGCAGCAGTGGCAGCCCAACTACTCCTCTCTACAGGCTCGGCCTCCCGGCCGCCAGTTCCCCTCAGCCCGCAGCCCGGTGAGGCGCGCCAGCCCGCTTCTCTCTCCTCCTGTCTTGGCGCACCCAGCTCCCTTACCCCGCTGGATCCCGTCCACGTGGCAGCGCCGGCCCCGGCTGGCAGCGACCGCACTGGGCATCGCACCCACCTTTCCCTCTCCTCTCGCCATCGCCATGGGGACCCCGAGCACGGGGAGCGTGAGCTCGCCTCGTCGCCCTAGCCCTACTTATCCCCTCTCGCGTGGCCAAACCGCACCCTAGGGTTGCCCTCTCCCTCTCGCCGCCGCCGCCAGGTAAGAAACCACCCCAGTTCGCCGCCCCGCTCGTTCCCGAGCGCATCTGGGAGCGCGCCTCGTCGCCGGCGTGCTCTCCGGCCACCCCAACCCTGCGTACCTTGTCCATCTCCTTCCTCGTCGTCGTCTTCGTCCACGACGTCGACTACGGGGGCCCGGATCGCCAAGTTCACCGGCGCCCTGTTCTGTCTTCGTCTCGGCGAAACCGGCGAGTTCAGAGCACGATCTCGTCGCCGTCAGCCCGTCTCCGTCGCCGTTTTCGTGTCCTAGGGTAAGGAGGTATACCCCACTTCCTCCCTGCTCCTTCCTGTTGTCGTTAGTTCACCATAGCGCAGTTTCCGGCCCGTGTCCTTGTCGCGCTCGGCGTGCTCCGGCATGCTCGTAGTTTTTGATTTCAGAGTAGTGTCACCGCGTGTGGTTGCTCCGATTCCCGCTCGGGCTTGCCCCGTCATGTTCCCGTGGTGCTCCCCAGTGCGCACCCAGTCTGTACGAGGGCGCAGACCCCCTGTAGCCGCCGTTGCCTCGCCGGCATCGTCGCGTCTCCTCTGTTCTCAGATCGGGGCCTGGTAGTTAGTCAAGTAGCCTTCGACCCGGATCCTACCGACTCCCCTACCGTAGCCGAGCTGGTTGACCTCCCGCTCTCTCACCGCGGCGACCTGGGTTCGAACCCCAGGCGCGCCTCCCCCCTTTTGTATTTCTGTTTTTTTCGTTTTCTCCGGTGCGTTCACTCTGCAGCAGCAGTAGATAAGGGCCGAGGCCCTTCCCCTGTCAGTCGCCGCCGCCCAGCCCAGTGGTAGCAGGGGCTGGATTCCAACGGGAGACCGGGTTGAATCCCCCGAGGCTGTTTCTTCCCCCCTTTTAAACACATTAAACACTGTCTCTATGATGAGTGGGGCATATGTCGACCTCTCAGCGCCTCCCCCATATGCATATTTTTTCTTTTACCCCACGTTTCCATTTTCGGCTTTGATTCCTTTCTGTTTTAGGCAAGTCCAATTCTGGACATTTCCAAATCTGGAAATTGCCATTTCTGTAAACTTCCATATTAGGCAGGTTTTAACTTAATGCTTTTGTGATGATTTCTCTACTGCAACCCTAACATATTATATATGTTTTTGGGGTAGAAAAATCCCACCAACTCAGTGGTGGCATTAGTTTCTGCATTTGGGCAAGTTTATGATCATGTCTTTTTGCATCATGGTTATGTGTTGTCTTTCATGTGCATATTTACTTGTGTTATGCTATGATGTAGTTTGCACACGTGCATGGCTTTGTTCATCATGCTGTTAGGTAGGTTTTCTCACCCTTCTTGTTTTGCCCGCCATATCCAATCCGTGCATCCGTTTACGGTGATCTCTATATCGATTTCTAACGAAATCATCTCATCTTTCCGATGGCATGCTTGGTTTGCCAAGATGATGCCTAGTTTTTCATTTACCTTCCGGAGCGCACCTAAGCATTGCATATCCCATCATGCATCTCATGTCATGTTTTGCATCATGTTGATTGTGCTTTGCGCCGTGATTTACTGTGGTTCCTTGTTTGTGTTGTTGTTTTGGGTAGAGTCGGAGGCGAGTGCGTGAGCGAGGAGCCTGTTGAGAACGTTTTCGAGGATCAAGTTTTCGACAACTCTGAGAACATTGCAGGCAAGATGACCATACCCTCGAAATCACTTCTATCTTTGCTATGCTAGTTGCTCGCTCTTTTGCTATGCCTATCTGCGATGCCTACCACTTGCTATGTCATGCCACCCATATTGCCATGTCAGCCCTAACCATCCTTTCCTAGCAAACCGTTGATTGGCTATGTTACGCTTTGCTCAGCCCTCTTATAGCGTTGCTAGTTGCGGTGAAGCTGAAGTTTGTTCCTTGTTGGAACATGGAGATGTTGTTCCTTTTGGAACATGTTACTTATTGGGGATATCACAATATATATATATATCTGCTATAATTAATACATCTATATACTTGGTAAAGGGTGGAAGGCTCGGCCTTATGCACGGTGTTTTGTTCCTCTTGCCACCTAGTTTCCGTCATACCGGTGTTATGTTCCTTGATTTTGCGTTCCTTACGGTTGGGTGATTTATGGGACCCCTTGACAGTTCGCTTTGAATAAGACTCCTCCAGCAAGGCCCAACATTGGTTTTACCATTTGCCACCTAAGCCTTTTCCCCGGGTTTTCGCGAGCCGAGGGTCATCTTATTTTAAACCCCGGGCGGTGCTCCTTGACGTTGGTCCAAACTAGAGCACCGTCTTGGGACCATTCCTTGGCAACATGGATTACGTCGGTTCTGTCGCTTAGCTTATCCGGTGTGCCACGAGAGCGAGATATGTGCAGCTCCTATCGGGTTGTCGGCACGGTCGGGTGGTCTTGCTGGTCTTGTTTTATTGCTGTCGAAATGTCTTGTAGTCCGGGATTCGAGATTGATCGGGTCTTCGGTAGAAGAATAATCCTTCGTTGACCGTGAGAGCTTATGATGGGCTAAGTTGGGACACCCTGCGGGTAATATCTTTGAAAGCCGTGCCCGCGGTTATGAGGCAGATGGGAATTTGTTAATGTCGGTTGTAGAAAACCCAAAGATGACCTCAATTAAAATACACATCAACGCGTGTGTAACCGTGATGGTCTCTTCTCGTGAGTCCGGGAAGTGAACACGAGTGTTGGAGTTATGTCGGCGTAAGTAGTTCAGGATCACTTCTTGATCACTACTAGTTTCACGACCGTGCTTTGCTTCTCTTCTCGCTCTCTTTTGCGATGTAGCCACCATATATGCTAGTCGCTTGCTGCAGCTCCACTTTACTACTATGTCCTTTCTAAAGCTTAAATAGTCTTGATCTCGCGGGTGTGAGATTGCTGAGTCCCGTGACTCACGAGATACTTCAAAACAGTTGCGAGGTTCCGATGAGGCCGGTCAGATGATCCCACCGAGCTCAAGTGGGAGTTCGACGAGGCGTGGTCGTTACTATGTGTCGTTTCAGATGATCGAGTAGTGGTGCCCAGTTGGGACGATTCGGGATTTGTGTTAGCATTTGGGGTATCTTCTTTTATTTTGGTTCCGTAGTCGGACCTTGAGTGTACTCTGAATGATGTATGTTTAATTATGTCTTTGTGTGAAGTGGCGATTGTAAGCCAACTATGTATCTTTCCTTGATTATTACATGGGTTGTGTGAAGATTACCTCACTTGCGACATTGCTTTCAATGCGGTTATGCCTCTAAGTCGTGCCTCGACACGTGGGAGATATAGCCGCATCGGGCGATACAAGTTGGTAATCGAGCCTTCCCGACTTAGGAGCCCCCTACTTGATTGTTCTTGGCGTTGTTGAGTCTAGAATGGAAAATGTTTTGAGTCTTAGGATTATATATATCGGAGTAGGATTCTTTTACTTCCAGTCCCTTCGTAAGCTCTGTGAGGTATCTGGCGTAGAGTTTTGACTCTTCTCTTCTCAAATTTCACTAAAAATTTTTTAGGATCACGTGGGTATCTTGAATCGTTCCGATGGTTTTGTGGCGAGAACATTGTTCTTGGTGCCTCGACATTTAGGGGTTGTGGCGGTGTCCGGGAGTTGAGCTCCGAGGTGTTGTCGTCACAATTTTATCGTTGCAGTTGGAATACCGAGTTTTGCCGACATCGAAATCTCTTTTGTGCAGTTGTTGGTGAGATAACCTGATAGCCCGATCTTGTGGCGAAAAGGGAATATTGCCATGACTTGCATAACGGATGTTTTTGAAGGTCGAGTACCACGATTTCGAGGATTTCTTGGTTATGTGTTGACGGATGGATCAATTGGATCTAGGTATTGTTAGTTTGGGTGATATATTTTGTGTCCCTGTATCCCCAACACCAGATTGCATAACCAGAAAGTTTGGGAGTTTATAGGGGAATTCTAGTAGCTTACGGGATATTCTTTCCGACGGATGTATGATTTGAGATTGGGGTTCAACGTCTAGTGGTCCGCCCATTCACGGTCGATTCTGATGGTCGCGAGGCGTCTTAAAGAATCCTTGGCTATGCTGATTCGGGGCGTCTTGTTAGTCATTCGTGGCGTCCGCTATCGTCGTGTCGTGTGGGCCCCACCACGAACACTTTGGCGAAATCTCTATCATGTGTTTGTTCGGCTCATTCTAGAAGCCAACCTTTTGTTTTCAGTTGTGATATTGAATTGTTCCTCGATCGGATGTTATTTCCATATCTTTTTATAAGTGGCTTCTCTCCTTAATGGATGTGTGATGATTAACTTTGGAATTCATTCGTTCATTCTTGTTGAATGTTTATTGTGAAGACTATATGTTGCAATTTCTATCCGTTGATTCTACTTATCAATTTGTCTATCAAAGGACTAACGGATGTCACCCTCTTGAGGATGGCTCCATGCGCGTCGAATCCGGATCGCAATGATGGGGATCGGTCGAACCCTCCACCTCCACCTCCGCCTCCGGAGGCACTGGCAAGCTATTATGGCAGCCACCAATGCCAATGCTCGAGATGATTTTGCAGCTCTTGCAAGAAGCGTACTCGAGGGCAAGGCAATCAAGGCAATCAAGGTCAAGGCAACAATCAGCCACACTTTGCTACTCTCGATCGGTTTCTCGCTAATCAGCGAAGTCTTTCGGTTTACGTGTTGAGGCCACGAGCGGCGACGATTGGTTAGTGGATATCTGCAAGCACTTTGGTGTAGCAATGTCGGACACGAGGACTTTGTCAAGTTTGCATCGTTTCAACTCAAGGATCAAGCTGCTGAGTGGTTCGGCAATACAAAGATTCGAGAGGAGGTCGTGTCATTACAGGATGAGTTCGCCGTGATTTCGAGCTCATCACATTCGAAGAGTGTTGTTGAGAGCAAGCGTGAGGAGTTCCGCAATCTCAAGCAGGGCACCTTGTCTGTCTATCAATACAATATCCAGTTCGAAGCTTCGCTTCGTTTTGCTAAGCAAGATGTACACGATGAAAGGAGTATGATCTATCGGTTCGAGAGGTGGTGCGAGGAAGATCTGCAATTACCTCTTGTGCTGTTTGAGCGAGATAAGTATGATGATTTCTACAACATGGCACTCAAGCAAGAAGCGGCTCAGCTCAAATCGAGGCTTCTAAGAAGAGAATCGGGGATGCAGTTCAGTCCTCCTCGTCCTTTCAAGTGGGAGCCAAGCAGCAGAAGTTTTACCTGCCCCTCCTCCGTTCCGTCGGCCTTACCCGAGAAGAACTCAGGTGGTCGTGGATCTTCCCACCCACCCAACCCAAGCTATCGAACAAGTCTAATTCTCAAGCTCCAAGGTCAAGTGCTCCTTACCACCGTCCGCTTTCGAGGTCACTTGCAACAAGTGTCGTGAGAAGGGTCACTATCTTGAACAAGTGCTTCAACCGAGGCGCCTTCCGCCTCCTCCTCCTGTGAAATCTTCCAGCAATGCGGTGGTCAAGCATAATCCCAAGTCTGCAAGGTGAACATGATGAATGCAGCTCAAGCGGAGGATTCTTGATGTGATCATGGGTAATCTTCGATTAATGATATTCCTGCAAAAGTCTTATTTGATCTTGGTGCATCGCATTGTTTCATGTCTAGATCTTTTGTTGCAAAGCATGATTTCATTTGAAATGTTGGAAAAACCCTTGGGAGTTGTTTCTCCGGCCTCTTCTATGAGGGCTACCACAAGGATTCGGATGTTTCTATCAAGATGGGTGATTATAGATTTCTGGCTAAACCATTTGTTCTTGGTGACTCGGATATTGATCTTATTCTCGGAATGGGTGGCTTTATCGGCACAAAGCTCAGCTTGATTGTGCTGCCAGGGAAATTCAATTGACTCATTCTTCTAATGATGTGATCATCTATGCCTCTCGTGATGAAACCATTGGTTGTTTTCTCTCAATGAGAAGGCGAACTGAATACCATCTCTCGATTCGATCGTTTGTGAGTACCAAGATGTCTTTCGGAAGAGCTTCGGTATGCCTCCTCATCGGCCGATTGAGTTAGTTATCGATCTTGAGCACGGCTTTGAACCCGTTTGCAAGCGTCCATACAAGCTTGGACCTGATGAGCTGAGGGAATTGAAGAAGCAGCTCGATGAACAAGAGCGTCTGGGTTTGATCAGACCGAGTTCATCTCCTTGGGGTTGTGGTGTTCTTTTTGTCCGGAAGAAGGATGGCACGGACCGACTTTGTGTCGATTACCGTCCATTGAATAAGAAGACAATCAAGAACAAGTATCCACTTCCCAACATCAATGAGCTTTTCGAGCAACTCAAAGGTGCTACGGTGTTCTCTAAGCTTGACCTTCGTATGGGGTATCATCAGATTCGCATTCGTGAACAAGATATTCCCAAGACAGCATTCAGAACAAGCTTTGGTTCTTATGAATATACTGTCATGTCTTTCGGCCTCGTCAATGCTCCTCCAACTTTCTCTCGGATGATGAACTTCATATTCAACCCTACACCAATGAATTCGTCTTGGTCTATCTTGATGATATTTTGGTCTTCTCCAAGAATAAGAAGGATCATGCCAAACATTTGCGATTGGTGCTAGACAAGCTCGAGAGTATCAATTCTATGCTAAGTTCTCCAAATGTGAATTCTGGCTTGATGAAGTGCTTTATCTTGGTCATATCATCTCGCCAAGGGCATCGCTGTTGATCGAGAAGGTGTCCGCAATTGTGAATTGGGAACCTCCTCGGAATGTCAAGCAGCTCCATGATTTTCTTGGTCTTGCAAGCTATTGCGAAGATTCGTTGAGAACTTCTCCAAGATTGCAAAGCCTCTTTCCAACCTTCTCGAAGCATGTGAAGTATATGCAGTCTCCCGAGTGTGGCGTTGCTTTCAATACCCTCAAAGAGAAACTCGTCACAACTCTGTTCGACTCCTCTGATGAATCCAAGCCTTATGAAGTTTTACGTGATGCTTCTCTTCAAGGTCTCGGTGCTGTGTTAATGCAAGAGAAGAGAGTTGTGGCTTATACCTCTACTTGATTGAAGCCCAGCGAGAAGAACTACCCCACTCACGATCTTGAGTTGGCGGCAGTTGTCCATGCATTGATTACGTGGAGACATCTCTTGTTGGGAAGGAAAGTGGACATTTTCACTGATCACAAGAGTCTCAAGTACATCTTCACTCAGCCCAACCTCAACCTCAGGCAGACTCGATGGGTGAAATGATTCAAGAGTACAACCCAAGTATTGAGTATACTCGGGCAAAGCCAATGTCATTGCAGGCGCTTTGAGCAGGAAAGCTTCTGCAACAGATCTAATCCTCAAGCCCTTTCAGCGGATCTCTGTGAATCTTTCCATAAGCTGAATCTTCAAGTTGTTCCTCAAGGCTTTCTTGCCAACCTCATAGTCTCTCCTACTTTGGAAGATCAGATTCGTGAGGCTCAACTTCGGATGCCATGGTGAAGAAAGTGAAGCGTGGTATCGACAAGGGCATTTCAAGTACAAGTGCTTCCATGTTGATGACAAAGACACTCTGTTCTTTGAGGACGGATTATGGTTCCTAAGGGTGATCTGAGAAAAGTCATTATGAGCGAGGCTCACAATTCACTTCTATCCATTCATCACGGAAGTATGAAGATGTACCATGACCTCAAGCAGTCATATTGGTGGACTCGAATGAAGCGAGAAATTGCTCAATTCGTGAATGAATGTGATGTCTGCGAGAAGAGTGAAAGCAGAACACCAAAGACCAGCTGGTCTCCTTCAACCTCTTGCTATTCCTGAATGGAAGTTTGATCATATTGAAATGGACTTCGTGGTGGCTTTCCAAAGTCCAAGCGTGGAAATGATGCTATCTTCGTTGTCATTGACAAGCTTACTAAAGTGGCTCATTTTCTTCCTATCAAAGAATCCATCACTGCAGCTCGGTTGGCGAGCTATACACCTCGAGGATTGTCTCCTTGCACGGCATTCCTCAAGTGATCTCTTGAGACCGTGGCAGCATCTTTACCTCCAAGTTCGGGATTCTTTTGAGAAGGCCATGGGCACCAACATTCGTTCAGCACAGCTTTCCATCCTCAAACAAGTGGCCAAGTCGGCGAGTAAATCAAATTCTTGAAGATATGCTCGGGGCTTGTGTCATTTCCTTCGGTATGAAGTGGGAAGATTGTCTTCCATATGCGAGTTCTCTTACAACAACAGCTTCCAAGCGAGTTCGGGCAAGGCCCCATTCGAAATTCTCTATGGCGAAAGTGCCGTACTCCTCTCAATTGGTGCAGAGACGGTGAGCGCCAACTTCTTGGCAATGACTTGATCACGAAGCGGAAGAAATGTGCAAGGTCATTCGTGAGAATCTCAAAGCCGCATAATCGCGCGGAAGAGCTATTATGATGATAAGCACCATGATGTGGCTTTTGAAATCGGAGACCATGTCTACCTCGCGTCTCTCAATGAAAGGCACTCGTCAACCCGGTATCAAAGGAAGCTTGCCCCTAGATCGTGGGTCCTTTCAAGATCATTGGGAAAAGAGCGATCTAGCCTATCAACGAGCTTCCATCCAACTTTGCAAGCGTGCGATGTGTTTCACGTGTCACAGCCATAAGTGCTTCAGGATCTGAGCGCACTATCAACTTCAAGAGATTGACCTTCAAGAAGATCTCTCTTATCGTGAGCACCCCGTTGCTATTCTTGAAGAAACCAAGCGCAAGACTCGCAACAAGTCAATCAAATTCCTGAAAGTGAAGTGGTCACACCATTCCGACCAAGAAGCTACCTGGGAGCGCGAGGATCACCTCCGTTCTGAGTATCCGGAGTTCTTTCAGTCCTAGATCTCGGGACGAGATCCTCTTGTAGTGGTGGAGTGTTGTAACACCCTGGATGTAAACTTCCCCTTTTTGGGCAATATATCAATTTGACCTCATCCATGTCTTGTGGGTTTTTGTCATGCTTGGCTTCATGTTGTTTGGTTATGTGGGTTTTCTTTTTCTTTGTTTTGCTTTTTACCATATTGCATTTGTGCCTCTTGTCATCTTGCATTCCCTTCTTATCATATGGTTGTGGTTTTCCCTTGCATGTCATGTGGTTGCATGTGCCATTCCTATTTGCATTACCATCTCCTCCTTCCCTCTACTTCTTTCTTTTCCAAGTGCCATATATTTTCCTTTCTCATTTAATGCTCATCTTCTCCCTGAAAATCTTGCTCTTTGCTCTAAAACCTCTCTGCCAATATTCTCCTCTTTTGAAGTTGTTATGGTCAGGTTCAAAAATGGCACAAGTTTGAAATATTTCCAAACTTGCATTATTTTTCTACCTCTAAAAATGTCCATTACAATTTATTCAAATAGTGGTGAATTCCAGGAGTGTGGGGATATTTTCCTTTCTCCCCAACTCTTTTCTTTTCTCCCTGTACTTTCTTTTCTCTCCCTTTTGAATTTTTAAAAGGAAAAGAAAAGGAGGCAGCAGCAGCAGTGGCAGCCCAACTACTCCTCTCTACCTGGGCTCTGGCCTCCCGAGCCGGCCCAGTTTCCCCTCAGCCCCGCAGCCCAGTGAGAGGCGCGCCAGCCCGCTCGCTCTCTCCTCCTGTCTTCGCGCACCCGCAGCTCCCCTTACCCCCGCTGGATCCCGTCCACGTGGCAGCGCCGGCCCCGCCTGGCAGCGACCGCACTGGGCATCGCACCCACCTTTCCCTCTCCTCTCGCCATCGCCATGGGGACCCCGAGCACGGGGAGCGTGAGCTCGCCTCGTCGCCCTAGCCCTACTTATCCCCTCTCGCGTGGCCAAACCGCACCCTAGGGTTCCCCTCTCCCTCTCGCCGCCGCCGCCAGGTAAGAAACCACCCCAGTTCGCCGCCCCGCTCGTTCCCGAGCGCATCTGGGAGCGCGCCTCGTCGCCGGCGTGCTCTCCGGCCACCCCAACCCTGCGTACCTTGTCCATCTCCTTCCTCGTCGTCGTCTTCGTCCACGACGTCGACTACGGGGGCCCGGATCGCCAAGTTCACCGACGCCCTGTTCCTGTCTTCGTCTCGGCCAGGAAACCCGGCGAAGTTCAGAGCACGATCTCGTCGCCGTCAGCCCGTCTCCGTCGCCGTTTTCGTGTCCTAGGGTAAGGAGGTATACCCCACTTCCTCCCTGCTCCTTCCTGTTGTCGTTAGTTCACCATAGCGCAGTTTCCGGCCCGTGTCCTTGTCGCGCTCGGCGTGCTCCGGCATGCTCGTAGTTTTTGATTTCAGAGTAGTGTCACCGCGTGTGGTTGCTCCGATTCCCGCTCGGGCTTGCCCCGTCATGTTCCCGTGGTGCTCCCGATGCGCACCGGTCTGTCTGGCGCAGACCCCACAGCCGCCGTTGCCTCGCCCGGCATCGTCGCGTCTCCTCATTCTCAGATCGGGGCCTGGTAGTTAGTCAAGTAGCCTTCGACCCGGATCCTACCGACTCCCCTACCGTAGCCGAGCTGGTTGACCTCCCGCTCTCTCACCGCGCGACACAGGTTGAACCCGGTAGCGCCCCCCTTTTGTATTTCTGTTTTTTTCGTTTTCTCCGGTGCGTTCACTCTGCAGCAGCAGTAGATAAGGGCCGAGGCCCTTCCCCTGTCAGTCGCCGCCGCCCAGCCCAGTGGTAGCAGGGGCTGGATTCCAACGGGGAGACCCGGGTTCGAATCCCCCCTGAGGCTGTTTTCTTCCCCTTTTAAACCATTAAACACTGTCTCTATGACATGATGGGGCCATATGTCAGCCTCTCAGCGCCTCCCCCATATGCATATTTTTTCTTTTACCCCACGTTTCCATTTTCGGCTTTGATTCCTTTCTGTTTTAGGCAAGTCCAATTCTGGACATTTCCAAATCTGGAAATTGCCATTTCTGTAAACTTCCATATTAGGCAGGTTTTAACTTAATGCTTTTGTGATGATTTCTCTACTGCAACCCTAACATATTATATATGTTTTTGGGGTGAAAAATCCCACCAACTCAGTGGTGGCATTAGTTTCTGCATTTGGGCAAGTTTATGATCATGTCTTTTGCATCATGGTTATGTGTTGTCTTTCATGTGCATATTTACTTGTGTTATGCTATGATGTAGTTTGCACTGCGTGCATGGCTTTGTTCATCATGCTGTTAGGTAGGTTTCTCACCCTTCTTGTTTTGCCGCCATATCCAATCCGTGCATCCGTTTCGGTGATCTCTATATCGATTTCTAACGAAATCATCTCATCTTTCGATGGCATGCTTGGTTTGCCAAGATGATGCCTAGTTTTCATTTACCTTCGGGCGCACCTAAGCATTGCATATCCCATCATGCATCTCATGTCATGTTTTGCATCATGTTGATTGTGCATTGCACCGTGATTTCTTGTGGTTCCTTGTTTGTGTTGTTGTTTTGGGTAGAGTCGGGAGGCGAGTGCGTGAGCGAGGAACTGTTGAGAGCGTTTTCGAGGATCAAGTTTCGACAACTCTGAGAACATTGCAGGCAAGATGACCATACCCTCGAAATCACTTCTATCTTTGCTATGCTAGTTGCTCGCTCTTTTGCTATGCCTATGCTGCGATGCCTACCACTTGCTATGTCATGCCACCCATATTGCCATGTCAGCCCTAACCATCCTTTCCTAGCAAACCGTTGATTGGCTATGTTACCGCTTTGCTCAGCCCTCTTATAGCGTTGCTAGTTGCAGGTGAAGCTGAAGTTTGTTCCTTGTTGGAACATGGAGATGTTGTTCCTTTTTGGAACATGTTACTTGTTGGGGATATCACAATATATATATATATCTGCTATAATTAATACATCTATATACTTGGTAAAGGGTGGAAGGCTCGGCCTTATGCCTGGTGTTTTGTTCCACTCTTGCCACCCTAGTTTCCGTCATACCGGTGTTATGTTCCTTGATTTTGCGTTCCTTACACGGTTGGGTGATTTATGGGACCCCCTTGACAGTTCGCTTTGAATAAGACTCCTCCAGCAAGGCCCAACATTGGTTTTACCATTTGCCACCTAAGCCTTTTCCCCGGGTTTCGCGAGCCGAGGGTCATCTTATTTTAAACCCGGGCGGTGCTCCTTGGCGTTGGTCAAACTAAACACCGTCTTGGGACCATTCCTTGGCAACATGGATTACGTCGGTTCTGTGCGCTTAGCTTATCCGGTGTGCCACGAGAGCGAGATATGTGCAGCTCCTATCGGGATTTGTCGGCACAGTCGGGTGGTCTTGCTGGTCTTGTTTTATTGCTGTCGAAATGTCTTGTAGTCGGGATTCGAGATTGATCGGGTCTTCCGGTAGAAGAATAATCCTTCGTTGACCGTGAGAGCTTATGATGGGCTAAGTTGGGACACCCCTGCGGGGTAATATCTTTGAAAGCCGTGCCCTTGGTTATGAGGCAGATGGGAATTTGTTAATGTCGGTTGTAGAAAACCCAAAGATGACCTCAATTAAAATACACATCAACGGCGTGTGTAACCGTGATGGTCTCTTCTCGGTGAGTCCGGGGAAGTGAACACGATGTTGGAGTTATGTCGGCGTAAGTAGTTCAGGATCACTTCTTGATCACTACTAGTTTCACGACCGTGCTTTGCTTCTCTTCTCGCTCTCTTTTGCGATGTAGCCACCATATATGCTAGTAAACTTGCTGCAGCTCCACTTTACTACTATGTCCTTTCTAAAGCTTAAATAGTCTTGATCTCGCGGGTGTGAGATTCTTTGAGTCCCGTGACTCACAGATACTTCAAAACAGTTGCAGGTTCCGATGAGGCGGTCAGATGATTCCACCGAGCTCAAGTGGGAGTTCGACGAGGCGTGGTCGTTACTATGTCGTTTCGGATGATCAGTAGTGGTGCCCAGTTGGGACGATTCGGGGATTTGTGTTAGCATTTGGGGTATCTTCTTTTATTTTGGTTCCGTAGTCGGACCTTGAGTGTACTCTGAATGATGTATGTTTAATTATGTACTGTGTGAAGTGGCGATTGTAAGCCAACTATGTATCTTTCCCTTGATTATTACATGGGTTGTGTGAAGATTACCTCACTTGCGACATTGCTTTCAATGCGGTTATGCCTCTAAGTCGTGCCTCGACACGTGGGAGATATAGCCGCATCGGGGGCGTTACACAACCTTCTCCGACCATGTCCGTAGCAGGAGGTAAATGGTTGGCCTCCACCGTTAAGGAGGAGCAAATCGCCAAACTGCGCAGCGCCGGATACCTCTCCGGCGACATCGCGCACCGGCTGCCCGACGAGGGGCAGATCATCCCCACCCCCAGGACCCATGAGAGGGTGTCTTTCTTTCCCACTTCCTCCGCGGACTGGGCTTTCCACTTCACCCCTTTGTCCGGGGGCTCATGTTCTACTACGGCCTGGATTTCCATGATCTAGCGCCGAACTTCATCCTCAACATCTCGGCGTTTATCTCGTGTGCGAGGCCTTCCTCTGCATCCAGCCCCACTTGACTTGTGGTTCAAGACCTTTAATGTCAAGCGAAGGTAGTGAAGGGCATTCAAGCGGAGTCTTGGGCGCCATGTTGGGCAAGATGCCCGCGTCCTTTAGTTCGAAGGGCCTTCGTGGAATCCGTCAAGGGGTGGCAATCGGGGTGGTTCTATATCACCGAGCAGCGTGACCCTAAATGGCGGCGGCCCCGAGTTTAGATCTGTTATCCCCACGCAGCTCACCTCCTGGAAAGAGAAGGGCTTGCTGTGGGGTAGTTGAAGGAGCTAGCGGGACTCAAGCTTGTATCAAGAAGCTGGTGAAGAAGCTCAGGCTGGTTAGCGTGGTCCAGGTCATGCTCGTCCGCGGATTCTCCCATGCCAAGGCGGGCATTCAATCTATGGGAGTTCGATCCGGAACAGCACCAGCGCTGAACAAGCTCTTGACCTGACGTCTGAAAGGCGCTGGAAGGTGCTGTTCAAGGTGCGAAGCCCCGCATCCATGTTGAAGATCGTGATTTCGCTCATGCGCCAGGCCGGCGAGGTAAGTGATTCTACCCCTTTACGGGACACTTGTTCTTCATAGTTTGATTCTATGCGGGTTTTAATTTCCCCTTTTCCTTTGACAGGACTGGATGAGGAAGGCGGAGCAGATTACCTGTCCGGCTCCTATGCCAGAAAATCTAGTAGGCGCTCATCTAGCGAGGCTGCTGGTTCGGCACCGCGCGTGGTGCGGAGAAGAAAACCAGAAGGAGGCCATGGGTGCTCGAAAGAGCTCCGTTTTCAGGTGTCCGGCGACTCGGGGCGGACTCCTACCCGAAAATGAGGAGGAGGAAGAGGACTCTCTCCGGAGGAGGAGAGAGGAAGAGGAAGGCTTCCCCAGCAGGGGAGGCGAAGGGTCAAGAGGGAAGGACTATTCCCGGACAGCTCCGCCAACATCAGCGTTGGCGAGGAAGAATGGCCTTCAAGGGCCAGGCCTCGGCGAGATCGTAAGTATCCAGTTCTGAATGATCTATAATTTCTTTTCTGCGTCACATAGTGTCATTCTAATGCCGCATGCCTGTAGTCCGGCCGGTGATGATCTCCCGCTTCATCGGCGGGTCGTTGGCTCCGTCGGATGTAGACTCCATCCCGACCGCCTCCACCCCTCGCGACGCCGAGGCGCCGAGTGGGATCCCAGAAGGGACCCATCGGGGAGGCTCGGGCGCCAGGCGTCCTCCGGACTTTGCTCGGACTCCACGCCGGAACCCGCCGTGGTTCGGAGTCGGCTGGTGCCCTTTGAGCGAAGGGCAAGACCGTGGCGCGGCGGCTTCCGTCAACCGGAGGCACCGGGTAATTTGTTGGGCGCTGCGGGCGCTTCCATCGAGGAAGAACATCGTACTATTATGAGTGCGGTGATCCGGAAGGTGCAGCTTCGCCAAGAGTGGGCTGTCCGAAGCCTGCGATAGCCTTCTATCGGGCTTTGAGGTAAGAAGTTAAAATATGCAATGTAATACCGCATAGACAGTAGCCCTGATGCTCGGTTCGGTGTTGGAAAGAAAAGCGGTGAGGATCTAAAAAAGAAGATATCATGAGGGTTGCTAAAAATTATGTCAATATGGGTTGCAGGCTCGCTCTTGACCTCTGCCGCCCTTGATTGCGGAGGTCGGTGCTTTGAAGAAGAGAGCTCGGCGGTCGAACAAGAGCTCGGCGCGCGCCAGAAGCAGCTCAGGACAAAGAAGGTGAGTAACACCACTTTGAACTTGTACCTTCAGAAAAGGATTTAGGTTGCAACAAAAATAACAAGGATAACATGGGTGCTGTATGGGGGCCACGAGCGAGGTGGCGACCACGAAGGAGGCCGTGTCATGACGAGCATAATCTGACCACGGAGTGGGCAGAAGCGAAAAGCAAGAGGCGCGGGTGGCGGTGGTGCAGCAAGAGCTCCGAGGCTCTCATGGAAAAGCATGAGAGTTTGGGCGTGACTCAAAGACTCGAGAGTCGAGCTTGCCTCGGCCCTCGAAAGTGCCAAAACCGCCAAGGCCGAGGCCCATAAGTCCCTTGAGGAGATTGAGTTGATGAGGAAGATAGCGGCGGGTAAGGCATTTTTCATGCAAAGCAAGCATGTGAATGTAAATTACGTGTTACTTACCGAATTCGGAGCTCTCGAGGCGTTTGCAGATCTGCCTCGTGGCGTGTCGATGTCGCCGCATTCTACCGAGCCGAGGAGGGAGCTCAGCGGAGAAGGTCTTCGGTCTCGATATCTGAGACCGGCCATCAGTGCCCCTAGCGACCAGGTGAAGCAGCTGGTCGAGCTGCCTAAGGTGGCCGAGCAGGCCATGAAGGGCCTCATAGTCCATTTGTGGCTGGAGAGGACATGCACAGGAGCTACTTGGCCTTGTCGACGGCTGGTGGATCGTGCCCCTGGGTGGAGGTTATCAAGCGCTCCGCCTGTATTGAAGGTGCTCGTCGGGCCCTTGCCCGCGCGAAGGTGCATTGGGGCAAGCTGGATGCGGAGAAGCTGATCACTGACGCGCCACCAGCGGGCAAGGAACATCGTACGCCCGAAATGTACTATAAGGCTGTCCTGAAGGGTGCCCACAAGATTACAGATGAGTGCCCCAGAGATGTAATTATTGAGTAAATTCGCAATGTGTTATCCTGTGCGCTGAAAACTTTGTTCATATGCGCTAAGCAACGCTTGTTAATTTAAAATATTACCTTTTGTGCGTCCGTTTATTAAATCTGAGAGATGGCAAGTTGTCGGCTTCAGCCCCCATGCCATGAGTGCTGGGGTGTTCGGGATAAACTTGAGCACTCTTGTTCCCATTTTTGGGTCCATCTGGGAGGCGCTCAACACAGCGAACAAGGCAACCGGACTTATAGTGCTTGAACACTCTCACTTAGCCATAGAATTCTATAATTTTAAATTTGGTGAAGCCTCTAGTATTCGGAGGACCGAATTGGGCGCTATCCACGCCTTCGTCGGACATAATCCGAACTTCGCTCAAGCGGCGAGGTCTTTAAGGACCGAAAGGACCTCTCGAACAGCGACCAGTCTCGCCTTATCATGACGAGTCAGTTTTAGCTTTTCCTCCGAGGCGTTAACCCGGCTCAACGGCGCATAATCGCGATGGTTCTCCCGTGCTACCTTAGCCGATAGAGCGGGCGTAAGGTGCCAAACATGGGAGCCGGAAACCCAACTATTGACCCAAGACATGATTGAGCCGATTCATATAATGCTATAAGTTCGGGGTGCCGCACTTGTGTAAGTGTGCGGACTTTATCACACCATAATGCGGAGAACAGAAGCCCCTGGTGTATTTGGCCGTACCAAAATGTACGGATGCAACATGTCGTAAATGAACATATGTGTATACACAAGGTAATGCAATTATAGGCAAAAAAGTGCTGCATTTTATTCGAGAAGATATGCTATGAGTGCGGAATGATACAAATAGTGCGGAAAGCAAGGGATGACACGAATTAGAGGCGTCTCCCTCCAGGGGTAGGCCGCGGAATGTTGTATTTAACAAATTTAATGCTCGTGATGGAGACCACCTGAGTGTTCGTCGCGGCCTTTGTCCTTCCCTGGTTGTTGCATCATGAGTTTGGCAGGGTCGCCGCCGGACATAGTTCTGTAAAAAAAAAGAGAAAAATAAAAGAAAAAAGAGCGACACACTTGGGAGCCCCTGGTGTGGTCGAACCGCACTCTGGGTCTGTTGTGGTTGTGCCTTTCCCCTATGCCCATGGTATCTCAAGGCGTAATGATGTCTGCGGAGAGTTTGTCTTACAATTTTGCGAGGGCTGGGGTTGAGACCGCATTACTCTGGCGTGCTCGGGCGTGCGGTGGTGTTGGTTGATGTTGCTCGGGCGCGTTTGGTCGTGTCCGGTCGTTTAACGGCCGGACTCAAGAATTGCCGTAAAAGGCTGCTCTGTACTTCTGCCGCGAGAGCCGCTGTATGTTCCTCCGTTCGGAGGGAGCGTTCCGTGTTTCCATTTACCGTGATGCTCCACGAGGGCCTGGCATCTTGAGCTTGAGGTAGCCATAATGCGGCACCGCGTTGAACTTTGCGAACGCGGTTCGTCCGAGCAAAGCATGATAGCCGCTGCGGAACGGGACTATGTCGAAGATTAACTCCTCGCTTTGGAAATTATCCGGGGATCCGAAGACCACTTCGATGTGTGGCGAGCCTGTACAATTGGCCTCGACACCTGGTATGACACCTTTGAAGGTTGTCTTTGTAGGTTTAATCCTTGAAGGGTCTATGCCCATCTTGCGCCTTGTATCCGATAAAGCAGGTTTAGGCTCTGCCGCCGTCCATCAGGACTCTCGTGAGTGAAATCCATCGGCGATTGGGTCTAAAACAAATGCGGCGAATCCGCCATGGCGGATCTTGGTCGGATGGTCTCTTGATCGAAAGTGATCGGGCAAGAGGACCATGGGTTGAATTTTGGGGCGGCTGGCTCCATCGCGTATCGTCCCTTAGTGCACGCTTCGCTCCCTCTTGGGAATATCGTTGCGTATATCATGTTTACCGTCCGAACTTGAGGGGGAATCCTTTTGTCCTCTGTTGTTCGGCTGTCGGGTCTCTTCCTCGTCATCGCTGTGTAGCCCCTTGTCACTGTTTTCAGCGATTAATTTTCCTGCCTGCTTGAATACCCAACAATCTCGGTTGGTGTGGTTAGCAGGCCTTTCGGGGGTTCCATGTATTTGACAGGAGCGGTCGAGTATTCGGTCCTAATTGGACGGGCCCGGAGTGGTTCTTTTAAATGGCTTCTTCCGTTGACCGGGCTTGGAGCCTCGAAATCCGGCGTTGACTGTCGTATCCTCATTGCTGTCGCCGTTAATGCGGCGTTTGTTTTTGTTTCGACGCAACCTGCCATTGTGGTCCTTGGTATCCGGACTGCCGCGTTTTTCTGAGGTTGTTACTGCGAGCTAGCCAGCTATCCTCTCCCGCGAAGCGGGTCATGAGTGATGTGAGGGCTGCCATGGATTTCGGCTTCTCTGTCCTAGGTGCGGGCCAGCCACTCGTCACGGATGTTATGTTTGAAGGCAGCGAGTGCCTCGCATCCGGACGGTCGGCGATTTGATTTTTCTTTGTTAAGAACCGTGTCCAAAATTGCACTGGCGATTCGTGCGGCTGCTGGATTATGTGGCTTAGGTCATCTGCGTCCGGTGGTCGCTTTATCGTGCCACTGAAGTTGTCGAGAATGCGGCTTCCAGCTCTTCCCAACATCAATTGACTCTGCGAGCAGGCTGTTAAGCCAATGCCGAGCTGGTCCTTTGAGCTTGAGCGGCAGATATTTGATGGCGTGAAGATCGTCGCCGGGCCATATGTATATGGAGAATATAATCCTCAATCCAAACCGCGGGTCTGTTGTGCCATCGTAGGATTCGATATTAACGGGTTTAAACCCTTGAGGATTTGATGATCCATTACTTCGTCGGTGAAGCATAGTGGGTGTCTTGGCGCCTCTGTATTGAGCAATATCGCGGCGTAGCTCGAGAGGCGTTATCTGCTATGTTCGGCCCGGCGGAGTATTTATATCTGGCGCGACGGTATTAAATCGTGGGTCTTGGGGCGCCACGTGATCCATAGATAGATCTGGATTGTCTTGCCTTGTCCTCAATATATCCCCATAAGTCCGCGCGTTCCCCGTGGCTTCATGCTTTTTGAGCGATGTCGAGTGCGGTTTTGGTGGAGGCTTGCGCCTCTCTGTCGCGCGCCACGAGGTGGCGGTCTGCCGTATTGTGCGCTGGTGATGCAGGTTTGTATGCCTCCTCCTCTAATCGGGGGAGCAACTTGCGTTTTGGGTAACTTTTGGAGGGCGTTGAGTTCATACTCTTGACGCGAGGACCTCGGTCCATCTGTCGGCCAGCAGGTCTTGATCAGCTTGAAGCTGTTGCTGCTTTTCTTTAGGCTGTTTGTCGTGGCCATTAGCCTGCGTCTGAAATGCTCTTGTTCGGACGGGATCCTCGAGCACGACAGATTAAATCGTCGCCGAGGCTTGCCTCGTCTCCGGAGGAGGTAAGTAATTGTCATCCTCGACCTCTTAAATGCGCCGCCCTCTCGTGAGGGCTTGCTTCTGCCTCCTCCTGCGCTGGATCGTGCTGGAGGGAGTTGTCTTCGGCACTTTCTGGGGTGTTATTATCTCCTGTGCCGGAATCTCCATTCTTGTCGTGGCGGGATTTAGAGCGGCGCTGCTGACGTCGGCACTTGGGCTGTTTCTTTAAGGAATTGGCCTCCGCTGCTTCTTCGCCATCCCCATCTTTTGGGGTGTCCACCATGTATATGTCGTATGGTGAGGTGGTCTTCCGGTGTCTGTAGGCTTTGGTTCTTGGTAGTCTCGGCATCGTCGTCCATACCGTCGATGTCTTCGGAGTCGTAGTCGAGTAAGTCGGTTAAATCGTCGACGGTGGCTACGAGTGGGTGGTGGGTGGGCTTTGAAATTCTTCGTCGTCCGCGTCCCAACCATCCTGGCCGTAGTTCGGCCAGGGCTCTCCAGATAGCGAGAGATGCTTCAGTGAATTTATGATATCGCCGAAGGGCGAGTGCTGAAAGATGTCCGCAGCGGTGAATTCCATGATCGGTGCCCAATCGGATTCGTTGGCGGGCGCAGGAGGTTGAGTCCGCGGAGAGTCCGGCACCTCGAGTCATGGGCTTTATGCGGGACAAGGTAAGTGTTCGGCTCCATCGTCGTAGAAGTTGCAGCTCGGCGGTGTCCAGCCATCCGTCCTCGATCCGGCGATCGGCTCCGGACTATGGGTCGGGCGGATTAGTGTCTGACCTCAAGGTGCTGTCCGCGGCGAGTTAGGTCATGCCCATCGTGAAAGCACGGCACGCTCGGCTGTGGCTCAGATCCATCAAAGATCAAGTCCCGCGGATATCGGTCGTGAAGTTTAGGCTTCCAAACCTGACCTGACGGCCAGGGGCGTAGCTTCGATCTGCTCGGATGGCCAAGTGAGTTGGCCCGCGATGCGAAGCCGCCGAATCTGAAGATCTGTCCGGGGAGAAAAGTCTCACCCAGGACTATGTCGTTGTTGATTGAAGAGGCCGTCAAGCCTATCGGTGGCGACACAGAGGAACTCTCAATGAAAGCACCAATGTCGGTGTCAAAACCGGCGGATCTCGGGTAGGGGTCCCGAGCGTGCGTCTAGGCGGATGGTAACAGGAGACAAGGGACACGATGTTTTACCCAGGTTGGGCCCTCTTGATGGAGGTAAAACCCTACGTCCTGCTCGATTGATATTGATATTGTGGATGTTTACAAGAGTGGATCTACCACGAGATCAAGGAGGCTAAACCCTAGAAGCTAGCCTATGGTATGATTGTAAGGGTTGTTATGATCTGATGTAGTCCTACGGACTAAAGCCATCCGGTTTATATAGACACCGGAGAGGGCTAGGGTTACATAGAGTCGGTTACAATGGCAAGAGATCTACATATACGTATCGCCAAGCTTGCCTTCCACGCCAAGGAAAGTCCCATCCGGACACGGGGAGAAGTCTTCAATCTTGTATCTTCATAGTCTTGGAGTCCGGTCGATGATGATAGTCCGGCTAATGATAGTTCGGCTGATGATGGTAGTCCGGCTATCCGGAGACCCCCTAATCCAGGACTCCCTCAACGGGCCTCATAGTTCGGCTGTGGCCTAAGGAAGCCATGCCTGGGAGCTACTTCGGGCTAGTGCGGCGGCTGGTAGACGCTTGTCCATGGATTGAAGTCATCAAGCGCTCCGTCTGCATTGAAGGTGCCCGTAGGACCCTTGCCCGTGCTAAAGTGCACTGGGGCAAGCTGGACGCTGAGAAGCTTGTGACGGACGGACCACCGCCGGGCAAGGAGTATCGCAAGCCCGAGATGTATTATGAGGGCGTCCTGAAGGGTGCCCTCCTTATAGCGGGTGAATGCTCCAAAGATGTAATTTTAGAGTAGACTTGCATTTGTTATCCTGTAAGCTGAAAACTTGTTCATATGCGCTAAGCAACGCTTGTGAATTTAAAATATTACTTTCTATGCGGCCGTTTATCAAATTTGAGAGATGGCGAGTCGTTGGCTTTAGCCCCCATGCCACGAGTGCTGGGGTGTTTGGGATAAACTTGAGCGCTCTTGTTCCCATTCTTGGGTCCTTCGAGGGAGGCTCTCAACGCAATGAACCAGGCAACCAGACTATAATGCTTGAACACTCTCACTTAGCCATAGAATTCTATAATTTTAAATTTCGGCGAACCCCCTAGTATTCGGAACACCGAGTTCGGGGCGCTATCCACGCCTAGGCCGGACAATGCCGACTCCTCGCTCTAAGCGGCATAAGTCTTTAGGGACTCGAAAACCTCTCGAACAGCGACCGGCTCTCGCCCTATCATGACGGTTAGTTTTAGCTTTCTCCACTGAGGTGCTTAACCCAGCTCAACCGAGGCACAATCGCAGTGGTTCTCCCAGCGCTACCTTAGCCGATATAACGGAACGTAAGGTACCAAAACATGGGAGCCGGGCAAACCCAACTATTTACCCAAGACATGATTCGGAGCCGATGCATATAATACTATAAGTTCGGGGTGCCGCACTTGTGAAAGTGTTCGGACTTATCACACCATATTTTGGGGTACAGAAGCCCCTGGTGTGTTGGCCGTACCAAAGTGTACGGTTGCACAATGTCATAACTGATATAAGAAAAAGGAATGCAATAATAGGCAAAAGCTATGTATTGTTTATTCAAAAGTGACTGCAATGAAAGCAAAACGATACAAATGGTGCGATAAGCAAGGAACGGGACTTTTGACATGTCCCCCTCCAGGGGTAAGCTTGCGGGATGGTATGTAAAACAGGTATACTGCTCGTAATAGAGACCACCTGGACACTCGACGTAGCTTTCTGTTTCCCTGGCTGTTGCATCGTGTGTTCGGCGATTTTAATGCCGGACGGGGCTTCTGAAGAACGGAGTCCTGAAAGTAAGAGAAAAAAAAAAGAGAAAAAAAGAATGACACAATCGGGAGCCCCTAGTGCGGTTAAGCCGCATGCTGGGCATGCCGTTGTCGTGCCCCTCCCCTATGCCCATGGTATTTCCAGAGCGTAGTTCTGTACGCGTAGTACTGGTTTCGCAAGTTCGCGAGGGTTGGGGTTGGGGACGCATTTCTACGCGTGCTCGGAACGTGCC
Source organism: Aegilops longissima (assembly GCA_021605205.1). Lineage (NCBI taxonomy): Eukaryota > Viridiplantae > Streptophyta > Magnoliopsida > Poales > Poaceae > Aegilops > Aegilops longissima. Next base: position 4,884,932 of record CM038680.1, on the reverse strand, counting down.
AGGCGGTCTTGTTGTAGGCTACTCTGGGCGCGCTTGGTGGTGTCCGGACGTTTAATAGCCGGACTCGAGAATTGCCTTGAGAGGCTGCTTTGCACTTCTGCCATGAGGGCCGCCGTATGCTCCTCCGTTTGGAGAGAGCGTTCTGTGTTTCCATTGACCATAATTACTCCTCGAGGGCCTGGCATCTTGATCTTGAGGTACGCGTAGTGCGGCACCGCATTGAACTTTGCAAATGCGGTTCGTCCGAGCAGTGCGTGATAGCCGCTGCGGAACGGGACTATGTCGAAGATTAATTCCTCGCTTCGGAAGTTATCCGGGGATCCGAAGACCACTTCGAGTGTGACTGAGCCTGTACAGTTGGCCTCTACACCTGGTATGACGCCTTTAAAGGTCGTCTTTGTGGGTTTAATCCTTGAGGGGTCTATGCCCATTTTGCGCACTATATCCTGATAAAGCAGGGTCAGGCTGCCGCCGCCGTCCATCAGGACTCTATTGAGGTGAAATCCGTCAATGATTGGGTCAAGAACCAATGCGGCGAATCCGCCGTGGCGGATGCTAGTGGGGTGGTCCCTTCGATCAAAGGTGATCGGGCAGGAGGACCACGGGTTGAACTTTGGGGCGACTGGCTCCATCGCATATAAGTCCCTTAGTGCACGCTTCCGCTCCCTTTTGGGTATGTGGGTTGCATATATCATGTTCACCGTCCGCACTTGTGGGGGGAAGCCCTTCTGTCCTCGAATATTCGGTGGCCGGGGCTCCTCCTCGTCATCGCTATGCAGCCCCTTGTCATTGTTTTCGGCCTTTAACTTGCCTGCCTCCTTGAACACCCAACAATCCCTGTTGGTGTGGTTGGCTGGTTTTTCCGGGGTGCCGTGTATCTGGCACGAGCGATCGAGTATTCGGTCCAAATTGGACGGGCCCTGGGTATTTCTTTTGAATGGCTTTTTCCGCTGACCGGGTATAGAGCCTCTGAATCCAGCATTGACTGCCGTGTCCTCAGCATTATCACCGTTAATGCGGCGCTTGTGCTTGTTGCGACGCGACCTGCCATTGCTGTCCTTGGTATCCGAACTACCAGGGTTTTTGGTCCAGTTGTTACTACGAGCTAGCCGGCTGTCCTCTCCTGCGCAAAAGCGGGTCATGAGTGTGGTGAGGGCTGCCATGGATTTCGGCTTTTCCTGTCCTAGGTGCCGGGCCTGCCACTCGTCGCGGATGTTGTGTTTGAAGGCTGCTAGTGCCTCTGCATCCGGACAGTCGACGATTTGATTTTTGTTTGTTAGGAACCGTGTCCAGAATTGTCTGGCCGATTCCTCTGGCTGCTGAATTATATGGCTAAGGTCATCGGCGTCTGGTGGTCGCACATATGTGCCCTGGAAGTTATCAAGGAATGCGGCTTCCAGGTCTTCCCAACAACCAATTGACTCTGCTGGCAAGCTGTTAAGCCAATGCCGAGCTGGTCCTTTAAGCTTGAGTGGGAGGTATTTGATGGCGTGTAGATCATCACCGCGGGCCATGTGGATATGAAGGAGATAATCCTCGATCCAAACCGCAGTGTCTGTTGTGCCATCGTATGATTCGATGTTTACGGGTTTGAAACCCTCAGGGATTTGATGATCCATCACTTCGTCTGTGAAGCATAGTGGGTGTGCGGCGCCTCTGTATTGGGCAATATCACGACGCGGCTCAAATGAGCTTTGTCTACTGTGTTCGGCCCGGCCGGAATTGCTGTATCCGGCGTGATGGTTATCATCACGTGTCGTGGGGCGCCCACGCGATCCGTAGGTCGATCTTGTTTGCCTTTCCTTGTCCTCCAATATTTCTCGCAGGTCAGGCGCATTTCCCCGTGCTTTGGTACTTTTTGAGCGACGCCGAGGTGCGGCTTGAGTGGAGCGCAGAGAGGCCTCCCTGTCGCGGCCACGAGGTGGCCAGTCGGCCGGGTCGTGCGCTGGTGATGTAGGTTTGGGTGCTTCCTCCTCTAATCACCGTAGCAGCCTGCGTTTTGGGTAGCTCTTCGAGGGGCGTTCGAGTTCATACTCTTCGGCTGCAAGGACTTCAGTCCATCTGTCAGCTAGCAAGTCTTGGTCAGCTCTAAACTGTTGCTGCATTTTCTTGAGGCTGCTTGCCGTGGCCATAAGCCTGTGTTTGAAACGCTCTTGTTCGACGGGATCCTCAGGCACGACAAATTCGTCGTCGTCGAGGCTTGCCTTGTCTTCGGAGGGAGGCATATAATTATCGTCCTCTACCTCTCTGTCTGCCGCTCTATCATGCGGGCTGGCTTCTCCATCCTCTTGTGCTGAATCCTGCTGGAGGAGGTTGTCTTCGGCACTCTCCGGGGTGTTATTATCTCCCGTGCCGGAATCACCGTTTTTGCTGTGGAGGGATTTAGAGCGGCGCCGCTGACGCCGGCGCTTAGGCTGTTTCTTGGAGGGGTCATCCTCCGCTGTTCCATCGCCATTCCCATCTTTTGGGATGTCCACCATGTATATGTCGTATGACGAGGTGGCCTTCTAGTGCCCTGTAGGCGCTGGTTCTTGATCGTCTCCGGCATCGTCGTCCATACCGTCGATGTCTTTGGAGTCAAAGTCGAGCATGTCGGTTAAATGTCGCGACCGGTTTTCCGGGTATTAATTTCCAGAAAATGGCCCTTGTGCTCACCAGCCCCAGGATTACTGTTAGCTGATGAGGCACCAACTTGATACAGAAATTTCAAGCAAAACACAAAAATATGTAGTACAAGACCATTCTGGTCTGTGAGTACAACAAATGGTTTCTAGTGGTTGATGGAGGAAGCGGTTTGTGGATCATCAGTGTCCATGGAACTCCATTTCCCACAGGAACAGCTGACCAGGTTAACTCCTATCTTCGCGAGGCTGCTATCACCATTGCTTAGGTTCTGGGGCTGTCATCGCAATTCTCCTCTCCATGCAAGAAATCTGGCCAAGACAATAGCCAGGGACAAGCCAGTGAGTACTTTGAATGTACTCGCAAACATTATGAACATGGGTATAATATAAATGATAATCATGCGCTGAAATATTTTATGATCACATCGTCAGTCATAAAATAAAACTCTGATGCATGCAAGCAGGTTATTTATATGCAACATGAATATGCAATAAGGGGGTAGAAATAACATGCACCGATCAGATTATGCGAGCGGCGCCTCGAAGGGCCATGATATGAAGCATGCCTCAGTCAGGCGTCTAAGCGACACCACATAAAGGGCTTATATGGTAAATAAATAACAAGCATGCCACAGTCGGGCGTCTTTGCGACGCCACATAAAGGGCTTATAAAGTAAATAAATAACAAGCATGCCACAGTCGGGCGTCTGTGCGACGCCACATAAAGGGCTTATAATGAAAGTAAATAACAGTGAATATCCAGGAGGTAGCACCGTCCCAGGGATACTCAAAAATCAAGTAATGACAATAGTTAGTCCATGATAAAAATAATCATAATCATCATAATCAACACAAGTCACAAATCATGATCCATGTTCTGGTTTAGCAGTTTCTCCTCCGAAGACCGACACTAAGACCGACACTTGACCCACCTGCACTGTAGTCCTTAACCATGGACACGGCTATTCTAATAGGTTTAATACCTGCAGAGGGTGTACTCTTTACCCACGAGTAATGGATTTCTTTAGTCCATCGACTAATTCCATCTCTGGTCTTTTAGTCGAAACACGCCGACTTGCACACACCAGCTTAACTTTACTGTCCGGAATCACCCACGACACTTGTTAAGAAAAAACTCTAAGTGGGGAGGCTACAACCTCGCGTAGCATGGGATCAATTTCTATCGCTACGCCTAAGGGTGCCCCCTCTCGGTCCTAACCGAAAACACCCATGCTCCCGGACCAGGTGGCATGCCTACTGGATGCAGCCGGTATCTTCCACCATGGCCTCTCTGTACGGTGTGTGCCAAGACAATGGTTGACAACTTACTGAACCATACCCTACCTACGGCAGGGACAAGTGGCAGCACGAAACAAGTATGGGGGTTACTGGAACAAGACTCGATCTACGACCGACTCAGGAGGCTTAAGTATTCCCTGCATGATATGTATAACAAATATATTTTAACCAACAGAATCACCACTCACTATACCTTACCATGCCATATCGGACATAGCCGTCCCGACGGAGACCGGAGACAAGCTCACGCCTACCCAAGGGAGAGGCTTTCCCGGATTTCTTTACGGTATGCATGCAAGGCATTCGAGGATGATTATCATCACAAGTATATTTGTTTCCAACAGCAAGGAAATATCCAATATACATACATGCAAATGATCGTATCACCACATAAAATAACGAGTTCTCCGAAATGAGGTGGTGTTATAATCGTGTCAGCCAACACACCAAAATATTATGCCAGGGTTCAGGATGCTTGCCTTCAAGTTGTGGGGAGGCATGGTGCACTCCAAAACTTTTGAAAGCTTTCTCTTCTCTCCAAAATCCTATTAAAAATATTGTTGAATCAATATATAGTTTCGAAAACAGTACCAAAATGTTGTCTGAATTTTTTTCAAATAAATCTTAAAATAAACTAGGCTAAATTTGAGGAAGGTAGGAAAAAGAATCAATTCATTTGGAGTTATATTTAAAAAGTTATAGCCAGTCAAAGTTTAGTCAATATTCTGTTTTTTTAATAAAACAGAAAAAGAAAACGTCAAGATAAATACACGCCAAGACGCATTCGAATACGCCTTCACTTAACCAGCGTGGACCGGCGCTGGGTCACTGACGGTGGGCCCGCCTGGCCCACTGGTCAGGTTTGACCAGTCGCCCGCGTCTTCTCCCTCCTCTGCCCGAGCGGGGTGGGGCTCCGGCGACCACCGCCATCGAACGGCGGCTCTCCATGGGGATCCAAGGGCAAGGTTAGATCCGCAAGATCAGGGCCGTCCTCCCGGTAGTCGTCTTGCCGGCGGGGACGGAGTGAGTCGCCGGCGGCGAGCTTCGCGGCGGCCGGTGGCTTCGGGAGTTTTACCGGTTTGGACTACGGTGGTTTTCGATCGCGTTTGAGGTGCTGGGCGGCTCCGCAAGGGTGAGGGGAGAAGGTTGGTGGCACTGGTTGAACTGGAGGGGCTCTGGTTGCGGTGAGCGGAGCTGGGATGTGGCGGCGGCAGAACCGGCCGGAGTCGGGGAAGACGGCTTCCCCCCGACGATTGCTGCCTATGGGGGTGCCATGGGGGTGGCCTGAGGTCGCCTGAGTGCTCGGATGAGCTCGGGGGCCTCTTTTTATAGCTCGACAAGGTCGGTTTGCGGCGGTGGATGAGGATGTCGGCGAACCGCCTCTCTGTAGCTTGCAGGGCACCGTGTCAGGGCTAGGGATGGCGGCAGGAGCTAGCGGACGAGCGGGCACTGCTCCGGGGGCGAGCTGGCGAGCGGGAGCGGCTCGGGCGGCGCTGACCAGGGCTGAGCCTGTCGGGCGGCAGTGGCGGCTAGCTTATCGCTTGCCGGAGACGTGGCGAGGGGCTATGGTGCTCGTGGGGGTGTACGTGTCGAGGCTTGGCCCTACGCTGCGAGCGGTAGAGGTTTTGGATAAGCTCAGGGAAGAGGCCCGGGGCGCGGCGGCTCGGGCACGGCACGTGCAAAACGTCCGCTCTGGGCGCGCCCAGAGCACGCCCACCAGGTGCTCGGTGAAAAGCCAGTGCATGCTACAGGGCTTGGGTGAGGCTGGCACTTAGCAGACCTTGGTTAGGAGCAGCTGGAAGTTTAGTGGACATGCTAGATTGTCCAGAGGTGCAAGGTCATGGTGCAAAACAAAAATCATGTCAAAACTGATCATGCGATAAGGTGTTTGACAAAATGCCAAGGGCACTTAGGCATTTCTTGGAGTGGCCAAATTCTCCAGGCTAGTGTCTCCTTGGATGCATGAGAGGGTGGTGAGGTTAGTTTGTGAAAAGCACAAACTTGTTAGTGCAAGTTTTGCAGAACTTCAATTCTGTACAGGAGGTAAATGGCATTATTTCATGAACCAAAAATATTCCAATGAGCCCATCCTCCTAGACATAAGGGTTTTGTAGGGTGTGCTTTAAGCAGGAGAAATGATCAAGGGCAAAAGAGCAAGCAATAATATGGTTGTTGTACAAACCATCAAGTTGGACCAGAATGAAAGTGAGGTTGATTCACTCAAATTTTTCAAAGAACATCATTGGGTTTTTGCATAAAGTTGAAACATACGCTACTACTAACATCCCATAATTTTGGTGGAAGCTAGAAAGAAATATTGAAATAGGTTGTAGTGCAAAATTGCCCACTAGACCAGATTTGAAGAACTCCAAATATCCAATGAATGAAATATCTTTTTGCATAAAAGTGATTTAGAAACATCACATGAAATCTCCAAATTTTGGTGGGATTTTTAAATAAATTTATCAAAGGGTTGCAGTGCAAATGGGGCCCTAAACTTATGAAAAACCATTTTAGAGAGATAAAGCTCAGGGGTAATTAATTATATAAATAATCCTACTGATAAAAGAATTGTTTTATTTGAGAGGGTAAATGAGTCCAATAATAATTGGAAAGTTTTTACTAGGGGTGAAAACTCCACAACTTAGGGGAAAAGAGAGGCTCTGAGATCAAGAATAAATCCAGAAAAATAAAAATTTAATTTCCTGGCAAAATTTTAATTAATAAAACAAGGTTAAAATTTTTGGGGTGTTACATTAAATCATCGACAGTGGCTACAAGTGGGTGGTGGGTGGGCGTTGAATTTCTTCGTCGTCCGCATCCCAACCTTCCTGACCATAGTTCGGCCAGGGCTCTCCTGATAAAGAGAGAGAATTCAGTGAGTTCAGGATGTCGCCGAAGGGCGAGTGCTGAAAGATGTCCGCGGCAGTGAACTCCATTACCGGCGCCCAATCGGATTCGATTGGCAGGGGCGCGGAAGGTTCGGAGTCCGGAGAGGAGTCCGGCGCCTTGGAGTCACGAGCTTCGCAAAGGACAGGGGTGGTGTTCGGCACGATCGCCGTGGAGATCGCAGCCCCTGAGGCGGTGTCCAACCACTCATCCTCGATCGGCGAAGTCGGCTCCGAGCTAAGGGTCGGAGCGGACTATGGTGCGGCCTCCAGGGCACTGTTCGGCGGCAGAGCTAGATCACGCCCATCGAGACAGTGCAGCGCTCTTCGCTGTGGCTCGAATCTGTCGAAGATCAAGTCTCCGCGGATGTCGGCCGTGTAGTTCAAACTCCCAAATATGACCTGATGGCCAGGGGCGTAGCTTTCGATCTGCTCCAGACGGCCTAGCGAATTGGCCTGCAGTGCAAAGCCGCCGAATACGAAGATCTTTCATGGGAGAAAAGTCTCACCCTAGACCGCGTCGTTGTTGATGATTGAAGGAGCCATCGGGCCTAAAGATGACGACACAGAGGAACTCTCAATGAAAGCAACAATGTCGGTGTCAAAACCGGCGGATCTCGGGTAGGGGGTCCCGAACTGTGCGTCTAGGCGGATAGTAACGGGAGACAAGGGACACGATGTTTTTACCCAGGTTCAGACCCTCTCGATGGAGGTAAAACCCTACCACTGCTTGATTAATATTGATGATATGGGTAGTACAAGAGTAGATCTACCACGAGATCAGAGAGGCTAAACCCTAGAAGCTAGCCTATGGTATGATTGTTTTTCGTCCTACGGACTAAAACCCTCCGGTTTATATAGACACCGAAGAGGGTTAGGGCTACACAGAGTCGGTTACAATGGTAGGAGATCTATATATCCGTATCGCCAAGCTTGCCTTCCACGCCAAGGTAAGTCCCATCCGGACACGGGACGAAGTCTTCAATCTTGTATCTTCATAGTCCAGGAGTCTGGCCAAATGTAATAGTTTGGCTATCCGGACACCCCCTAATCTAGGACTCCCTCACCTGCGCCGTCGTCGATGAGGGTCTTGGTAACTTGCACGTTGCTGATGACTGGGGAGCAGAGCATCGGGAGGGCGCCTGCGGTGGCCGCGCACTTGAGCTGATCCGCCGAATTGAAGGTGATGGCGCAATGGGACCACCTGAGCGGACGTGTGGCCTCAAGCTTGGGGAGGAGTGCATTCACTTAGCGAGCAAACTGCTTGAAGATATGTTGCGAGGCTGGGGCTTGTGCTCCCCTAAGATGCAGGCGATGGCACGCGGCTCCTGGAAGCCCCCAGCCCCCTCGTCTTGATGGTGGTCTTCATTCCTTCTTGGTGGCGGCGGTAGCGGAGGAAGGCCAGCATTGCCCTGAGGACGATCGTCACGAGGCTGGTCCCTCCAGGCGCCCTCGCGAGGCTGATCCTACCAGCGGTCCTCACGAGGTCGGTCGCGCCACTCCTGGCGCGGGCCACGATCGTCCCAGCGTCCGCCACCACGTCCTCCTCCTCGGCCGTAGCCCCGGTCATTGCGCTCGGGGCGTTGACCGAAGCGTCCTTCTCGGATGGCTCTGAGCTCTTGACAGTCGCTGGTGTTGTGGGTGTACAGGTTGTGGAAGGCGTAGAAAGGTCGGCTGTTCTTGGATGACTCGGGTTGATCTCTGTCGCGCTTGGTGTCCGGCTCTGCCGCGAGCACGGGTGCTCCCTTGCTCTTCACGTTCTTGGCCTTGGCTTTCTTCTCCTCCACGTCCGCAACCGGGAGCTCAAGGAGGGAGAGGCGCCCTATCTCAGCTCTAGCGCACTTGGTCGCCAGGTTGAACAGCTCCTGAGATGTGCACAAGTCCACGTGGATAGCGAGGTCCTCCTTCATCTTGACGTCGCGGACGCCATCAGAGAACGCGGAGATGATGGCCTCGTCCGTCACCTTGGGGATCTTGAGATGAATGTTGTTGAAGCGCTGGATGTACTTCTGGAGGGTCTCTCCTGGTTGTTGCTTGACGCGACGCAGGTCTCCCGCGGCCAGTGGGCGGTCGCGAGTGCCCTGGAAGTTAGCGATGAAGCGGTCGCGCATCTCGTCCTAGGAGGAGATCGAGCCTGGAGGCAGGTTCAGGAGCCACGAACGGGCGCCATCCTTGAGCGCCATAGGGAACCAGTTCGCCATGACTTTCTCGTTGCCATTTGCCGCTTTGATGCTCAACTCGTAGAGCTGCAGGAACTCCGTGGAGTCAGGGGTGCTATCATAGCGAGGAGGCAGATCTAGCTTGAACTTGCCCGGCCAGGTGACGCTACGCAGCTCGGGAGTGAAGGCGCGACAGCCGGCTATGGTCGCCGGGGCCCGTCTTGGAGGTGGAGCTTGGTCTTGGTGCCCACGCGCCGCCACGGCAAGTGGCGCGGGGCCTTGCCGCGGCAGGTGATCCCTGCGCGGCGGTGCGAGGAGTGGCAGAGTGTTCTCTTGCTGTCGAGGAACTTCTTGACAGCTTCTTTCTTCACGCGCGGGCACCGGACGCGGAGGGTCGCGCCGTGGAGCCGCACGCCTAGGCGCCAAGGCGCCGTCTTGGTGCAGAGGTGGCGGAGGGCGAGGCGGAGAGAGGGACGACACAAGGGAGCCCCCCTACAGCACGGACAAGCTCGGCGATGCGGTCAAGCCAGTCCTCGGAGAGGCCGTCGACCGGGCGGTAGCGCAGGAGCTCGTGCGCCATGAGGAGCGCGGCCCATGCGTCCATGGGAGCACGACGAGCGTGGGACAACGAACCAGCGGGTGTCGGCGATGGAGTGGCGGTGCGGCCGTCCCGCCACACCGAGGGGTGCAGCGAGGACACTTTCTGCTCGTTCCCCAACAGGCCGATGGCGGCGTTGGCGGCAGGCGACAGGGAACGATGAGGTGGCCCGCCGACAGGAGCCGTCTGAGTGATGCGGGTGGCGAGGGCAGCCCGGCGCTCAGCACGAGCACGGCGAGCGTCCGCCATGGAGACGACGGAGCAACTGGACACGGAGCAACGGAAAGGAAGCTTCGGCGCACCCCCTACCTGGCGCTCCAAATGATAGATCACGGGTTCCGGCAAAACCCTTAAGGTTTGAACTATGGGTGCGCGCGAAGTTCTTTCCTCCCTACCGATTCACGCCCTAGCTTGCTAAGATCTCGCGGATGAACTCGATGAACTCACAACACAAAGACACAAGATTTATACTGGTTCGGGCCACCGTTGTGGTGTAATACCCTACTCCAGTGTGGTGGTGGTGGATTGCCTCTTGGGTTGATGATGAATAGTACAAAGGGAAGAACAGCCTCCTGAGGTTGAGGTGTTCTTGTGCTCTGCGAGCTTATGGGTGAGAGGATCGAAGATCGAATCAATCAACCCTACTGCTTATGGGTGGAGGTGGATAGTTCTACTTATATAGGCCCTGGTCCTCTTCCCAAATATTGAGCAGGAAGGGAGCCAAAAACAACCAATTTGAAAGGGGACAGCTAGTACAGCTTATCCTAACAAAAGCGTTCTTCGCCTGCAAAAGGCTCTAGTGGTGACGCCGCCTGGGCTCCATGGTGACCTCCGTCTTGCTGTCCTCCTGGTCTTGGTCTCGTTGCACCGATATGGCAACCTTTGCTTGATGCCTCGGTACTCTGCGCCCGCCATTGCCTCCTTAGCACCAAAGGGGAAACAAGGACACTGCACGCGCTGGCGCCCGCCTGATCTTCATCGTCATGGCTCACATCACGAGAACCTCGCGAGGTTTTCCCTGCCTTGATCAATCCGCTCCTCGCGAGCCAACCTGGTGAGGTCTTGCATTGTCCGCCTCGCGAGGCTTGGCCCCTCGCGAGGGTCTTGGATGCCTTGTTGATGAAGATGGGCCGTACAGGCCCGCTAGCACAGCCACGCGACGGGCTGCAGGCAGGCAAGTCTGGGGACACCCATTCCCAGAACACCGACAGTTCGGTACTTGATCAGTCAGAACAAGAAGAAGTTCGACTACATCAACCGCGTTGTCAAACACTTCCACTTTTGGTCCATGAGGGTATGTGGACACACTCTCCCCCTCTCATTGCTATGCATATCCTAGATAGATCTTGCGTGAGCATAGATTTTTTTTTTGAAATTGCATGCTATGTTCCCCAACAGTGGCATCCGAGCCAGGTCTATGCGTAGATGATATGCACGAGTAGAACACAAAGAGTTTGGGCAGTGATCGTCATACTACTTACCACCAATGTCTTATTTTGATTCGGCGGTATTGTTGGATGAAGCGGCCCGGACCATCCTTACATGACCACGTTCATGAGACCTGTTCCACTGACAGACATGCAACTGGTTTTGCATAAAGGTGGCTGGCGGGTGTCTCTTCCTCTAACTTTGGTTGAATCAAATTTGACTGCGGTCGGTCCTTGTTCAAGGTTAAAACAACAAACTTGATAAATCACCGTTGTGGTTTGATGCGTAGGTAAGAACGGTTCTTAATAGAAGCCCATAGCAGCCACGAAAAACTTGCAACAACAAACTAGAGGATGTCTAACTTGTTTTTGCAGGGCATGTCGTGATGTGATAGGGTCAAGACATGATGTGATATACTTTATTGTATGAGATGATCATGTTTTGTAAAAGTTACCGGCAACTGGCAGAAGCCTGATGGTTTTCGCTTTATTGTATGAAATGCAAACACCATGTAATTGCTTTACTTTATCACTATGCATTAGCAATAGTTGTAGAAGCAATAGTTGGCGAGACGACCATGAGGCTACGATGGAGATCAAGGTGTCAAGCCGGTGACTATGGAGATCATGACGGTGCTTTGGAGATGGCGATCGAAGGCACAAGATGATGATGGCCATATCATGTCACATATTTCGATTGCATGTGATGTTTATCTTTTATGCGTCTTATTTTGCTTCGTACGACGGTAGCATTATAAGATGATCCCTTACTAAAATTTCAAGGTATAAGTGTCCTCCCTATGTATGCACTATTGCAACAGTTCATCGTGCTGAGACACAACATGATGATCGGGTGTGATAAGCTCTAGGTTCACATACAACGGGTGCAAGACAGTTTTTCACATGCGGAATACTCGGGTTAAACATGACGACCCTAGCATGTACAGACATGGCCTCGGAACACTGGAGACCGAAAGGTCGAACGTGAATCATATAGTAGATATGATCAACATAGATATGTTCACCATTGATGACTACTCCATCTCACGTGATGATTAGACATGGTTTAGTTGATTTGGATCACGTATCATTTAGATGACTTGAGGGATGTCTATCTAAGTGGGAGTTCTTAAGTAATTTGATTAATTGAACTTAATTTATCATGAACTTAGTCCTAATAGTATTTGCATATCTATGTTGTAGATCAATAGCTCACGTTGTAGCTCCCCTATGTTTTTGATATGTTCCTAGATAAAACTAAGTTGAAAGATGATAGTATAAATGATGTGGACTGGATCCGTGATCTGAGGATTATCCTCATTGCTGCATAGAGGAATTATGTCCTTGATGCACCGCTAGGTGACAAACCTATCGCAGGAGCAGATGCATACATTATGAACGTTTGACAAGCTCGGTATGATGACTACTTGATAGTTTAGTGCACCATGCTTTACGGCTTAGAACTGGGACTTCAAGAATGTTTTAAACAACACGGAGCATATGAGATGTTCCAAGAACTGAAAATTAGTATTTCAGACTCCCGCCCGAGTCAAGAAGTATCAGACCTTTGACAAGTACTTTTCCTACAAGATGGAGCAGAATAGCTCAACCAGTGAGCATGTGCTCAGAACGTCTGAGTACTACAATCGCTTGAACAAAGTGGGAGTTAATCTTCCAGATAAGATAGTGATTGACAAAGTTCTCTAGTCACTATCACCAAGTTACTGGAACTTTGTGATGAACTATAATATGCAGGAGATGATGGAACGATTCCCAAGTTCTTCGTGATGCTGAAATCAACGAAGGTAGAAATCAAGAATGAGCTCTCGGCATTCTGGGAACGGGGTCCCTAGACTTGTCTGCCTGTAGCCCAGAGCGTGGCTCCACCAGCGGCCCCATACGGCCCATCTTCACCAGCAAAACACTCAAGACCCGCGCGAGGGGCCAAGCCTCACGAGCTGGACGACGCAAGACCTCCTCAGGGGCGGCCTCACCAGGCTGGCTTGCGAGGAGCAGAGAGATCAAGGCAAGGGGCACCTCGCGAGGTCCCTGTGATGCAAGCCATGACGACCATGGCCAGGCGGTCGCCAGCGCGCGTAGTGTCCTCGTTTCCTCTTTGGTGCGAAATAGGCACGCGCAGGCAAGGAGTCCCGAGGTATCATGCAAAGGTTTCCATATTGGTGCAACGAGACCAAGAGCAGAAGGACGGCAAGACGGAGGTCACTGTGGAGCCCAAGACGGCATCATCACCAGAGCCTTTGGCAGGGGAAGACTACTTTTGTCAGTATAACTTGTACTAGCTGTCCCCCTTCAAACATGGCCGTTGTGGGATCCCTTCCCACTCAATATTTGGGAAGAGGACCAAGGCCTCTATAAATAGGAATAGCCACCACCATAGAGAGGGACAGATCTAGACCGGCTGGAGAGACACCACACCAGCTCACCAAGCACAAGAACACCTCTCCTCAGGAGGCTGTTCTTCCCTTGTAACTGTTCATCCTCAGCCCAAGAGGCAATCCACCACACCACACTGGAGTAGGGTATTACACCACAACGGTGGCCCGAACCAGTATAAACCTTGTGACTTTTGTTCTTTGGGTTCCTCGAGCTAGGCCGTGAGATCATGGTGCGCGTGAGCTAGGGGAAGGAGAGATCTTCGTGCACACCCCAGTATTTGAACCTCAAGGGTTTTGCCGAAACCTGAAATCCAACATTTGGCGCGCCAGGTAGGGGTGCGCTGAAGCTTTCCTCTCATCGATCCATGCTTCGCCACTCCACCAAGTTCATGGCCGATGCTCGCCGGGCCCGTGCTGAGCTCCGGGCCGCTTTCGCCACCCTTGTCGCTCAGACAGCCCCTGTCGGTGGCCCTCCCCGTTGTTCTCCGTCACCCGCCACCAACGCTGCTACCGGTCCGGCAGGAAACGAGCAGCAAGCGTCCTCTCTGCACCCTTCTGTGCGGAGGGACGGCCGCACCGCCACTCCGTCGCTGACACCAGCCGGCTCGTCATCTCACGCTCGTCACGCTCCCGCAGACACGCAGGCAGCACTGCTCATGGCGCGCGAGCTCCTGCGCTACCGCCCGGTCGACGACCTCTATGAGGACTGGTTGGACCGCATCGCTGAGCTCGTCAGCGCTGCAGGGGGCTCTCCTGCACCGTCCCTCTCGCTGCCTCTCCCTCCGCCAGCTGCAGGCGACGTAGCTCACGGAGCACCTCCACCACCTCTGCACCAAGACGGCGCCTTGGCTCCAAGACACGCGCCCGAGCAGCAAGACTCGCCGCGCCGGGCACCCACGCGAGAAGAAGGAGGCTGCCAAGAAGTTCCCCGACCGCAAAAAAATGCTCCACCGCTCCCAGCACCACCACGTCAGGTTCGCCTGCCACGGTAGGGCCACGCGCCGCTTGCCGTGGCGGCGCGGGGACAACAAGATCAAGCTCTGCCCCCACGACGGGCCCCGGTGGCCACGGCCGGCTGCTGCGCCTTCACTCCTTAGCTGTGTGGCATTGTCTGGCCGGGCAAGTTCAAGCCGGATCTGCCTCCTCGCTACGACGGCACCCCCAACCCTGCGGAGTTCTTACAGCTCTTCGAGCTGAGCATCGAGCCAGCCAACGGTGACGAAAAGGTCATGGTGAATTGGTTCCCCATGGCTCTCAGGGATGGCGCCTGCTCGTGGCTCCTGAACCTGCCCCTGGGCTCGATCTCCTCCTGGGATGAGATGTGTGACCGCTTCGTTGCCAACTTCCAGGGCACTCGCGACCGCCCTCCGGCCGCGGGTGACCTGCGCCGTATCAAGCAACAGCCAGGAGAGACCCTACAGAAGTACATCCAGCGCTTCAACAGCGTTCGACTCAAGATCCCCAAGGTGATGGACGAGGCCATCATTTTGGCGTTTTCCGATGGCGTCTGCGATGTCAAGATGAAGGAGGAGCTCGCCATCCACGAGGAGCTATGCATGGCTCTGGAGCTGTTCAAACTGGCAACCAAGTGCGCGAGAGCTGAGGAAGGGCGCCTTTCCCTCCTCGAGCCTGCTACCAACCCAGAAGAGAAGAAACCCAAGGCCAAGGACGTAAAGCGCAAGGGGGTGGCTGTGCTTGCAGCGGAGCCTGATATGAAGCGCGGCCGGGACCATCTCGAGTCGTCCAAGAGCAGCCGACTGTTCTGCGGCTTCCACAACATACACAGCTGTCGGGGAAACAACACCTATGGGATGACAGGAATCCCTACTACGGTTGACGGGGCGCGGGGTTGTGAGAAGAGTAGGTTTAGGAATCAGAACATAGTTCGTTTACCCAGGTTCGGGCCGCGAGGATCTGTAATACCCTAGTCTTGCTTTGGTGTGTATTTGAAGGAGTACTTAAGCTCTCGAACTAGCTATGGTCGGTCTGTAGTTCAATATAGCCGAATCCCTCTCCTGGTCGCCTCGGGCCTCCTTTTATAGGCAAAAGGGGTCGCTACAGTGGCACACAGGAGGTGGAAAGGTCTACAGTGCGCGAGCTTATCGCCCGACGTTACAGGACAAAGTGCATTCAATGCACTACTTAGGTGTCCATTAGCTTTATTGGGGACGGGAACGAGGCCCGTCCTATCCGTCCCAGCTCTGCCTTGCTTTGACACGCGTCCAGGCCAGCGATGCGTGCGGCGCCATGTAGGCAGGCAGGCTGCTGAGGTGGCGCGGTGGTGGAGCGTTCACGAAGATCTACATGCCACCACGCAGGTGCTTGCTGAGTTGGCCTGGAAGCCGCATGTGGCCACGCAGGTGCCTGCCCAGCTGGTTGGGCTGGCTGCTGCATGCGAATGGCGGCGGAGCCTTGGCTGGTGCGGGCCTAGCAGTGGCCCTGCTGGCGCCCTCGGCAAGGGCCTTGTCGGGGGCCCGTCAAGGGTCTTGTTGTGGCGTCGCAGTTGTCCCCGGCTAGGATCCCGCTGAGGGTCGCCTTCTTCTGGTCCTCATCTGATCTTGACAAAGATCTGCATGCCACCACGGGGGTGCCTCCCGAGCCCTGGTTCCAATGTGGTTGGTGGGGTCGGAAATCGTGGGCTCAAGGGAGGCTCGCTCTGTTGGCATCGGGCAGGCTGCCCTGACAAGGCCCTTGCCGAGGGAGTCTACCTTGCCTCCTTTCCCTCTTATGTTCATGGTCTTGGCGTTGCCTTGGACGTCTTGTGCTTTGGCTTCTTCCCGGTTTCCTTCCTCTTCCCTGCTTAGCGTGGCCGTGGGCGCGGCTCTGACTGTCCGTGCACAAGTAAAGGGGTACAAAGGAGTAGCCCTACTTTAGTACATCGACAGGAGCCCTGTCGGAGTAATGGGCCACGGGTAGGCTAACCCGAGCCCCAGAACCTTTCAAGACATCGGGACAGACTGCGCCCCTCAAGTACCTGCGGCAACTCCAAGATAAGCCGAGTCCCGGAGGCGACTCCAAGACAAGCCGAGTCCCAGAGGTGACTCCAAGATAAGCCGAGTCCCGGAGGTGACTCCAAGACAATCCGAGTCCCAAGGCGACTCCAGGACAAGCCGAGTCCCCAAGGCGAGTCCAAGACAAGCCGAGTCTCCAAGGCGACTCCAGGTAAAGCCAGTCCCAGAGGTGACTCCCCAGAGGCCAACTACGGAAGTCGGCCTGCAACTCCAACCACCCTGTTATTTAAGGGCAGGTATGGCCACAGCGCGCCGTACTCGCGGAGATCTCCGCCCGGCGCGGCACTGTCGCCATGCCAGCCCTGACATCAGCTCCTTGGGGCGGGGCCCTGTGCCCACGACGGTCTGTCTGTACGGCCCGGAGACGGCGCGCCCACCAGTCAGCGAGAGTACAGAAGACGGCAAGAGCGCCCAGAGTCGGACCCGTTGGGAGTCGGCCCCCAGGAGTCGGCCGGCCCCTCCCACGGGTCCCTCAAGCCATTAACCAGACACGACAGGTGTCGTGGAATTGTCACGGCAGATGTCCTCGTGAAAGGACTTAGTCGCAGGGCCATCGTACGGGTTAACTTAGAGGGGTTAAAGCGGACACAAAGACACGGAGTTATACTAGTTCGCCCTTCGATGAAGGTAAAGCCTACGCCTAGTTGTGATGGGATTGATGTGATTTCGGCGATTAGGGAGCTATAGCTTCGCTTAAGCCTCAATTGTTCTGTCCTTAACCGCCGCCGGTCGCCCCTTATATACACGGGTTGACGCCTCGCCGGTCTACAGAGTCCCGATCCGCTTATACAAGTGTCCGCTCGGTCTCTTCTTTCTTATCTTACAAAGACAAGTTACATGACTAAGGCGGTTTACATTTATGGATCCTAATCCGCCTCGGGCTCGGGCCTCGACCTTCATGGGCCTGGGTTGTAGATTTAGGGTAAACCGCCCTTCAGGCGGTTTATATTCAGTAGTTATATCCCCAACATTAGGCCCCAGATTGACTTGAACCGTTCATGTTAATCTTCAACACCTTCAGAAACTCGAATCTCCTTCAGATTTCGTGAAACCGCCATCTGCTTGAACCGCCATGACGCTATCTTCCAACCACAGCAACAGGCGCTTTGACGCTCATCTTTAATAAAGAAATCCAAACAAGAAGATTCCTTCATTTAATACTATCCGAAATCGAGGCGATCGCTGCGCCGTCCGCCGCTTTTGACTCTCGATTCTCGCCGTTAATTGCCCTGCTTCCTTATAAATAGACCGCCGACCCTTTTTCTTCTTCTTCCGCTTCTTCTTCCTCGCGACGTTCCGCCTGAAGCTCCGCCACGCCGCCGACCTTCGACTGTCAGCAGGCAGCGCCAGTCGCTGCATCAACCTGACTGACCAGAAGCTTTTAGCGCCACGCCGGGCGATCGTAAGGCTCCTCTTCGAGCCCTAGATCCGCATCCGAAGGTCCCTGCTCATCTTGTAGTTCATAGGTGTTCATCGAGTGTCCTCATACCTGCCTCTGCCATGGCCGTATGATTCAAACGTAGCATACATCTCTGTGCAGCGATCGCTCCGCCGCCGCTTAACTCTTTGTGCATCTTTCATTTTGTTCAGATCATCTTGTTTAGAACGCACGAACCTTCCCGCCTCTATGAGGCTTGCCTAGGTCGCAGAAATTTTTCTCACTGAACCTTCGGTAGATCTAAATCACCTCCATTCGCATGTGAAATCTGTTTCGTCCATACTTAGTAGATTTTCCAGTTCTGTCTCTCTCGGCGGTTTGACTTTTGATAGCTAATCCGCTACCCATTAGTCCTCGCTAAACCGAATTGGAAACTGGCTGTCAATCGCCGTTTAACATTTTATAATGTGTCTAAACCGTTAACGGTGAATCGCTTTTTCCTTTCCTTTCGCAGTTTTAGTCTTCCGGAATGGCCAAGCAATTCTCAGCTTGCAATTGGGTCCGGTCCAAGATCACTGAAACGCAACTCAACGGATACCGAATGCGCTTTGGCTTCAAAAAATGTCCTCCACTGGCGCTTTGGCTTCAAAAAATGTCCTCCACTGGCGTGTTCCGGATGCCGAATTCCCTCCCGATCCGCAAGAAGGAGAAGTAATTGTGTTTATGCAGCACTTAGACCAGGGATTCAGCCCGCCCGGATCAAAATTCTTCCGGGATGTCCTTGCAAGTTTTCAACTCCATCCGCAGGATATTGGCCCCAACTCTGGTCAAACATATGCAATTTTCAAGTTTTCGTGAAGTCTATCTTCAAGAAGAACCATCTCTGGAGCTGTTCCGGGATTTCTTTCACTTGAACCGCCAGACAGAATTTTCTCGATGGTCCCAACACGTAGCTGGGCGGCGCTTTCAATCCGTAAAAGGAAGGAAGTGGACTTTCTCACGCCAAACACCATAGCCATCCAAAAGATTGGAACCAAACCTGGTTCTACCGCCGAACACTGCTCCCGATAACGAGAATCCTTTGCCGGGTTACCGCCCTCACCGCTCAGCAACCATCATCCGCTGTTTTACGCTTGACCGCCATGAACGGAAGAACTTTGCGCCAAATTATCAAGCTCCGGCTTTAATGGCCAATGGCTTAACTGGTGTGGACCTTGTGCGGTGTTGGGTTTCTTGGGGCGTTTTGCCACTAAGCCGCCGCCCGGATTGATGCACGAATACACCGCAGCCTCCAAGACCCTCAAAGACGCCACGAGCTACCAATAACAGAGCTTGAAGTCACAGAGACAAGTGAAGCGGATGCTTGATGAACCGATCTCGCTCGCAGCCAAACCGGTTGGCTTCTTCGTGTTGCCAATAAACCGCCATGTAGGCTCTACTCACCGCTCGACATTAATGCCTTGTTGATATATATTAATCCTTGTTGCTTCTCAAGCTAACAGCTCCTTCCGGAAGCGCACTAAACCGCCCGGCTCCGCGTAAAGTCCAAGGCCACCAAGAAGGCTGGCAAGAGGAAACCGCCGAGTCTTTTGATCCGCCGAAGACGAAGATTCGAAGTTGAGGTAAAGCTTGATATCTCGAGGAGTCGCCAGAAACCGCTCTCCTCTTTGTGTTTCTTCTTGCTTGTAGCTTGTTCCTTTTTATTCCTCCTTTTATCGACAATTTTAACTCCTAGATGATGTCGAGGCCACCATGCCGACCATGTTGAGGTAATCTTTCTTTCTTCCGAATCCGACTCGCATCGTTAAAAGAACTCGCCGCCACAGTCCGGAAAGTGAAAAATCTCATTCCTATGCTCATCTGAATCCAAACCTGTCCTTGAAGACACAGAGGCTGAAGAGCGCCAGACAACCCGCACAAGGCCAACAAATTACCTCATCCGTTTACTCGGACACACCAACCCGAAAACGCCGCCAGAGGTGATTTGTTCTCCTAAAAGCGCTACCTTTAAAAGGTTTCTTCCGATGTCCTCTCAATCCGTCTGACCCGAATTATCAGGCCTCTTCCAAGTCCTCTGGCGGTTCATCAACCACGAATCGCCTCCGCTTAAAGTTGCTGCAGGGTACGCACCATACTTCTGTCCCGCCAATTCGCTTATATTTGCATTGGTCGGTTTATCTTATTCTAATTTGAACACTGCAGCACCAAGGCTCGCTTGAGCAAAAAGCTAAAACCCTTGACCCTATCATGGATGTTGATCCGGAGAAAACCCTAGAGCAGCATGGCGAAAATCTCGAGGTCGCTAAAATAGCTCGCGAAGTTGTACCAAGACGACATCGCTGATCCGCCGGAGACCGAACCGAGGCCCAAGTGGAAACCTCGTGATCCTGCTCCACCGAGTCCGCCACAGAGCGGGTCGTGATTGTTGAACCGCCGAGCCAAAGTACGGGCCACCAAGCCCAAAGAAGACCGCCGGTCTGGCCAGCCCAGCCAAAAATGATGATGTTATCGTGACAGGCACTGGCTACACCACTCCCAGCCAACCGGTCGCTTTAGCAAAACACAGCGCCAAGGAAGATTCTACTACTATGAGCAAAGATAAGGGGAAAACTGATCTGTCAGCTTATGACGCACCTCTCCGCCCAAGAACTTCACTCCGGCTTCAACCGCTCTACACAAGCCGTGACTTTGAAGTCGGTCCGTAAATCGCATGAAGGACCGCTATGAGGTAAGGAGTTATGCCTTTCTTGTACATTTGCTGTATAGTAGCCCCCAAGGGTCGGTTCAACTTAGCATAGTTAAACCGGCACTTGACTTTGCATAGAAAACATACGCCTTAAACTGCAAAGATCAGAGTTCTAAGGGTCGGTTCAACTTAGCATAGTTAAACCGCACTTAACTTCTCAGATCCCATAGCAAACTGAGATCAACTAGCCATTAGCCCCCAAGTGCCAAGTTGAATACTTGTATTGAGCTTGGGACTTTATAATGAAACAACTAACGTGTTCCCTTTGTTATCGTAATGAAATATACCAAAGAAACCGCAACTCAAGGACCTTCGTGCTAACTGAAACTCAACAAGCGTAAACCACCAAGGCCAAGGATGAATTGAAAACTGCCTTGGCCACTATGGAACAGCTGAAGGAGTGGTATAAACCGAAGGGCCAACTGGGACACCGAAAAGGCCGGTTTGAAAAACGGGCGAAGATGCCGAATCAGCTCTTAAACCGGTGATCAAGAGCTTACTGACTAAAGCGCCAAGTTCATGCCATGACCTCTCGCCATCTTCGTAAGAAAATTTGCACCGATTACCCTTGCTTTGATATTTTCACGGTTTAACCTGAGCTGTCTCAAACCGTGCAGGCAAGCGTATTGCTCATCCGGCTCGATTCGCGGAAGAAGCTCAAGGCCGCTTACACGCTGATTGAGCAGCTGTATACCGGCGCCCAGCGAGTCATATGCGCCACATCGCACGACAACACTGCTCCGCCCTGATCAAAGATACACCGGACCGGCTGTCCATGGTTCCGGGCAGCTTGAAGAGTTGAAACGATCCGCGCCCGGCTGGCACTTCATCGTTTCTAACTCGCGCCAAGGCATGGATAGCGGATCTTGATCCGCCGACATAGCCAAGGGTTTCCCAGCGCCAAGAGAACGGTGAAGCCTTTGATAATGACGCTCAAACGAATAACAAAGGAGATGCGTTCACCGGCGAAGTCAACTCGGCAGCAGGTTAACCCGCGTTCACCGCTTTTTATGATGCAAACAACAAGCGGGTGGAGTTTGTCATTCCGAAGTGCGAGCCTTGTTCCTCCAATCCGTAAGCACACTTATGCCCTCGACGCTGATCCGCTGAGCTTATAAGTGAAGAGGCTGTCTTTCGTGCCTTAACCCGGATTGACTGGTCTACCAATGACTTCGGGCTTTGGGTGATGAAGAGGAAGAAGTTGAACCGACGCCAGCGCCTCTTCCTCACGCCAACCCAGCGAAGAAGCTTAATCCGCTGCCGGGTGATGCATCGTAAACTGCTAGTCATAACGCCATGCAAAACACCGGCCTTGGAAGGCTTTGTAATAGAATAGCTAGCACTTTGTTTTTGAACATGCTTTATGCTCTCGGCCAGAACCTTCAAGCAGAGGTGCTGATACTTTGGTTTGAAACCTTCAATGCATTTTGCCTGCAATCACAATTTTAAACCGCCACGGCGGCTTGTGTCGCCACCGGCTTGTGATGCCGATATATTTATATAAGAAAATATTGATGTATATGCTCAAATCTTTGTGATACAAAAAATACCTGCCAGCGCCGGGCATGCAATTGGCTTAGCGCCAAAGGAGAAAACAACTCCAGAAAGCGATAATGCCGGTTTACCGTGGTAAACCGTGGTTGGTCATGACAAGCCCCTGTTACTCCATAATGGATGTTAACAGAAAAAATCAAACCGAGACAAATATCTCCGGGAAAAATAGACCGAATTCCATTAATTGACAGATCGAACCGGTTTAAAGAGGTCATCGGTTTAAAAAAGGCCAATAAAAATCAAACAACAGCTATGAAATCAATACGGAAGCAAAGGCAATTATAAAACCGTTTGCAAGAAGAGGCTTTATCGAGCCTCGATCGATGGTGTTACCATGGTCGGACAGACCAAGCTCCCCATAAGGTGTAGCGATGGTTCAAGTCAGCCAGCCCCCAACTCGAAACCGTGGCATTATGCCGATCAAGTGGCATGGAATGGTTCGGGTTCACCAAGCCCCCAAGTGATTCTATGGCCTTAGGCCGACCAAGAGGCGGACTGGTTCAGATGTGACCATGTCCCTGCGATCTGGTGGCTTTACCATCAAAAGGTGTTGCATTGGTTCGACACCACCAAGCCCCCAAGTGACATAAAAACTTCAAAAGCAAGATCAAGGGCTAAACCGAGGCTGCTTTGCAACAACAACTCCATGTACCCAAACCGACTTTTACGTAACGGATACCCCGCTTAGCCGAGGCTCCGTTTATTGCTTTTATCATAATATATACATTGTCTTAATATGTACATAAGTGGAGCCGATGGCTCGTATAATAAGGTCAAGATGAGCTATGTTCCACGGCTCGTTGGTCTCCTCTTCCGACGCGGCGTGAGTCTTTTCGCCTCAACATCAATCGATAGTATGACCTGCCAGCAGATTCTGCTGACCACAAAGGGCCCTTCCCAAGGTGGGGATAGCTGTGCATATCTGTCGGTCTTGAATGAGCCAAGCACCAAGTCTCCTTCCTAAAAGGTTCTTGTTCTAACCCACGATCGTGATAACGATTTAAGATCCTGCTGGTAAATCGCCGAACGAGCAGCCGCCATATCTCGCTTCTTCATCCAGCCGATCCAAAGCGCCCTGCCGGCTGCCTCGCTATCGGCCTCAACATAGGCTGCCACGCTGGGCGAAGTCATGACGGATATCGCAAGGAAGGACCTCCTCCACCCATAGACCATAAAGAACGGTGTGTATCCAAAGGATCTGTTAGGGTAGTATTGATACTCCATATCACGATGGTAGCTCTTCTACCCAACAACCCGGCCCTCTCTAAAGGGACCATAAGCCGGGTTTGATACCTCTCAAGATCTCCCGATTAGCTCTGCTCGCTGACCATTGACTGCGGGTGGGCCATCAAGAAACGCTGCCGGATGTGCTCGCTCACAAAACTCCTTCATGGCTCCCTTGGACAAATTGGTGCCATTGTCCGTGATGATACTGTGGAAACCCAAACCGAAGATCACCCTTTTATGAACTGAACCGCCGCGGGTCAAGATCACACTTGCTAATGTGCTCTCGCCGACCCACTTTG
The DNA here is from genome assembly GCA_021605205.1 of Aegilops longissima. Classification (NCBI taxonomy): domain Eukaryota; kingdom Viridiplantae; phylum Streptophyta; class Magnoliopsida; order Poales; family Poaceae; genus Aegilops; species Aegilops longissima. The sequence continues at coordinate 4,861,326 of CM038680.1, read as the reverse complement.
TAAACTTGTCAACCGCGACCAGCAAGTGTGTTTTCTTGTCCTTGGACCTTTTAAAAGGCCCCACCATGTCCAGCCCCAAGTTGCAAACGGCCAAGTAATTGAATCATCCTCACCCTCGAGCCGGTATGTGAGCACGCCTAGAAAACTTCGCAACCATCACATCGCTCGACCAGTTCCTCCGCATCAAGATGGGCAGTCAACCAATAAAACCATGGCGGAACGCTGGCCACCAAGGATTTTGAACCGCGTGATGACCACAGCCCCTTCATGGATCTCACGCAATATCTCACGGCCTTCCTCGGGGACACACAACGCTGAAACGCCTCGACACGCCGCAATGATGCAACTCGCCATTATATATGGTCATAGACTTAGACCGCCAATTATCTGTCGGGCCAACGCCTCATCTTCCGTAACTCGCCCGTTCATGTATGCCAAATAAGGGAGCGCCCAACCGAATGACATGCAAGGTTGCCACCAACCGAGCCTCCGGATCAGGAATAGCCAAATCTACTTCATCAGAAGCTTAATCGACGGATTGTGCAAGACGTCAAGGAAGACATTGGGCGGACCGGTTTACGTTGAGAGCCCAGCCGCTTAAAGCATCCGCCGCTTCGTTCTTCCGACGATCCACATGGTCCACCTGATATCCTTTAAAGTATCCCGCAACAACATCCACCTCCCGACGGTATGCAGCCATGAGTGGATCTTTGAATCCTAAGTACTGACACTTGCTAGGCCACCAAGTCCGAGTAACCAAAGCATTTAACCCGCTGAGATTCATCTCCTTAGCCATCCGGAGACCGTGGAGCAAAGCTTCATACTCAGCTGCATTGTTAGTACAAGGAACATTGCGGAGAACGAATAGAACTTGTCACCTCGGGGAAGTTAACACGACTCCAGCCCCGAGCCCTCCAATTGCTCGGACCCATCAAAGTGGATGGTCCAATAGGTATGATCCGCTTTTCTTCAGCGCTTGCAACTCCGGCCCAATCATTAATGAAATCCACAAGTGCCTGAGATTTTACTGCCGTCCGAGGCACATACCTTAAACCGTGCGGCCCAAGTTCTATAGCCCACTTAGCAATCCGGCCAGTCGCTTCCCGGTTCTGTATGATATCGCCCAAAGGAGCTGAACTGACCACCGTGATGGGGTGCCCCTGAAAATATTGCTTCAGCTTCCGGCTTGCCATAAAAACTCCATATACCAGCTTCTGCCAATGCGGATATCTTTGCTTAGACTCAATGAGGACCTCGCTGATGTAATAAACCGCCGCTGAACCGATACTCCTTCCTTGCCTCCTTCCGCTCCACCACAATGGCTACGCTGACGCCCCGGCATTAGCAGCAACATATAATGTAAGCGGCCTTGTCAATGGGAGTGGCGAGAACAAAGCGGGTTGGCTAACCGCCGCTTAAGTCCTCCAATGCTTCATCGGCGGCTGAACCTGCATAAACCGATCCGCTTCTTCAAAGATTCCGTACAAAGGAATGGCCTTCTCCTAGGCGGCCGATAAACCGCTTAGCGCGGCAATCCGACCCGCCAATCGCTGGACATCATTGATGCACTTTGGCTTAGCCAAGGAGGTGATAGCTGTAATTTTATCCGGATTAGCTTCAATCCCCCTGTTGGACACAAGAAAACCCAATAACTTGCCTGCCGGAACACCGAAGACACACTTAGCCGGGTTGAGCATCATCTTGTACACCCGCAAGTTGTCAAAGGTTTCTTTTAGATCCTCAATCAAGGTTTCCTTCTTCCTTGACTTAACCACGATATCATCCACATAAGCATGCACGTTACGGCCGATCTGTTCGTGCAAGCAATTCAGACGTTAACGCTGATAAGTTGCTTGGGCGCTTGAGTCCAAAAGGCATAGACACATAGCGAAGGCTCCAAAGGGAGTGATAAACGCCGCCTTCTCCTGGTCCTAACCGCCATTTTAATCTGATGATATCCGAATATGCATCCAAAAGCTCAACGCCACAACCCGCCATAGCATCAATAATCTGATCAATGCGGGGGAGGGCGAAAGGATCTGCTGGACAAGCTTTGTTAAGGTCTGTGTAATCCACACACATGCGCCAAGTGCCATTATTCTAAGGACCAACACCGGATTAGCAAGCCACTCTGGATGGAAAACTTCAACGATAAACCCTGCCGCTAAGAGCCTGGCAACCTCCTATCCAATGGCCTTGCGCCTGTCCTCGTTAAACCGGCGAAGAAATTGCTTTACCGGTCTGTATTTGGGATCAACATTAAGAGTGTGCTCATCGAGTTCCCTCGGTACACCTGGCATGTCAGAAGGTTTCCATGCGAAGATGTCCCGATTCTCACGGATGAACTCGATGAGCGCGCTTTCCTATTTAGGATCCAAGTTAGCACCGATGGTGAACTGCTTGGACGAATCGCCGCACAAAATCAACAAGTTTAGTCTCAGCCCGATTTAAACTTCAAACCGGATCGTGTTCTGAGTTGGCTTCTTCAACGGGTCATATCCGCCGGATCAACATTGTCCTTGTAATACTTTAGCTCTTCAAGTGGCACAAACCGACTGCAGAAGCCGCATCACCTTCCTCGCACTCCAAAGCGATCCGGCGGCTTCCATGAACCGTTATCGCCCCTTTGTGACCCGCATCTTCAGCTGCAAATAGACGTAATAAGGCCGTGCCATAAACTTAGTGATAAGCCGTCACCAAATAGGGCGTGGTAAGGGCTTTGAATTTTCACCACTTCAAACGCCAATGTTTCCGATCCGAGTCATGTTCATCCCCAAAGGCCACCTCCAGAGCTATCTTACCGACCGGTATGCTGACTTGCTGTGCACCACACCGTGAAACACCGTGGCTGGACGGCCCGAGATGCTTATCACCAACCCCATACGCCGGAAGGTCTCGTAGTACGTGATGTTGATGCTGCTCCTCCATCCATAAGCACTTTGGTAAACTTGTATCCTCCCACCGAGGTGCCACCACTAGGCTAGTTGACCCGGATTGTAAACCCGGGAGGATGATCCTCTCGCCCATACAATAGGCTGCTCGACCAGCGAGGTAATGCGGTGCGGCGGTTCAACAACACTGACCGCCCGCTTCTGAAGTTTTCGGTCTCGTCTGTCCAAGCTGGTGGTAAATACATGGTATTGTCCACCATTCAACTGCTTTGGATTACTTTGGTAACCCGACTGCTGCTGTTGTTGATTGTAACCCCTTGGTTCTCATTGTTCTGATTGTTCGACACTCGATTGCCTTGCCCGCCCGGATTACCACCAACCTCGGGCCGGAATTTCTCCATCAGAATCCGGGCGGACCTCGAACCACCGCCGAGCCCTTGATCATACCGAAAGCATTAGAGTTTTTGAACTCCTGCATAATATAACAATCCTTCCGAGGTGGTTCGCTGGTGCCTCCTTCGCCCCATGCTTCGGACAAGGTTGATTCAATAGGTAATTCAAACGATCCGGATTGTGACCTTGCGCACCGCCCGGTTTGATTGCTTACCCTTGCGCCGCTGACCCTTGTCCTCGCTGTTGGTGTTGGCTACAAAACCCATGTTACCGCTTGTTTTACGCTTGTTTCCTCCATTGCTCGCCGATCGATGTTGCCTCTCGAGTTGCTGTTCTGTTTTCCTTCCCTACTTCGTCATCCTCGCACTCGGGATCCTTGGTACTATCGTAATCAGCATACTTTACCAAAACGCCCATGAGAGTGCCCATGTCATTGCAAAACGCTTCATGCACCCAGCTTCAACTTCAACGGTTCGAACCGCAGTTGGCTTCTAGGGTTAAGATCGCGAATCAGGGTTGATCCGTCTCGATGAATGTAAAACCTCCAAACGCTGGGGCGCACTCCAATGGGTTGTAGATTCTCCTCTGCGCTCGACACAAGCCGCCAAATCCACCATGCATATGGGCTGTTTACAGGTGTCTTTAAAATTTTGAATGAACCGGTCCGCAATCGGGTCCATGAACTGACTGAGTTAGGCGGCAAGTTTTTCAACCAAGCACGAGCCGCACTCTTCCAACATCATGGTGAAATACTTCGCACACGCAGCTTCATCCACATCCAGATCTCCATGGCCATCTCATAGCTTTCTATCCATGCTTCGAGCCAAATCGGCGTATAATTGGGCACCTTATGTGGCCCTTTGAAGTCCTTGGGCAAACGACGTTGCGTAAAGCGGGACGAGGCAAGGCACCCCAAAGAGCCGTGACGTGACTTCTGTTCAAGATGGTCGGACGAACCGCGCGAGCTGATGATCCTCAGTTGTACCGCTAACTCGGCCTCCCCACGTGTTCTCGCCCGTCCACCACCACTTGAGCGCTCTTCGGCCACCCGCCGGGTTGTTGCCGAGGCGGACCGCTGCGCATTGCTTGATACGGCCTGTTCGTCGGCGTCGGCTGTAACTCCGGCTTGGGCGGGGGTGGAGTGGATCCGATCCCGACTCGTATGAATACGCTTCCCTATTGAGCCAGGCCGCCCCGAGGAGCTCCTTAACCCGGCGGTTCTACCGCCGTGGTGAATCACCTTCAATTGAATCGCTTCCAACCGTGCCGCAGCCGCAACAAGATTATCCATCGGGTTGGAGTAGTGACCCGAGGTGTTCAGACAACCTGGGCGCGCCGTATGATGCGCGCCGTATGATGGCGAGGCAGATCTATCACAAGGGCTGAATCGGGCGCCCGTCCAAAGTGCTTCCGCGCGGTTCACCACCCGCGGATTACTGGTCCTCGCTACCGTATTGAAGAGCTTCTTCCTCGAAACTCAAGGTAAACGGATCTGTACTTTCTTTTCATGACTTCATGTGACGCACTCTGATCCAGCATGAGCCTATAAGCCTGTGCATCCAAAGCGGCCCGTTCCGCCGCCATCCTCACGGTGGGCGCCAACTGTCATGGAATTGTCACGGCAGATGTCCTCGTGAAAGGACTTAGTCGCAGGGCCATCGTACGGGTTAACTTAGAGGGGTTAAAGCGGACACAAAGACACGGAGTTATACTAGTTCGCCCCTTCGATGAAGGTAAAGCCTACGCCTAGTTGTGATGAGATTGATGTGATTTCGGGCGATTAAGGAGCTATAGGTTCGCTTAAGCCTCAATTGTTCTGCCCTTAACCGCCGCTGGTCGCCCCTTATATACACGGGTTGACGCTCGGTCGTTCTACAGAGTCCCGATCCGGCTTATACAAGTGTCCTGCTCGGTCTCTTCTTTTCTTATCTTCGGCACAAGTTACATGACTAAGGCGGTTTACATTTATGGATCCTAATCCGCCTCTGGCTCACGGGCCTCGTACCTTCATGGGCCTGATTGTAGATTTAGGTAAACCGCCCTTCAGGCGGGTTTATATTCAGTAGTTATATCCCAACAACAGGGGAATGGCAAGTCAGGATCGCCGACAGCGTGCGGCGCTTGCCATGATATGACCCCATGACCAAGCGCGCATTAGAAGCACGGCTACGAATCGGCAGTCGGCAAGACTCGGCCATTGGCGGACGCTCGGCTGACGCCCCTGCATACCAGAAGTCAGGGACCCACCAGTCTCAAGGGCCCCAGGAGTCGGCGAGAAGACGGGCGCTGAGAGATGCATTTGATCGGGACCCACACCCAGCCGGATTTACCATTGTACCCGGGGTAGGCCTATATAAACCCCTGTGGCACCCATGCAAAGGGTTCGAACCATCTAGCACTAGATGACTGCATCGAAGGAGGGAGCAAGCCTTGCCTTCTCCTTCTTCCGTAAACAGCTCTAGGAGCAACCTTGTATTCACTTTGCCATCGTGACCATGCGGAGACCCATGCAGAGCAGCAAAAGAGGTGTTATCTCCTCGGAGAGCCCCGGTCGGTAAGATCCGCCAAGGCATGTCTTCGCTTTCATCCCGCTTCTGTGCACCGCGACGCTCTACTCGCCCCACCATGATAAGCCATCCTTTGGCATATGTCATACCCAACCCCGACATTTGGCGCCCACCATGGGGCCGTGCACCGCTATCCGAGACCTGTTCTGGACGGAACCCTCTTTCTCGGGAAGGCGAAGAAAGCTCAGCAGTGCTCCCCTGACGGAGTTCAGTATCGACGCCGCTGCACGGCGCCGAGGCCGCCAGGCAGCGAGCTGCCTTGTCGAACTTTGTCGGGCGAGGTTCGCTTTCTCCCGACGCAGCCTGCATCCGACGCAGGCATTGTGGCCCCGAGAGCCTGCGGCCTTCGACCAACTCCATGTCACCGGCGAGCCCGCCGTGGACATGGAGTCCGTAGGCTCCACCGACCCGATGTTGGTCGACTCCGACACCGCGTCGCTTGACGCGTTCCCCACCAACGTGGTGGTTTACTATGAGCCGCTCCCTTGCGAGGGGAGTGGCGGAAGCGCCGTCACGGAGGTGCTCGTCATCAGTCATGGCGAGCCCTCCGGTGTATAAGCTCATGATCCGCTCGACGTGGCCCTATGAGACCTGACCGCGCCTATCCCCGAAGACGCCGACGCCGAGACGCTAGAGACGTGTCGCCTGCAGATCGTCGAAGGCGCGAAGAAGTTGGCAAGCATGAGACGCTTGTCGGCTTCCACCAGCGTGAGATGGTTCGCAACAGCAGCGGCTCGCCGCCCGACCGGGCCTAGTCGCTTAGGTGCGGTCCAGCAGCG